>JBBPBP010000001.1:19822473-19864600 GCA_037974735.1 Cicer chorassanicum
TAAAAAATGTTAATAATTAAGGATAAATTGTCAAATATAATCAAAATAATAATAATATTATTAATAAAATTACAAAAAAAAAAAATCATATAAATCTTTAAACAATTATTTTGTGTCATAGATATGTCATCATTGTTAAGACAAACTCTCAAATAAAGTTTTGATGAAAATAAACAAAGTTTTAATTAAGAATATTAATTATGATTCTAAATGTTATGTTAATTTAATCTGTGCTCTTGAATGTTTTTATTAAAGATAGGAATCAAACAAATCAAAGAAATCAGAACAAAAACAAATAAAACAGTCATGATCATAAACTGCACAAAACAGAGAAAGATCAGCAGAATCAAGAATGATTGTCACAGCCACTTCACAAATCTTTCTCCAACTCTTTTACATTGATTCTGCCTTAATTCTTTATATCAATCTCATCATTACATGGCAAGGAACAGATAGGAATCATGTTTATCCAAAACGGTTCTCGAATCACTAAGATATATCATCATGAATCTAAGCATGTCAAAAACGGACTGCAACTTTCTCCAGTCTGGAACTGTCAAGAAAGTTGAACAAAACTGAACGTCAAGATTGGTTATAAGTCCTCAGCTTGTCCAGAAGACTATCAGACCAGATTGATCATCTTTCTCCACCTCTAATCAACGTTCTCCGTTTCTGAAGAAGAACAATCTATGTTTCTGCAGAAGAGGACTTCTTAGTTCTGCAGAAAATTATTCACTCCTTTCCAATCAGTTTTGGATCAAATCAAGTGTCCAAACCAAAGGTCAATTATCATCAAGTATTATCAAAAGCTTAATGGGTCATTAAGCGCGCAAGAAGTTGGTGCAAAATTAAGTAAAACAGCCCAAACAGCAAAGCCCAAAACTGTCACATGAATGGTGCATTTTTGTCAACATATTTATTGCTTCTGTAAGAAGAAAAACAGAGCACTACCAACGGCTCTTTCTAACCAGAATTAATTGCTCAAATCATCTATAAAAGGAAGGCAAATTTGCAAGCATCATTCAGATCTTCAAGTGCCAAGTATTCTCACTAAATCATATTCACTTGCATTCTTGAAGCTATCTCATTCACAAAAGAAATCAGGCTGAAAACATTACATACTTCCAGTTTATTCTACTGAGTTCTTTTCTTTCTGAATCTATTCTCAAACAAGAGTTGAGCATAATTAGATTCAACCAAATCCTTTAAATCATTATTGTATAAACTCATAACTATAAGGATTGTTTATAGTTTGAGTGTGATTAAAAGAGTTAACTATAAAATCCTAACAGATTATTTAGGTGACTTGATTGAATCCTTTCTGGGTGGAAAGGAAGTGTAGTTATAGATCAAGGTTGATCTTTAACTGTGACTGTTCTCCGTTCTTTGAACACTTAGTGGAAATCTCACAGTTGTGAGGACTGGACGTAGCCCACATTGGGTGAACCAGGATATATCTTTGTGTGGTATCTCTTCCTTATCTCTATTTACATTTAGTTATTGTTATTGTCAAAATTAAATAGAGAAACTAAAATATGTGATTTTAACTAATCAAGAACGTTCTGCGTTTTCTGTTTTAAAACCAAGAACGTTCTCCATTTCTGTTTTTCATAACCAAGATCATTCTTGAGTTGTTTTCTTAAGTTTTTAAACAGGAAATTTTAAATAGGCAAGATTACAATTCAAACTCCCTTCCTTATAACTTGACATAGCTACTTCAATCATAGTATTATCGAATAAATTTAATCAAAACCCATTTTACTTTATGTCGAGCAAAATCCATAATAATGTTTATAAAATTTGTGTGGAAAAATTATGTTATGTACATTCTTTACACAATTGTACTATGTACATAAACATAATGTAAGAATGTATGTAAATATTAAAGTAAAAATAATATTACGGTTATAGAAATATAAATGAGACTATATACGATAAATATTTTTAAAGAAGCAACATAATATAAATCTAATGTGAATGAGAAGTATGTTGCATATATGTATACATTGTCTAAAATAAACATGTGAAATTATTATGATATTAATAATAATAAGAAGAATTATTTCAAAGTAAAAATAATTCACTAATTTTGTTAAAATTAGTTTTTACAGGTATCAACAAATATTGTAAGTTTTTTTTTTCAAACAATTTTCCATATAATTAAAAAAAAATATTAACTCAAATTATTAATATATAATATAAATAAACATGTGTTAACATAAAAAAGGAATTAAACCCGTGCAAGGCACTTATATTATCTCCAATAATTATATAAAATAAATAAAATAAAAACTGGAAAATCTAATAATGATGCAATTGTACACAATGGGACATGTGCGAGATAAGGTACACATGAGGTTTGGGCCACAGTACTCACGGGTGGGTGAAGATATTATGTGTCATCATTTACTCTTAAAAGAAACAACCAAAGGAAAATGGTTGGTGGCACCTCAAATATCTATTCATATACTCTTTTCATCATATTATAAGCGCACATTTTTAAAAAAAAATATTAATTATGTTAATTTTTTAGTAAATTAAGGTGTGAGGATTAAAATGCACATATTAATTAATTAAAGTGATTGAAAATAGTAGTAATAAATTAGTCAAGTAAACTAATAAGAATTTAATCTAACGAAAGAAACTAAATTCACAAAACATGATAATTTAGATTTAACCTCTGTTAAAATAGATATACACATTGGTGTTAGATATACTTTAAATTAAATTACTTTTAATTAAAAAAAGAAACAGTCAATTAAAATATCTAATTAAATAGCTACATAAGTAGAAAAAGTTAATAAATATTTTAAGATAATAAATAATTTAAGATAACTAAATCTCCAATTTTATATATAAAATAAAATTAAATCAATAAAAATTAATATATTTTATTTAAACTATAGATTAAATATATTAATTTTCTCTTACATATAAGACTAAAGTTAGGAATTGTGTATTAAAAACGACACATAGGGTAATTTGCACGCATTTAAATAATTTGAATGATTTGATTAGACATGGTATGTATGCATGGTCCTCCTATTCCACGTGCATTCCTGTATTTTATTGAGCTGTCACTGTGTATTATTACATTATCATTTTGTTCCCACTTCTCCCAAATTGTCCCATATCTTCAATCCCTAAATTAATACCACTCCATGCTTCCTTCTGGGAAGCAAATTCTCTCCACTCATTCTTCTTTTCCAAACTCAAATACCGTCTCAACTTTTAATTACAGTTTGCGTCGGTTCAGATGTGAAAACTGAAAACCTGCTGTTTCCAAATCTGCCACGACAGTTTTGTTTTTTTACAGAATTCAAATGCATTGTATTTAGAGACAAAAGTTGATGTGTGTAACTTTCACTTATTTATGAAACCAAAATGTTTGGTGGAAATATGTGTAATTTTCACTTATTTATGAAGCAAAATGTTTGGTGGAAATCTTATGACATCTATGCACTTTGAAAGATAAAGAGTCTGATGTGAAAAATATGATAGATTAATAATGTGATAGAAAGAGATAAAATTAAAATGATGATAGATAATGTGATAAAAAGAGATAGAAGTAAAATCACAAGTTGTATTAATTTACAAAATTTTGAGTTGAATGTATATCATTGTTGTTTATGAAATACTAATACTACATTTTATGAGTACCCTCGTACTTCTTTCTATCACTATTACTATATTAGTGTTAGATTCTCTTTGAGATTTTTTATTGTCTATTTTTATAAAACTTGGTCGTTTGTTCCTTTTCGATTCCACTTTTTTGTTATTATTTGAATTGGATATAGGGAACTATATAAATCTTGATTTCAATCATTCCATTTTGTTTTACTTTTGTTGTTTCTTTTTCTTTATCCAGGAGATAATCCCCCAAAACAGGTGTGAAAGCTATAATTGTAAACCACGGACTTTACCCCGTCAGATATTTATTTTAATATTTGGAGCACGGAATATAGAAAATAAATAGATTCTAAAGTATTAGAACTATGATTCATACTTAATATTTATATTTAGACCTCGCAACCGGACTAAAAAAATTAAAAAATTTAAAGAGTCAAAAAGTTCTAGTGCTGGAGGTATAATATCAATCACTTCACGTCCATCCGCTGCATCTACTATTGTTATTTCGTATCCACCTTTTTTTTTCGTATTAAATTTTTTAACTATATTAATTATTTCTTTATTAATCTATCCTTAATTATGTTTTTTTTTATATAATCTATAATAAATACTACGATAAAATATAAATTAATTATTTTTCTTTAAGGATAAAATAGTAAAACAATTCATTGTAAAAAAATTTAATACTACAACCGACTTTTTTAATTTTCGTAATTTAATAAACGAAATTTTATATATAAAGACAAAAATAATATACATTGAAAAAATTATTTTCACAACGATTAAGAATTTAATTAAATACAATTAGTTTTTTAAATTTAATATAAGACGTTAACTAAATTTACTAGTAAAAATGAAGAATATGTTAAGAATAGTAACATTTTTTTTATTAAACAATATAATTCATCATATAACATAAAGAAAGTACAAATATAGAAATACATATCTATATTTTAAAAATAACATAAGTGTCTAAGCCAATTAAGCTTTTGGCATCAATACACTTTGGAAAATTAGGAAATTTGTAGAACATTATCAAATCAATAACTTAATCTTAATACTTCAAATCAATATATTCTACACGCACAAATAAGTGGGTTGAGGAATTACAATCTTTAAATTTATCCAGTTATATATTATATCTTTGGCTTTTGGACACAGAAATCAATTATACGAGTTCTTGAAATTTGTCAAACTCAGCACACATAAGTCATTTGTTGAGCAGATAGGAATGAGTGATTTCCAACTGTCACTAATGCTTGAAATATTATGATTATCATACGGCCAAACATCTTTGAATCTTAACATCAAACACAATGAGTGTAAACTTGAAACACGCTAAACTTAAAAAGAAAACACAACAAAAACCAAAAAAACATCATAAGAAATCTACAAACAAATATTTCATACTAGAAAACATTTGGGTAGTCAAACCAAGGAACTATCCAATAAGGGAAAGGGGTTAGAGAGAAGAAAACCAACAAAATTGACTCATAGGAGAAGAAAACCCTAGAGCACGTAGACTCATAAGGTAAGGGGTTAGAGAGAAGTTTGTCGTTAAAAAATATTTTATAACATTTACATTTATGAATAATAATATTAAATATTTAAAAATAGTTAATTTTTGTTTATAATAATAACCAAGATTTGAGACTTTTTTTTAGTAGAAAAATAACAAATATCATCATAAACTCGCAAACAACTACAAAATTTTAGGTTCAAACTCAGAACAAGACGTTCAATTTAACAATTTCAGTATTTTTCAGTTGCACATAATTATGACAAGGAAGATATTGCTGATATTTAAGACAAATCAAATATTTTAAATATTACATCGAACAATTTAAACATAAAATATTTTAGAGAATAAAAATCTAGCAAAACTTGGGTTTAAATCTCCACTAGAAGAAATACTTATATTTAGTGTCGAACACCCGAAATAAAATTATCTTTTGATAGAGATAACATACAAGGATAAAAAAATAAAACAAAGTCTCACAAATACAAGGACAAAAAACAATGATATATTTGCAAATATGAAAAACAATTTCTTTTTTACAAAAACTAAAAATAAAAAATAATATATATGTAAAAGCACTTATTTTAGTTTCTATTTTTATTATTATAGGAACTATTTTATGGAACTAAAAGCACTTATTTTATATATAAAGTTTTCAAAATAAGAAGTAAAAATTCCTTAAAAAAAAGAATTAAAAGAGTATTTGAAAAATATAAAAATACTCTACCACGCAAAAGTTCCATTCATTTGGAGTCATGGACATAGCTACTTACTAACACAATGGTAAGGCATCATCATAACTAGGTTCGGTTCACCAAGAAAATCATAATATTGAAGGGGTTAGGCATTAAGAATTGCAAACTTATGAAGGCTAACCAATGATTCCTCACGTTTACAGATTGAAATTTCTATGCCTCTGTAGATGTACAAGCAGAAATTACTTGAAAGTACAAAATTGTGCAAATGTTATACCTAAATTTCAAGAACATTCTTTTGACTATGGATTCACTGGACTGTTTGACAAGATTCTAAGTACACTTCTTCCTACGTACATTTCTTCTGCCAAAACTAACAGCAGAAGAATCTTTGCTTTCAATAGCAACGACAGAAGAACCAACTTGGCTATCGCGTGATTTCTTTGAGCGCCTTGGGTATGGGTGAACTTTAGCCAACTCCAGAACTCGGCTTGCCACACTAAAAGGTAAGAGACGGGGGGCGTTCTTGTCATTTTGCTCACCCTACAATTACCAAATGGTTGTTGACATAAACTTATCCTCAATAATTTCATATAGCAGCATATTTTCAAAAATAGCTTTGTGAAGTTCCTAACTTTCTATGATTTGTCCTTAACTAAAGTTCCTAATGTCCTATGATTTGTGAAGATTTGGTTATGAGTTACACTGTCAACAAATCATAATCAATCATATGTGTGATTTCAGATGTAGTTATGATTAAAGTCAAACGTTTTTAATAATATGACAGTTATGAACTTATGGTTCATTGACAGTGTAAAAAATCTTTACAATTTATGACAGAATATGAAGTAAATTCTTTGATTAATAAAATAAAGTTTCAGAAAAGGAAATAGAAAGTTAACCTCTTTCTTGTTGAATTTCTGTGCTGAACTAGCTCTTAAAAGGTTACGCCACTTGTCCTGCACAAATCACACTTAGAAAACACACATTTGGAAGAAAGATAACAACTGAATGTGTGAAGTTTTAGTAAAGTACCCTGATATCTGTGGGAGTTCGGTAGCTTGAAGAAAACAGAAACTTCTGTATATCAGTCCAACGACCAACTCCGTATTCAGATATGCCATCAACCAACTTCGTCACTTCAGCAATTGTCCACATCCTTTGCTGCTTTCTACGATCTTTTGTTCTACGTCTTTTTGGTGCCAAACTTTCGTCCTCAAACTCCTCTAAGGAAGATGGCTCATTGCCATACTCAAGTTTCTACAAAACAAAATTGTTTTATCAAACAATGGAGAATAACTTAGATTCGTGGACCACTAGACATGAATATTAGGCAATTATATTGATATGAAGTTATCATCTCAAACCATGGAACCATTATGTTTCAAGTTGTCCAATTACAAAATCAGCAGTAGAGCTTCAGAATTTATACTTGAAAATCATGCTTTAATGATTAAAAAAAATGTACTATCATAACAAAGATGATATATGGTCCTGCAACTGCAAAATATGTACAAGAAAACCAAACCTGACTTCGATTCAAGAGAGGAGGGAAACATAACGAAGCAAATTCACGTAAAATATAGCATAAAAGTTTAAAACAAATTTCACTCATCAATTCATTAGGAGTCATCAGACTAAATTTACTAGGAATATAAGTTGACAAATAAAATTTATACATAGATCACATAATCATCAAATATTGTTATTCAAGATCATACAGAAGTATCCAAAACCAGAAGATAGAAAATGTAAAACTAAATCATACACAATTATACAGATACAACAAAAAAATCTTTATGTCTCTCTATCTCCAAATGGAAGGATATTCAGAAAAAAATAGCATTTGCTCAAGAAAATACAAAGATAGGGCTAAAACTTCCCCCAAAAGAAAACAGTACCTCTTTCTTTGGATTCTTCTTGCGACGTTGCAACTCAGAAAGCGTCACATCATTATTACCATTACTAGACTTCTCGCATGGAATCTTTTTTAATCCTTTAACTCTTTCATGAAGTTCATTACATGATGACAAACTACGTCGTTTACATTTTGCACCAGTAGTGGGTACTTTTTCTTTTGATCTCGCATTTGAAGATTCTTCAATATACCTCTGAGTAGGCTTTCGGAATCTCTTCCCTCTAGATGGAGCAGGTTGGCATAGTTCATCAGTAACATTTTCCTTCTTGCAAGACAATATACCACCAGCTAAAGAATGACCATTGTTCAACTCATGCAGATGCTGTACATCAAGTGAAATGTTGTACATGCAATCTATGTTTGATGGTTGACTTGGATTGTTCCTGACACCATGTGTATCATAGGTAGCTGTCTCACCTAGAGAATCATTTTTGCATTTAGATTGTGAATTATTGGGTATGTTTGTTGAATCTGATATCCCACCAACGGTGCTACTTCCACTAAAACCTGGGGAATGACTTTCTGAATTTGAGTTTTCCAAAAGCGAGTCTTCATAAGCACCAGAGCCTAGTACCTCAACTTCGGTGGCAAAATCAAAATCTGTAGATTGGAAAAATAATTTACAATATGAAAAACAGAAAGGAGTAATTAAAAAGAAGCAGCAGATACTAATCATTTTTTTCCCTGCGATAGTATTGTGAATCTGTAATAGTTAATAGCATCATAGTAAAAGATAACATTGTGATAGTTGAAAATTTACCCAAGAAATACCCTCCACATGCATCGGAGAAATCAACAGTTCCTTCAAGATCACCGATTTCAACATCATCCAGGAATCCATCAAGGACCTAACAGTATATTTTATCAAATACATTCACACCCAACAAAAAAGGACACACCAATTTGAACAGTAACAGGGAAATATCATGCCATTGACATTAGATTAGGCGCAAAGATAGACTAAAGCAACATATAATTAATAATATTAAGCAGCTTAAATTGAAGAATTTATGAACTACTAGCGTCAACATCACCCCAATAGTAGCTGAGTTTGGACAAGTACCTCCAGTTCCAAATCATCCTTGTCATTCAGAGCTATATGAGAAGCCAAATTGCCTGATGAATAATGTAAGCACACTAGTGTGAGATGTAACATCAATAGCAATAGGAAAATCCAATCGAATTTTGAAAGCAAATATTATATAAGAAAATGTCAACACAGCCTTATCAACCATAAGAAGTTATCTAACCAAACATGATATTTCAAATATAAAGTAAAAAAGTTTGATTTCTTTGAAGATGCAACATTAGTTCTGAACTCCTAAGCCATCTCCATCAACAATGAGGCACTCATAAAGCTTGCTTCTTTTTCCATTTTTTACCTCATCATTTTTCTTAACTTATTCCAGTTTTTCAGTAACAAGATAAAGACCAAATTGAAAAAAATTTAACACATATAGTCAAACTAAAACTCAATTTCCTAATAAATGGACTTCAAGTGACAGTAAAAAAGAACAACTTTAAGTCATTCGAGAGTTAAGAATCATATTCATCAAAACTAATTTGCAAGCCAAATTCAAATCTTAGGGAAAGATTTTCAGCATCATAGCATTTCCCTATATTCTCATTAAAATACAATATACCATCCACTGAACCATGCTCATTTCTAGGTTCTGCATGCAAATGCTCGACTTCCATTTCATCATCTTGAAGTGAAGGCGCATATGATTCATCCACCTGAATCTAGAAAAATTTAAAAGAGGTATCATAAATAATATGTTTTAAGCAATAACATATCGACACTCACAGATTGTTTAAATAGTAAAAGAAGCCCGTAAGAAACAATGACATAAATTTACACAAGTTTTCACACATAAAACACTTTAAAACACTTCTATATGAAGCTTGTGAAAAGATCCAGTATAGTGAAGATTGAGACAAAACACTACAATGTGTCACTGCATTGATTCATCCATTTAGACAATCCCACCTAGTGGAAAAGGCTTCGTATAGTTGTCGCAGTGATATGTTTCCAAGTTCCTAATCTATTTTTCCAATCATGTATATGGATCCTACAATATGGTGGAGTCATTTAAATTGAATAAAGTTCCCTACATGACCAATATACATGTCTCAACAATCTCCCATTAGAGATGTTTTTCAACAATCAACTCTAACAAATTGAATGAAGTTTTCATAAAATATAGCAATGATCATAATCTTTTTCCTAAACTAGCATATTAATGTTCTGCAAAAATGAAACTTCTATTGCAAACCCAAAACATGTGAAAATTGGAAGTCATCAAAACACGTGGATTACGGTGATGAATTATTTCCATCCATGAAATGAATTACAATAGTTGCAATCATCATCCTACTTAATTCTGAAATAGCTGATATTTTGCATAACTAGATGCCAATACGAGATAGATAATCACGTATGTAACACAGATACTTCCTTTAATGTGGCAACATGCGGAAGAACGTGAAACAATATAGTAAGTTATGAGATAAGAGTGCTTGAAGGCGTGACAATAATAACCAAAATCCTTACTCTTTGGCATTTCATATTGGAACACTTCCGCAAATATTCTTCCCGATCCATCTCACATTCTCTTGAATATCATCCTAGAATTTCAATGTGCATTAGTTTATTCTTTTGTCTCTTGTTTATATCCACACATAACATAAATGTTTATGAAGACAAGAACAGAAGCATGCTATAGCATTCACATTATTGTGCATTACTAAAAATGCAAAATCTTCTATACATGTAAAAGATACACATTACACATCCAAATTATAAGGCAGAAAATGGAAATAATAAGCAGTAACAGTTAAACTGCGCCAATGTTTTAAAAATTGAGAGTATACGCAAGATCGAGAGGGGGTTGAAAGATCATAACTAGGGGATCGTAGCACGGATCGTAAGATCCTACTAATAGGGAAAAACAATTAATATTATATATATAATATATATAGTTATGAACATATATGCATAGAAATTATCATAGATAGAGAAAATAACCTATAAATCACAAAATTAAACTAACTTTATAACCATAAATTAGTAAGTTCATAAACCATAACCATAATTGACAAGTTCATAAATAACTCAAAAAGTGAAAAAACTAAGCAACAACACACAAAAACCCAAACAGAGCAACAGACCAAGAAACAAAGTACCAACACAAAAACAGAGTACCAACACAAAACAGAGCAATAACACAAAATTAAACCAGTGGAGGAGGAACAATTTCGCGTAGCAGTCACCTAAGGAAGAACAAGGCAGCGCGGCGTCTTAGTGACAGCGACGGTGGCATTTCAGTGGAGGAAGAAGAAAACGAAGGGGGAAAGGGAAGGGAAGTGTATGCGAGAAGAAGAGAACGAAGGAAACTTCTCGAGAAGTGTCTCTCAGTCCTTCTATTTTGTTTTAAAAAACTGGGTTTTATTACTAAACCCGACCCGCACCGGATTCAGTTAAAAAATTAGGGTTTTTAGCAAAAAAAACTGGCACAGATTGGGATCTCTTGCGGCAATCCAACTCGTGATTTTCGCAATCCCAGCGACGATCCCACTGATACCACCACTAGCGATCTTCATCGCATCACAGCATGCTACCCTCTCTTCGACACGTATGATCGTGCGATTACAGGATCCAACTCGTGATTCCACTAATATTGAACTGCGCATGTAAACTTAAATGAAATGCAATAAATGAAGAGTTATTTAAGGCAGTAGTATAAGAGTGTTTGGAAGCATGTAGCTTCAGACTACCTAATTTGTATATCTGAGACAATAATGCATGCATACTACTTTGAAATTATTGTATTTCCTACAGCCCATCATGGCTAAGACCTAATTACGTGGGATTAAACACCCTTCTGTACTAACCCAAGATAAGCCTTCTCTGTATGGAGGACCCTCCTTTGTAACTTCATTTCAGCCGTATTAGATCAGGAGGAGGGCTCCTACTCATGCACCACCATTCCATCCATACAAAAAAAATCTAAGGATCCTAGATGTGGCATCTAAGCACTCATCCACTTCATCTTAATCTCCTAGACTATTTGAGCATCAGTACATCTTGCAGGGACACCACCACTCCTCAATCACCTCCAGCCTTCATTGCCAGCTCAGGACATATCCAACATTAATCATCGGAAGTGAGATCATAAATCTATTTTGGAATCTCAACTCAGATCAGTATTCATGCTGCAAACCTAGTCCATAAGAAATATTGTATTGATCTCTTCAAATCAAGAGTGCATACCACCAAATATCCATATATTAGAAGTTAGAACTAAAACAAAAGCTGATTATTTCACTCCTATAATAATTCCCATAAAGCACTCTGACTTGATTACCCAAATTCACATTTTCGATATCTCAGATTACCTACGAGCTTTTTGTCAATGTTTTTCTATTCACACATATTCTCAAAGCTAAGGCCACAAAAAAGTACTACCAATTACCGACACAAAGCTTATTGAAAATCCAATCAATGCTCAATAAATATTTCCTTCCTTATTCCACCCATAATCGTTTTCAGTATCATTTTGGTCTTCAATTTTAGAGACTACATTTGGAGGACCAAATTGCCCCACCTTGCCAATTTCAAAGAACAAAATAAAAATAAACACTTTTTTTGGCTTCAAACAACACACTCAGTCACACACTAGAGTGACTGCAATAACCACAATCATCCCTAGTCTTATTAAATCACATCAACAATTACAAACATAATCCATATTAAAACTAAAACACCACAATAAAAACACGTTATTACATATTTTTTTTTTAAAAGCTAAAAGAAGCTTTCAATAAGCAGCATTATGAGAAGAACAGTTTAATAAACATATACGCTAGCTAACAAAAAAAAAAGATTGAAGCTTCGATTGAAATAATTAAAAAAAAAACAGTGAAAAAAAGCATTTCACAAAACAATCCAATCATTTTTCTACTTTATTCAATAAACTTGAGTTAACTGAGAAACTGCATGCAAAGTTAGTAAGATAATAAATACGAAGAACGAATTAAATAAATAAAAAAAACCTCGAACATTATTCACGAAGCAAAGTAAACTTACCTCGAAGAAATCGATCCCTAAACTGAGAAATAAATAAAGAAAAGAAAATAAGAAGATAGAGAAGAACGAGATCTAACCTATAGAAGAAAGGAGAGAAAATGAAGAAATAGGTTTGAAGATCGAATCGAATCGAATCTCTCTCTCAGTCTCAGTGTTGAATTGAAGAGAGAGAGAGAGAGAGAGAGAGAGAGAGAGAAGGGAGAGAAGAGTGAGAGAGTGAAACTGAAAAAAAGGTTAAAACTTGAAACCGCCAAAAGGTGACACGAAACGGAGGGATGGAAAATGCGCTGTTTTTATTCCACGGAAACAAAAATCTTTATTTTATTTATTTATTTATTTATTTATGATTTTGGGAAATAATAATATTAATACGGTTGTCATCGAGATTGTGCGGTTCGAGTAAGCTGAGACGGGACACGCGTACGACAATGAGTGGTTCTGTTTGTGGTCGCTTTCTTACACGCGACGCTGTAGTAAGACTATAGTGGTAGTGATATCTGTCTTAACGCTGTCAAATATACTACTCACTCACGCTTACCCTACTTGCCATGCTAAGCGACGGAACAAACGACGTCGTTTCCTTGCATTTTTCTCGTTTCGAAATGGACACACTACCAAGTTAAGTAGCTTCTCGTTCACGACTCACGGTTTTCTCTTGAGAGAGAGGCTCTCGGTTTTTTTACTTTTGTTAAAAAAAAAAATGCATGTTGCTTCTCTTTCCACTCCTATATTCTAAAAAAATTCTATTTTTTTTTTTAAACTAGTCAATTTAGAAAGATTTTTTATTAAAATATATTTTTAGTCAATTTTAAAAGCATCACAAGTTATTTAATTATAATCGGATAAATAATGTTATTCATTTTTTAAAACTTATACGCAGATACGTGAAATTTAATTAAAATAATATAAAAAATATATTGTTACATGATCGTTGTCTAATGGAATCATTTAATTAATAAAATATAATCTAGATTTCGTTGATCAAATATTACTGTTAGACAACTCTCGCGCAAAAGTATATTTTTTATTTTTTTTAATTAAATTTTATGATTGTGCAAATATGTTTTTAAAAATAAGTCTACATCAACATTTATTTGATAAAATTCAAGGGGATCTGACTTATACAAAAGGGATAAAATTAAAAAGTCAAAATTGTTATTTTTAAAATAGATAATCAAAATTGTTGGATCGTGAAACTTGGGGAACAAAAGGATATTTTAGTCTTTTTTTATGACAAAAATTTAGAAGGAAGGGATTGTGCCTTCAAGGCATGGAAGATATTATTAAGGTTCATTGAATACTTACAAAGTTATTTAAATATTAGTTTTTTAAATATCATAAATTCAAAATAAAATTAACAAAATTATAAATTTAAAAATTTGATTTTAAATTCTTTTTTTGTAGAGAAATTTTTATTACATTATTAATATATCTACAAAAAGAAAATTATTCAAAATATGTATTGATATTTTAATTAAATTAAAACTGCTGACATGATAATTTTGTATAAAGTAAAAAATTTAATTTTTTTTAGAGACAAAAAAACAAAGTTTTAATAAAATTTTATTTAATCTTAAATCTTATCATAACTCTGGATGTAATCAACATTTTCATTATCAAAACAATTTTCTATATTATATTTTTCTATACTTTCTAATCAATGGTTTATATCCAAAATAATACGAACATAACATCAGAGCACATTTATTAATTCATTGGTGTGGAACTTCCAAAAGATACTTGCAACCTTACAACAAACGAGAAGAAGTTTAAGTTTGAAAATTTTCTTTCTTCAAATATTAACTTCAAAGAGAAAAATTCTTCAAAAAATCTCTCCACTCTTGAGAAATTTTTTGCTATTTGAATTTTTGTTGCTATTGCAAAAGAGTAAAAAAAGTCACTAAGATAAAAAACCCTCTAAATACACACAATTAACATGCATCGGAGTCTTTAGAATCCATTAATTTTTATAAATTATAGATCAAGTAATTATTTCACTTGATAAAAGATTTAAGCAATATAGTATTTATGGGGATGATTTTATATTTTTGTTGAGTAATGAAATATATAGGTCAGTATTTGATAATGAGTTAAAATTATATTGTATATATTTTAAAATTTATTTAAAATACGATAATTCTTATGTTTGATCTTGATGTAAAATTTATTTTGAAAAATGAAACGTTAAGAAATATTGATCAAAATCACATATTATGATATATTTGTATATGTTTATTTGTTTTTCTAATATATACATGGTATATAGAATAATTTTAACTATTCATACTATTATTGCCTCTGCTGAATTTTTTTTAACTAAATTGAAAAATCTTATTTATGATTTATTGCATCTTATAAAGTAAATTAAATAGTCTAACTTTAATTTTATTAGAAGTCTTTTAAAAGACCATTTAATATGAATGAATTATTAAAAATATACTAAAAAAATGAGTAAAGACCCTAATTAGTTACTAACATTTTTTAAAAGTGTTGAAAAACACAAGAAAAACGAGTTTGAATTGTGTTTTATCATTTCTTAAAATTATTTGAGTTGATTAAATAAAGACGTATGTTTTTTATCAAATCATTCAACTCATAATTATAACTTAGTGTAAGTAAGATAAAGTTGAATCATAAATGTCCTTAAGTCCTAGCTCAATTGAAAAATGCTGATATTGTTAGGTTGAACGTAATTGAGAGAAATGACTAAAAAAAATGTATACTCTCAATACAGTCAAAACTTAATCCACTATTAAAACAACAGCGTACAAGTAAATTCTTATACCTCTCCAGACACTTACGGTTAGAACCCCTCTCAACTTTTTGGTAAATTGTCGTTGAGGTACATAAGTATTTTTTTCACATCTACAAGTACCTTTTATGAATGAAGGAGTTGTTGCAACTATCAGACTGATTTATGTCAGTTCCAATTTGTGTCTGAATTGACGCAAAGTCTGTTTATAGGATTCTAACTCTCATTGAGAGGATACTACATTTCAAGTCTTATATCAATTCAAATGTATGTAATACTTTGACTGATTTACATCAATTCTAGTAATTCTCTACTGAGAGAATTTTAACACACACACACACACACATATATATATAATTCAACGTATCTTGATCTCAGAGGATGTCATGCATTTCTTCAATCAAATGATAAGTCCATCCTTGATGAGTAAAGGATGTTGGGATATTGATTTCTTATCAAAGTATTGACATGAAGCGTTGACCAACGATTAACTGGTTTACCAAATTTATCATACGCAAAATAATCAGAGTGAGCTTGTATCACCAGTTTCATCAGAGGTGCATTGAGAGCACGTTTAACGGTTAGACACAACTGCAACAGATTTTTCAAAGTCACAGTGCACTTGATTAGTTAATTTTCTCTTTGTTTGTCAGATGATTTAACTTGTACTAGAAAATTGACTTTATCAGATGCTTCATTTAGAATTTTCTTCGTTTGTTCTTTGAGTCCGAAAATCAACAAGGATATTTAGTTAGAGACAGATAGTCATTGTAACATTCTTTTCCTTTGTGATTACGGGGTCAATCATTGACTTATATTTCTTTTGTCTTTAACGCTTTGACTTAGATCGTAGATTATTAGATGTTTGTGGCAATGTTTCTTATTGTTATATTATGACTTACTCAATTAGCAAACATAATTACTTGTTTATTATGTGATAATATTTTGTGTTAAAAACACTTATATTATTATCTCTAATTTACTCATAATTTATGCTACCTTAAAATAGATAGTCATTAATATAAATCTTTATCTTCTAACTTAACATACACACTTAACAAATGTAGTTAGGGAATAATTGTTCTTATTTGTTTGTATTATCATCAAAACATCAACTAGATGATTGTAGTTAAAACTACTTTTGCACCAACAATTTTTACGCGCATTTTAGTCCCTGGAAAAAATATTACCCAAATTGATCATTGACAATTGCATGAAAGGGAATCTTTGTGCCTTCGTTAAATTTGACTGAATTTCTTTTGTTAATTGTTAGGTAACGACGAGGTGTCAGTTTTTGATGTCACAAAGTTACAAATTATTAACGTGTAAATGTTTAGTCTATGCAATGTAATACATGTAATGTTTCGTTTTGAAATTTAAAAACAATATTGAGATGGACTAATTTGAATCAAAAATATTTACATGTCAACAATTTTTAACACGGTAGCATAGATGAACTAATATGTTCTTTGTATGCAATTGCTAGAGATTAATTTAGGTATTATTTTTTTTTCGGGGACTAAAATATCTAGCATAGAAGAACTAATATGTTCTTTGTATGCAATTGCCAGATATTAATTTAGGTATTATTTTTTTTTGGTGACTAAAATATCTAGCGCCCAAAAATATCATAGACCAATTTTGGCATTCACTCTAAAAAAATAATATTCAAATTACTAATGAGGCATCATTCTCTTATTGCCCCATTTTTTGTTTCTAGCTGAAGGACTAACCGGTTTGGTGAAAAATGCTATTCATTTTGGTTTTTTTTTCTTCATGTTACAAGGTAATAGAGGATCAACAGTATGACATATTTCTTTTGGGAGAAGGAACATGGGAGAATATATGAAGCTTGAAAACTATATTGAGGAGTTTTAAATTGGTCTCAGATCTCAAGGTAAACATTTACAAAAGCAAGATATATGGAATTAATCTGGAAGATCATTTCTTGAATGCAACATCTACCTTTTTGTCTTGTAACATTGATCAACTACCGTTTCCTAGGTTTACCAATGGGGTCAAGTCCTCTTAGATGTTCAACATGGATGCTTCTGGTGGAAGCAATGAAGAAGAGATTATCAAGTTGGAATGGTAGAAACTTGTCAATTGGAGGTAGAGTCACGTTAATAAGTTCTGTTTTAAACAGTCTACCTCTTCTACTATTTTGCATTTTTCAAAGCCCCTAAAAAGATATTGGCCAACCTGGCCTCGATTCAAAGAAAGTTCTTATGGGGTGGATTATTGGAACAACGTAAAATTTGTTGAGTTAGTTGGAATAGAGTTTGTTTGCCAAAAGATAAAGGTGGTCTAGGTGTCAAGGACCTAGAATTGTTTAACACACTGTTACTTTGCAACTGGAAATGGCGATGCTTGGTTGACAGAAAGGCCTTATGGTATGAGCTATTTTATTTCAAATATGAACCATTGGCTCCAAAAATACTTAACAGAGAAGGAGCGGTGGTGGGGAAAAATGACTCGATATGGCGGAGCCGTGGAGGGATGTCTTATTAGAAGGTACATGTGGAGAGGAAAGCATATGGTGGTTCGCTGATAATACCAGTTGGAAGTTGGGAAATGGAATGGAAATTGATTTTTGGAGGGACAAATGGTTAGGTGATGAATCATTTTGTGAATTATTCCCACATCTCTATGCGACAAAATCTGATCAAAGAATGAATATTGCAGAATCTGGTTTTTGGTTTTCAGATAAGTGGATTTATGACTGGTCTTCTTGGGCTGGAAATGTGAGGGGTGTGACAGCTTTGGAATTGCAAGAGCTGCAGATAGTGTTGGAAGGAGTTACTCCGGTAAAGGATAGTGCTGATAGCTGTAACTGGATTACAAATAGAATCCTAGGTTTCACTGTGAAATCGTGTTATAATTGTTTGCATGACAGCGTCAATTCGTGCACTACTAAACCATAACTCAGAACAGCCATTTACAAACTTTGGAAGACTAGTTTTTTGTCAAAAATCAATGTGTTTGGTTGGAGATTATTGCTTGACAGGCTACCTACACATGATGCACTACTCTTCAGAGGCATAATTAGTGATCCAAATAGCATCAATTGTGCTATTTGTCATGGCTGCCCAGAATCTGTTACTCACCTAATTTTACTTGTAGCCAAATCTCAAACTTGTGGGTTGATGTACTCAATGGCTAGGCATTGTACAACAGTTCAATTATGCAGGGGTTCATCATTTTGCCAGCTTTGGAAATTGTTCGAAGGAAGGAAAACTACTAAGTTTTGCTATTTAATTTGGTTAGCTATAGTTTGGTGTATTTGGTTGATAAGAAGTGCGATAATTTTTAAGGGGGAGGCAACTGATTTCAACAATCTATTGCTGAAAATTATATCTATATCTTGAAGTTGGTTCTTATGTAAGGAGGGTGTTTTGACACAGTTTACATTCTCAAATGGTGTAATAACCCTTCGGCTTGTACAAACAGTATTTAATTTTGTACTTAGTAATAGGTTAGAGATCCCTTTATACTCGCTTATAAAAAAAAATAATTCTCTTAGTTTTTTTTAGGCAATTATTCTTAGTTCACACAGCACTCAAAATGTATTTTATTTTTTATATGAATTCAATAAATTTAAAAGAATTTAACTAACAAACTTAGTTAATTTTGAGTAAATAGCGGGTATATTGACCATTAGATTCCATGGAGTGATTTAAACGAAGAGGTATATGATGTATCCTTTGCTGCTAATTTCTTTTTTACAAACTTTCGTTTGTTCAGATGAACCGGGGTAAGAACAGAGTAAATTTTACATATACAGAAATAGGCATCAGTAGATAAAAAAAAGTACTAACCTAAAAACATCCTACAATGACAAATTAATGCTAATCCCAAATATTAGGGCGAATCTCCCATTGGTGGAAAATTTGAAACTAACCCTAGTTGCTATTACACAGGTAAATGACATCTTAAACATTACTACTATCCTACCTAAATCATTTCTTTTGGGTGATTATTAGACAAATAAAAGCCACAACTCTGGCAACTATACCATAAAAAATTAGGACAGCTAGACAGATAGGCCAATCACTGACATTATAACCGCTATTCATCAGTGAACTACAGCGAGTTATCAGCCACACCCCAGTATACCTGAAAAAATAAAAAGCAGAATGAAATGGTATTAGATGGTGTCGTAGCCGGATAATTTGAAAAGAATGGACAAAATTAGGTCTCAACAGATGGCAAGATTAGTAACATAAAATTATATCCTAGCATGAGAAATGTGTTTTCGTGTTTATGTCTACATTTTATATATTGTCTTTTCCTAAGTTGGGTATATCATTAGCCAAAAAAATATTAAGCAAGATCCAGAAATAGTAGTAAGGGCAATGCATGAAATATACATATCAACAGAAAAAAGCATTGATGCTATGATCCCATTGGCGACAGAAGGTGAACAAAAGGTACATAATTCATCTCCATAATAAAATGTTACTGATAGAAATAGGAACTAGGAATATATTGAAATATAAACAGAATTAGAAGGCTCCTTATCACCAGAGAATAGTTCCTCTGTTATAGATTAAAATGTTAAAACTCTTTGAATAATATAACATAAATCAATTATTTGATATACAATTTTTCATTTATGAACCAACCTTATTTCAATCATATTACGTTGCTAACCAAGCTTTGAAGTTTATACATTTGCATATACAAAAGTCTAAGTGAATGTGTAAGTGTGTATGATAGGAACCACCATACTTTGCTACCGAAAACACTAACACAACACAAGAAAGAAAAAGAAATAAATGCAATTAAGGAAAATAGGGTGTTTTATTGACAATAAATGATAATAGTAATAGAGGGTTTCTCTAATTACTCCTAGAGCACAGCTCCAACACAGAGAGGAATCCTACTCTGACTCTAACAATAACTTATTCCGTCATGCCTCTAAAAACCTAGAACTTAATCTTAGATACTACTGAGGAGATCATTCCAGAGAATATCTTTATTAAGAAGATATTATCATAGAATATCTTTATTATGTATTACTAATTACTAATAAAATATAGATAATTCTAAAGCATATCTTTACTAAGAAGATATTATTCATAGAATATCTTTGTTATAAATTACTAATAAAATATAGATAATTCTAGAGAATATCTTTACTAAGAAGATATTTCATAGAATATCTTACTATATACTACTAATAAAATATTCTTATTAGTTAGACACCCTATTAATTACTTAAACACTTCACTAGTAAACTTAGTGACTAGTCTTCTAAGACTTCCTTTCATAAACCTTCCGTAATTTGGGTTTGCCCATTATACCCTTATCGGTAGTTGCGTTCCCATCAGTGTACTTTTCATTTCCAGATGAAAATGCATGAATGCATCCATTCAGTAATCAATATTCCATCGGAAAGAAGGAGAATAAGAAGTCAGTAATGAAAACAGACCTTTCAGCATTTGCAATAATAAAGGCCTCCAAAGCCCATTTGGGATAGCACATTTGTACTAGGATCTTCATAAAGGTAGTATCTCTTGTCTGGTTTGCAATGAGAGTCATAACAACAGGGAGAAGCACTGCCCACTACAAGCGATTGAAAAAATACACAAGAAATGAAAAATGTCAGAAGTGCAGTTATTATCAGCAATTCAATGTAGGAAATTTTGTATATATTGATATACAAAATTCAAAGTAATTCAATGTAAGAAAATGTGTATATATTGATATACTCTATACCAGCTGAGCAGGAGCAGGTTCAAAATAAATTGCTAATGCGTAAGCCATGCCACTCACGCAGTACACAAGGCATACCAAAACTGCATAATTACTTCCGAAGCTTGACCTTGGATTGCTTAAAAAATAGAACATGGACAGATAAATGAGAGGTTTGACGATTGTACTGAAAAGATCAATTGTATCTTTGGACAAAAAATGAGCTAGATTGCTGATCCCTGATGCACTCTCCCTCCAGTATTGTAATTTATCCATAGAAAATGATCTCAGAGCTGCAATCTTGCCAAGTAGAGCTGCATATACGTAATATAAATGAGGGAAGGCACGTACAGAAAGCTTGTTCTAATCAAACAATAAAGGAAACTTTTTTCTTCTAACAAGTATCTTAGAATTTGGGTTGTCTAACTTCACAAAATCGACATGTAAGGAGGGATGTCTCCCACTTCTAAACACTTATACAGGCCATATCCCGTCCAATATGGCTCTCAACACTTGCTTATATCCAAGAACGGACATCTAATGCCATCTTAGAATATGGGCTGGGTCTAACTCAACCTTCACAAAATTAGATTGTAAGATGAGAGATGTCTTTCGCTTATAAACATTTTTTCAGGTCATATCACATCCAATATATAACTCTCAACAATAACAAGTTAAAAAATAAAAACACCACTCAAACTTTTTACAGGAATTTAATATCAGATGTTCAATTAACCGAAGAAAGAAAAGAGTGGTTCATTTTTAGTTACAAAAAAAGGAGGTTAATTCAATAGAAAGCTTTCAAACTTACAAACAGCGATGACAGTATATGTATATCCAAGAGACCCAAATGTTTCATCATTTACTTTAGTAAGAGTTCCCAAGATAGCACCAGCAACTAATAAAAGGAGATAATCAACTGCTTGTGATTTTGCTTCTCGCAGCTGCTGCTTACATATCCTGGAAGGAATGGACCGAGTTAATAAATAATTAATTCAATTCACACAGTAAATCATTTGTAGCAAGTCAAAATATAAACAACTCATTTGTTCAAAATAAGCTATGAAATGTAACAGTCAAATTAATCAACAATCCAAAAGCATGAACTATTGAGTAAATATACATATGATTTTACATATTTCTAATATGTCCTCATGCAAAAATCTTATGGGCTTGAAACATGGATAATGTAGATGTCTATATTAGAAGTTTAGAAACAGATCATTGATGATTCAAGAGAGGATCAAATTGATCACTCTTCAAATTGTATTCAATATTCCAAAAATTGATTTGTTTACAATGATAGATTGGCTTTTATACACAAACCTGGATGAGCCTCTAGCAGGTCATCAACAGGTCACTGACTGATACATGTCAGTCAGTTTGTTAGGGTGAGTGAACATTAAACATTACAGTTACAGGGGTTTAGCTAACCTAGAGAGGGAGTACTAAGTATTGTAGACTTAAGCTGCTTCCTCCTTTAATATGCCCCCACAAACTCAGCAGGGGGTGAGTTAGCTCAATTGATGATTCAAGAGAGGATCCATTTGATCACTTTTCAAACTGTATTCAATATTCCAAAATCTGATTTGTTTACAATGATAGATTGGCTTTTATACACAAACCTGGATGAGCCTCTAACAGGTCATCAGCAGGTCACAGTTACACAGTAAACATAGAGAGGTAAACATTACAATTACACAGTTACAGGGGTTTTGCTAACATAGAGAGGGACTATTCTAAGTACTGTAGACTTACGCGGCTTCCTTGAGTTGAAATTCAACTTGCTATTAACAATTGAACTTTAGATCACTTCGTCATAAATTCATAAAGGCTCTTATAACATATTTAAGACTGAAATATCTCAACAACCATCTCATGAACTAACCATCCTAAAAGCTTAAGCTATTAAGTGAAGATACAAAAATGATTTATATCATATTTTAACATAGACAAAGACTATACTAATGTTAAATGACTCAAATCTGATGTTTCATGCTGAAAACTCAACATTATATCTTTTAGTTATTTATCTATGATGAAATACATAGGCCGTTACTTTCACTTTCAATTTATTGCTCGTTAAAACTTTTTTTAAAATGACAAAATGTTAGTAATTAGCTGTTAAAAATTATTTCTTATCAGAACCCAAGGCTAAGTCGGTAAGCCTGATTACTAGAAATCGAGCTTTGCTAATTAGCTGCTAAAATTATTTCTTATCAGAACCCAAGGCTAAGTCGGTAAGCCTGATTACTAGAAATCGAGCTTTGCTAATTAACAGGCTCCAAGGGCAATTGTATCAAATATCAATATTAAATCATACCGCCCAAGGTAGTATCTATATTGCCGAGCAACACCAGGAGTTCTTCGGTCTGATAAGTCTTTAGTCTTTAAGAAGGTTGCCTCTATATGATCTTTTTGCATCTGAACATTGCTTTTCATATCCTCCCAAAACTCTCCGGCAAATGATTTATCAGAAGCTTCATCGGCACCCTTTATCACATGATTTGGATTTGAGGAAGATGATGAAGCAGAAATTTCATCAGCATAATGAAGCATATCAGGTGGTACTGGGTAACCATTATGAAGCATCCATCTGACAGGTAGTTGTTGATAAGTCACACCTGTACTTGGTTTCACTAAACCTTCTAGAATGTCGATAAAATGGTCTGGAGGATTCACACGATCAGGTACAGTGATTCCAATGCCAGCAAAGTATTCTTCTACTTTTTTAACAGGGCCATGATATGCAGTAAGGCCACCTTTTGCTAGAAATATTATATCATCAAACATTCTGAACAAAGTATAGCTGTATCACAATAAATCAAAAGTAAGATTTTAAATTATGTTGGAATGTTTGAAGAACATTTCTATTCTATGTTTAATTACTCTAGAGGTCTTTGAACTATTTAGAAATTTTTAAAAAGATTCATCAATTTAAAAGTTTGTAACTGAATTGTTGAACTTGTCAATAAACTATAATTAGGTCCCTAAACTTAAATTTTTTAATCAGATCCTTGAACTATTAAATAATTTGTAAATGAGTCCCTAAATTTAGAGACCTAATTGGAAGTTATTTAAAAGTTTAGGGGCCTGATTAAAAAATTTTTAGTTATGGGGCTTAATTACAAATGACAAATTCAGAGATCCAAAACAAACTTTTTAAGTTCAGAGACCTTTTTAGTGATGGGACTTGATTACCTTGGCTGGTGAAGTACCATGCAGATGTTTACCCCTTCTAGAGCTTCACGACGAAGTGCTTTCAGAAGTAAAGTGGAAGATGCACTGTCCAGACCAGTTGTGGGCTCATCTAAGATTAACAATGAAGGCTCCATAACCATCTCCAACCCTACATTTACACGTTTTTTTTGCCCACCAGATATGCCTCGCACCTCCACTGTTCCAACAAGGGAATCCCTTACTGCCTGGAGTCCCAAGGTTTCAATTACTCTTTCAACAATCAGAACCTTATCATGTTTTGGCAGATCAGCAGATAGTCTCCAGTAATAAGAAACGGACATTTAAATGAAATAACAATTAGAAGGGGTAAAAACTCAAAATAATATACAGAATCAACAGAAGAATACAAACACTTTGTTAGAATAGATGAAAAATATCTCATAAAATTTGACTTGTATCTCAGAATAATTTAGAATATCTGAAATTATGTCTAAGGATTGGTTTTGATTTTGGTTTTTGCTTCACAATTTGCTCCATATTGAATTAGAATTAGGAGAATTGAATTGGATAAACATTCAATAGTCAAGTCTCTTCAAGAATATCCATAACATATTTCCTTTGTGAAATTACTAGACCATCCTGCTTGATACCCAAAAAATAATGGATTTTATCAAGGTCTTTACTATGAAACTAATGAGAGGAATGTTGTTTCAAATAAGATGAATATACCCTTTTGATGATTCTAAAAGAAAGTTGTCTTAACCGACAATGGAATAGCAACATCTTCCTTTATGAGAGAGTACAAACCCTCATACAATGAATGAGACTAGTAGTTTTTTTTGTTGTGCACAAATTTTGTTCCTCAAGTACGCCCAATAGTCCTCCTCGAGTACTTGTCCTAAAATTCACAACTGTTGTAAAATATCAAGATACAAGATAAATCCTTAAAGTTTCTGTATATAAACAAGGATGGTGGACAACTTTAGACATGAGTGACATTTTTTAAGGTTATATAAGGATTAATTTTAACATCTACAATGCCAGACACATTTACAAGTGTACCACAAGCAATAGCTATTTTCATATAGTTGTGACTAAGGAAATAGTGGATATCTAGAACAAGGTGTCATATGGTGTGTGGCCCTGGAATCTCAAATCTAGAAGGTAGAAAGGAATTTTGAGACATTGAATCCAAATAGAAGTGGAAATGTACAAGGCTGTGCCAAAATACTGGTACCTAATGGGCTGTTGAGAAAAACTCTATCTTTTCTATCTCCTCACCATTTAACATTGGGAAAAAAATAGAAATGAATGGAGCAGTAAACAACTCACGGGTCTATAGATGCCCCAAAAGGATCAAACAGAAAAACTAACCATCCAACAAAGCTCAATAAAGGTTGGTAATCTAAACAAATCCTAGACTCTGCTGGTTAAAGTCGATCAACACGGGTCAAATTTGTCAACAAGGGTCAACGACAGTCAACTGAAATTCCTCACAGATGATTATGATAGATGATATGACTATGATAGATGATTTGATGATACAAAAAGATTAAGCACTTATCTCTATTATATTAATACAAGATTCCAAATCTTAAATAAATACAAAAAACAAATAATAATAATAATTCTCAAGAATTAGAGTAAAATATATTTATTGAATTGAAAATATGTTGGCAATACATCAGATATATATATATATATATATATATATATATATATATATATATACTAGATTACAAACAACCAAATCCTATTAGTACTCATATATAACTAAATCCTTTTTAGTACTCATATATAACTAAATCCCTATTATTACTTCTATTCATTTGAATCCCTATACTTGAGGGATATTAAACAGAACATATTTTGACACTCCCCCTCAAGCTAGTGAATAGGTGTTCTCCATTCCCATATTTTGACACTCCCCCTCAAGCTAGTGAATAGGTGTTCTCCATTCCCAACTTGAATACAATTCTTTCAAAGTTGGAGATATATGGAGTGCAAATTAGGCCAATGTCTATCGACTTCAATATGCTTGATTCTATCATGATGCACTGTATTATGTGCTATGCTAATAGCAGATTTATTATAACAATATAGTTTCATTGGTTCATCCCACTTTATCTTCATTAAGCCAGACCAATCCACTTTAACTTCCATATCCGTAAAATCAGTAGACAAACGATATTAGAGACGAAAGATTGATTGTGTGAGCAAAAATCGTGTGAGCTTCAAATGACCCACAAAAGTGCTCTGATCAGAAAGTGAACCCCCAAAACTAAACGAGAAACGGCCGATCTACAATTTTATTGAAAACGGCGCTGAAAGGAGGTCTAGAAGGTGGTCAAACGGATGTGAACAATAATGACAAGAGTATTGAACACACTATGGCAGCGAGTAGGCCAAAAAGAAATCTCAAGTTGCTGCAATGAAGGCAGCAAAAAGGGCTACAATGAAGGTGGCTAAGGTTTCAGGAAAAAAAGAAACCGCAATGAAGGCGGCAAAAAGGGCCACAGAGAAGGTAGCTAAGATTTCAGGAAAAAAGAAACCGCAATGAAGGCGGCAAATTTATGCGGAAGCAAGGGCTACAATGAAGGTGGCTAAGGTTTCAGAAAAAAGAAACCACAATGAAGGCAGCAAATTTATGCGTTCCGCAAGGCTTTCACACACACACACACACACACACACACACACATATATATATATATATATATATATATATATATGTTGAAGAATCAAGAGAAATCATATTTGATTCTCTTTTATTTTATATTATTATATTTATTTTTATTTTATGATTTTGTCATTATTACTCAGTATTACTATTGTAATTTCTTTTCCTATATAAACAGCTTAAGGCTGTAGTAATAAAACATGAAAGTATTATATTATTTTGTCTTTTACTTTCTTCATGGTATCAAGAGCTCTGGTTAGGGTTCTGTAAACAACCCATCAGGGTTTGTGGCTCTAATCAACTGAGCTATGGCACAAAATACCCCATGGAAGGCAGCCCTTATGAGTAGCGGTGGCAGCAACGATGATGGTTTGGGTAAAAAATCAGAAGTAGTCGACAACGCCGACAGTATGGGTTTAGGCAGCGGCCCAGGCGGCAGTGGCGGCGGCCCAGGCGGCAGTGGCGGCGGTCCAGGCGGCAGTGGCGGCAGCCCAGGCGACAATAATGGTTTATCTAACAATGGTTTTTCCAACTTTTTTGGCCATGAGGGAACTTCTAATGTCCTCAAGGTTGAAATTCAAAAACTCAATGGAAAAAATTATGTTGAATGGTCCCAAACCACAAGATTGATATTAGACGGTAAGGGAAAATATGGTTTCCTAACCGGAGAGGTGCAAATGCCTGCCACTACTGATCCGAATTACAGGTTTTGGAAATCTGAGAACTCTGTTATTATCGCTTGGCTGCTTAGTAATATGGAATCAATGATAAGAAAACCTTTTATGTTTTTGCCTACTGCAAAGGAAGTTTGGGAGGCAGTCAAAGAAACATATTCTGACATTCAGAATTCTTCTCAAATTTTTGATCTCAAATCACGATTGTGGCATGCCAAACAAGGAGATAGAGATGTCACTACCTATTACAATGAGTTGATGACACTATGGCAAGAATTTGATCTCTGCTATGATGATCATTGGAAGTGCTGTGAGGACAGTGTTTTGTTTCTTAAGAGACAGGAGAACGACCGAGTATTCATGTTCTTGGTTGGGCTTAATAAGCAGCTCGATGAAGTCCGTGGCAGAATATTGGGAAAGATTCCATTGCCATCACTTCGGGAAGCGTTCTCAGAAGTTAGAAGAGAAGAGGCGAGACAAGGTGTTATGATGGGTAAGACACCTTCTGTTGGTGAGGTTGAAAGCGCTGCCCTAATCTCTAAGAATGAAGACGGGAAGAGAGATGGCAAGAAACCATGGTGCGAACATTGCAAACGTCTAGGGCACACACGTGATACGTGTTGGAAGCTCCATGGAAAACCTCTAAATTGGAAGAAAAAAGAAGGAAACGAAGGTCATGCCCTCCAAGCTGGTACCTCTAATCAAGAGAAGCAGTCCCCTTCAAGCTCATCTCCTTTCACCAAGGAACAATTAGATAAATTGTACAAACTCCTTGAGTCTCAAACTCCTTCTTGCTCTATAGCTCAAAGAGGTAATTTTCCAAATACTGCTCTACTTAGTGTCACTCCCAGCCATACTTGGATTATCGATTCTGGTGCTACTGATCATATGACTGGGGAGTCGAGTCTATTTTCTTCTTATAGTCCTTGTGCAGGTAACCACAAAATTAAAATTGCAGATGGCTCTCTTTCAGCCATTGCAGGGAAAGGTTCTGTTATTCTGTCACCTGTGTTAACCTTAAAAGATGTCTTACATGTTCCTAATTTATCATGTAATCTGTTATCCATTACTAAATTAACAAAGGATATAAATTGTCAAGCTAACTTCTTTCATTCTCATTGCACTTTTAAGGATTTGAGCACGGGGAAGATGATTGGCAATGCTAAGGAGAGTGGAGGACTCTATTATCTTGACAATGGACTCGACTTCAAAGACCAACAAAAAACAAGTACCTGCTTTGAATCTATTTTTGTCTCTTCTAATAATGACGATATTATGTTATGGCATTTACGGTTAGGACATCCTAGTTTTCCGTATTTGAAACATTTGTTTCCCAAATTATTTTCTAAGAAGGATCCGTCTTTATTTCATTGTGAAACTTGTGAACTTGCTAAACATCACCGTTCTTCTTTTTCTACACAACCATATAAACCATCAAAACCGTTTGCAGTTATTCATAGTGATGTTTGGGGTCCTAATAGAATAAACACCTTTTCTAATAAAAAATGGTTTATAACTTTTATTGATGATCATACTAGAATTTGTTGGGTATATCTATTAAAAGAAAAATCTGAAGTTGGACAGGTTGTCAAAAACTTTTTTACAATGGTGCATACTCAATACCAAACAAATATTCAAGTCTTCAGAAGTGACAATGGTAAAGAATATTTTAATACACTTTTGTCCGATTTTTTTCTTGCAAATGGGGTTGTTCATCAAAGTTCTTGTGTTAATACACCCCAACAAAATGGAATTGCAGAGAGAAAGAATAGGCATCTTCTTGAGGTTGCTAGAGCTTTACTATTTGCAAATAACGTTCCAAAATATTTGTGGGGTGAAGCTGTTTTAACTGCATCATATTTAATTAATCGAATGCCATCTAAAGTTTTAGATTTTCATACCCCTCTTGATGTTTTTCGAAATTATTTTCCTTTGACTAGTGTCTCTGCTAATTTGCCATTAAAAGTTTTTGGTTGCACTACTTTTGTTCATGAACATAAACACCTTGACAAACTCGAGCCACGAGCAATAAAATGTGTGTTTACCGGTTACTCTCCAACTCAAAAGGGGTATCGATGTTTTGAACCGAAATCAAAAAGAATTTTTGTAACCATGGATGTTACTTTTGTTGAAAATCAACCATTTTTTACTGACATTCATCTTCAGGGGGGAAATTTTAAGGAAGATTCATCTTTTACGTTTGAAAACATCATTACTTTAAGTGATATAGTGTCGTCACAAAATTTTGAGACTTATATAGATGCACCAAAAGAAAATGCCCAAGAATCCATATTGAAACTCAATCCACTTATGAATGAGGTTTCGACAGATTCGGAGGCGACAATTTCAAATCAAAATCACAATGATCAAAATCACAATAATGAAGGACCACCTGAAATGCCACAACATAATGACTCAGATAAAGAGACACAAAGCAGGTTTACTACAATTGACCCTACTTGGAAGGGAAATGTCTTTGAAAGAAGAAACCATAAACAGAGAAATGAAGGACCCATTCTCCGACCCTTCCAAGATTCCGAACCAATAGATAATCCAACACATCATCTTGATACAGGTAAGTCTTCTTCTGTTGTTGAGAGTCATGTCGAGTATCCTGATATAGACCTTCCTATTGCAATTAGAAAACCTGTTAGATCATGCACTAAATATCCTTTGTCTAATTATGTGTCATACTCAAAATTGTCTTCTTCATTTGCTGCATTTACCTCTAAGTTGTCTGCTGTAGAAATTCCAAAAAATATACAGGAGGCTCTAAAAATTCCAAAGTGGAAGGAAGCTGTTCTTGAGGAGATGAGAGCTCTTGAGAAGAATCAAACTTGGAGAGTCATGACGTTACCTACAGGAAAGAATACTGTTGGTTGTAAATGGGTATTTACTGTAAAATATAATTCTGACAACACAGTTGAAAGATACAAGGCACGCTTGGTTGCTAAAGGGTTTACTCAGACATATAGCATTGATTACTCAGAGACTTTTGCTCCCGTTGCCAAATTAAACACTATTAGAGTCCTCTTGTCCTTGGCAGTGAATTTAGATTGGTCTCTTAACCAACTTGATGTAAAAAATGCTTTTCTGAATGGTGATTTGGAGGAGGAAGTATACATGGATAGTCCACCTGGCTTTGAAGATAAATTTGATTCAAATGTGTGCAAACTACAAAAATCCCTTTATGGTCTCAAGCAATCCCCAAGGGCTTGGTTTGAAAAATTCACTCGGTCGGTCAAAAAGCAAGGATATATGCAGGGACAATCAGACCATACTCTGTTCATGAAATTCTCTAATGTTGGTAAAATTGCAATTCTAATTGTATATGTAGATGATATTATTCTCACAGGAGATGACATTGTCGAGATGGAAAGGTTGAAGAAAAATTTGACACAAGAATTTGAGATCAAAGATTTAGGCGCTCTTAAATATTTTCTTGGTATGGAAGTTGCTCGCTCAAAGAAGGGAATTGTTGTTTCTCAAAGAAAATACATCCTAGATCTCTTGGAAGAAACTGGGATGAGTGGGTGTAAACCAGCAGATACTCCTATGGAATTAAATGCTAAACTTTGGGAGAAAGGCAGTGTTCCTATTGAGATTGGAAGATACCAGAGGTTAGTCGGCAAACTTATTTATCTAGCCCACACTAGACCTGACATCGCTTTCTCTGTGAGTGTTGTAAGCCAATTCATGCATTCTCCCTATGAAGAACACTTGGAGGCAGTTTATCGGATCTTAAGGTACTTGAAATCCAATCCTGGAAAGGGTTTGTACTTCAAGAAAACTAATGACAGAGAAGTATCTATATTTACAGATGCTGATTGGGCAGGATCAATTACTGATAGAAAATCCACCACTGGATATTGTGCCTATGTTTGGGGAAATTTAGTTACTTGGAGAAGTAAGAAACAAGGGGTGGTTGCTCGAAGTAGTGCAGAAGCTGAATTCAGAGCAATGGCTCAAGGAATCTGTGAACTTTTATGGATTCGTAAACTCTTGGACGAATTGAAAATGAAAGTTGACTCACCCTTAAAATTGTTCTGTGATAGCAAAGCAGCAATAAGTATAGCTCACAACCCTGTACAACATGATAGAACCAAGCACATTGAGATTGACCGCCATTTCATAAAAGAAAAAATTGATGCTGGAATTATATGCCTACCATTTGTGACTTCCAATCTGCAAACTGCTGATATCTTGACAAAAAGTTTGGCAAGACCCAATTTTGAGCGACTTATAGCCAAGTTGGGCATGACAGATATCTATGCACCAACTTGAGGGGGGGTGTTGAAGAATCAAGAGAAATCATATTTGATTCTCTTTTATTTTATATTATTATATTTATTTTTATTTTATGATTTTGTCATTATTACTCAGTATTACTATTGTAATTTCTTTTCCTATATAAACAGCTTAAGGCTGTAGTAATAAAACATGAAAGTATTATATTATTTTGTCTTTTACTTTCTTCAATATATATATATATATATATATATATATATATATATATATATATACACTAGATTAATAAACAACCAAATCCTATTAGTACTCATATATAACTAAATCCCTACTATTACTCCTATCCAACTGAATCCCTATACCCGAAGGATATTAAACAGAAACATATTTTGACAATAATAATAATAATAATAATAATTGTTGAAGTTGTGGGATTTTAGAGAAAAGAGGGAGAGAAAATAATAAGAGTTTGAATATTATTTGATAATAGTTTTATACTAACTTGATTACAAAAGACTCAATACTAATCTCTATTTATAGAGAAACATAGACTCAATCCTAAATTAGGAACAAATCATAATAATAATTAGAGATATTCTAAGATATCTCTATGATTATAAATTGATCATAGGAAATAACTCAAGATAATCTAATATAATATAATAGATATTATAAGATATTTACTAATATTCTAACACTCCCCCTTAAGAAAACAATATTTTGCTTCGCAAAAGAATAAAAGTGAATGGAAAGGCAACTCAGGGATGCAGGTGAAGTTGGAGAGAATTGTTATAAATATAGCCTAGCTAGATAGCTGGATTGATCATCAGCATGAGAGAAGTTCATGGCAAGCAATTGAACAAAGCTAGCTCCGTTCTTCTAAAAACTACATTTGGAAGCTTCACACTAATAATACCGGAGACTCAATATTTAAACTTGAATTTGCTTCAAGGAGAGAAAGAGAAATGCATACTTCAGGGAGAGAAAGGCAAGCTCAGTACATCTGGGACAAAGATGGGACTAGTGTATCTAGGACAAATTGCCAAGTTGTATGCATGTGGTTTGAAAGAAGAAACTTAAAACAGATCTGGAACCAAAAAGGAAAACCCAATCTAGACGACTGAAACACTGCCGGAAGACAGACAGACACGCCTGAGCTCGAGGTTGTTGGCGGCGGCGCGCAGGATAAACACGGCGGATCTTGAAGGCACATAAGCGTGCTTGGAGCAACTTTTGGCCTAAAAAATCTGGGTTGTGTAAATTGGGTGATTCTGCACACAATGGAATTAGTCGTGACGGAAAACTTTTGCGGCAGCGACGGCAGACAGCGGAAAACGGCGGATCTGGGAGGTAGTAGGTGTGACCGTAGCCCAAAACTAGAATACGAAGGCAGATTCTAAACCAAGAGAACGGTGCGAGTTCAATGAAAGAGGTCGCGTCTTAAACGGCTATTGGATGCGCCGTCACATGCGGCGCGAGGATCTGACGTGTGGTGAACGGTGAGGCGCGTGCGGTGGCTTTCGGCGATGCTTTTTGAGGTGTGGGCTGATTTGGAAGAGGCAAAGCTGATGGAGCGGTCTTTTGCTGGAAAAGTCGCCGGAAAGAATGGCGGTGACAGCGGCAGTAACGAATTGAACGGAAAATAAGTGAAACCGGTGTCGGAATGTGTCACGACAGTGGCTTAAAAAGGGAGTGAAAACGTTGGAAAAGAAAAACTATGATTATATTCCCAAACTGTTGGGAACTCAACAGCAGAATAGAGACAAGATCATTCAAGGAGGATCGAAAATAGGCTCTAGATACCATGTTGAAGTTGTGGGATTTTAGAGAAAAGGGGGGAGAGAAAATAATAAGAGCTTGAATATTATTTAATAATAGTTTTATGCTAACTTGATTATAAAAGACTCAATACTAATCTCTATTTATAAAGAAACATAGACTCAATACTAAATAAGGATAAAATCATAATAATAATTAGAGATATTCTAAGATATCTCTATGATTATAAATTGATCATAGGAAATAACTCAAGATATTCTAATATAATAAATATTATAAGATATTTTTTAATATTCTAACAACAACAACAACAACTAAGCAATATGGAAATTAATCTTAAGAGATACTCTAAAATAAAAAAACTAATCATTTGAGATAACTTGAGATAATATCAAGAATATATAGAGGATATTTTACTTATATTTAACAATTACCAAACACAGTATACAAGACATTATTTGATACAAATGAAAAAAGATAATCAATAGAAACAGATGGAAAGAATGAACGATTTTATTGAGAGAGATCTCCTCCAAAGATTTCTCCTTCTACAAAGGATTATCTTTACTTAATTACTTACGTGAATAATCGTCGAATGTCGCCTCGTGAGTCTATTACTAGTTACATACATTTCAAGCATTCAAAATAAAAATGAACAAAGTAAGTTCTGCATGGAAAGTGAGGTACCTGCATCTTGCACTGAAACGAAGATTTTCCTCCACTGTCAAGTTCCCATGCACAATATCATCTTGTGGCACATATCCAATAATTTTCTGATAACAGTGAATGGATTCAGGTTTTCCATTGATTAGAATTGAGCCTGTCATAGTGCATCCTCTTGTTTTCCCTGCCAGAGCAGAAAGAAATGTAGTTTTGCCAGCTCCTGAGGGACCCATCACAGCTGAAACTCGACTAGGCATGATTTTACCTGTCACGCACCTTAGTAGATGTTTCCTTTTCCCTTTCAAAGTAAGGGTTAAATCTTTGAAAGCTACTTCGATCACAGGCCTCGTTACAACCTCCTCACCTTCCTGGGCCATTGAAATTATTCCTGAGAAGGTTAAGTTATTGTTTTTCTCTTGTTGAGCCTTCTCCTTCTCAATCTGACCATATGCATACCTTAAAATTTGGCTTTGTGTATGCAACTGTCGTCCCTTTGGCATCTGCTTTTTAATATTTTTGTCCCCAATCTGAAGATTGAATCCTTCATTACTATTAGGGTCATTCTCAAGTGAATTCATCATTTTAGTAAGGTTGCTAGGTTCCTTTTTCCCTTTTGTGGCTGCAGATGACTGCCCTGGAGGTACTGGTGGCGGTTGCAAAAGCGAATTGCCCGTATCAGGATTAGCTTGACTAAAAACCTTTGTTTGCTCCCCTTGCTTAACTGATTTTTTGCGAGAAAAAGTGCGGGATAGCTGATCTTGCATTCCCATCTTATTCCTTATAGCAGCATCTTTTGCTATTTTCCACCTTTCTCGAGCTTGTACAGTTTCTCTTACCTGCCTTGCTGCAGCTTCCCTGGATTTAGCTTTCCTTCTTTCTCGTGTAGCTAGAACTTGATCAGAACAGTTATAAATGAAGATCAGGACAGTACTCATTGCAACCTACAAGGGGAAATTAATGATGCCAGGTATGATAAACTAGAAATAGAGAAAAGGAATGCTAATTGGCAAATATTTCAGAGTATTTCATGCCCTTTCAGAGCATGTGCATAAATAAGAACAGCAAGTAAATTTTGGAACATTTTTCTGCTGATTTCCTGGCCCTACTGTGTTCGCTTAATACTATGGGATAAGACACCAGAGTTTGGTCAAAGAAGAGAAAGGAACAAAATAAGTAATAATCTGTTTGTAAGACAAACCACAAAAACTATGCATTCAAACCATCAGGTACAATCTGTTAGGACCTCAAATGGTCATCCTACTAGAGATAGAATTACTAGAGTTTATTATAGGAAGAGAGGTAATCTTGTAAACTCTTAATGAGTTATGGTAGTTAGGAATTTGTTTTTATTTCTTGGGTTGGTTAGTTTTCTGTTGTGAAGCTGGCCCTGTGTATTATAAATAGGGAGACCATCACTAGGAAGACTTAGGCTTTTATTTTGTTAAACTTGTAAACTAGACAGTGCTCTAGTGTGAGGGGATTAGAGTCCTCTGTGTATCGTTTTCCTTTAACCAATAAAACTATACGGGTGAATAAACCCCATTTCCCCAATCATCAAGATTCGTGTTGGAATATCTAGTAATTATTATTTATATAGAATTGTTGTATTTTTATTTTCTTCTATTTTAGTTCCATATCACTCCTTGATTTAAGGAGTTGACTTTATGTACTCTCTCCTATAAAAGGAGCACTCTTTCTTAGAATAAAGATCCTTTGAGTTACTACAATATTTTCTAAACTTAGGAATTGCATGTTCCTAACATAATCATTCAAAAGCCAAACTGTAATGAAAGCTCTGATAGAGAATGAAATGAAATGCAAAATTGAACAGAAGTTTTCCAAATTGCTTAACCAATGAAGACAAATAAAATAGAAAAAGAATCAAAGCAAGCATGATTTCATCCAATACCACATCCTATTCTACTTACAATAAGAAGAGCCCCATAAGCATGCATATTTTGAGTTGCTGTGTTTGGATTACATGTACTGAACTTGGAGCATGCTGCAAAAATGAACAAAGCAAACTAAGCTTCTGAATGATATCCTCTACTTTCAAACAAAGTAGAACATGTAAATGAGACATGAAAATTAAATTAAATTGCTGATAGATCTTTTTTTTTGCATCTAACTCATTTTATCATGTCAACTTTTCTGTAATGTGTTCACCCCCTATGGACAAACTTAAAATTTCAGGTCTTATTTTTCAGTCTGTAAAATTTACAGCAAGTATAAGACCAAAAAATACCAAAAAAATTACAGTAAGTTGAGCAACTAGATATCTGAGTTTTTTTTTCTTTCTCATTAAGATTTACAACCTGAAAAATATATAATTCTTTCAAACTGACAAACAAATGTGAGGATTGTATCTAAATAGCAGTCAACTATACAAAGTCCAGGTAAAAAGTAAGTCTAAGTTGACAACTATTGAAGTGGTCTTAAAGAGGTTCTCATTTTTTTATTTTCTCAAAACATTTCCATTTAAACTTTTCATGACCATTGGGTGAGGAGAGGAGGGAATTTAGAAAAAGGAAAAGGATAGCATCTAAAATGGTTGGTAAGGAAATAGAAAGACAAAGCATAAATATATAAAGTATAGTAATTTGAAAATGTTATAAATTGATCAAGCACAAATAAAGGATACAATGATGGCATAAATTAACCAAATAAACAAGAATTACAATATATGCAACAATAAAAGAAGACTTACCCAACTGATGAGTAGAACCCATCCTGCAGTAATACCTGAAATTGGAAAGGCATAATGAGCATGAATTTTGAGCAATCAGTATGAGTTTGGTTGTGATGGACAGGAAAAGTAGTAATGTGTAATAATGGAGTTTGGGAGGACATTATCTTGTGACAAGAATTTTAGACAATTTAAGTAGCAAAAAGGAGGAATGGGATAAATCAATACCCACTATCACAAGAAACTCTACGTGTTGTAGTTGGGCAGTATGATCCGGGAGAACAGAATATATCACTATTGTTCACCACACCAGACCAAATATCGGCACTACCACAAGTATGATCCATTTCTCCCTGAGGTATCTGGTAACTATATCTGCAAATTCGTTATTTTAGGGACGAAGCTTAGACAACAATGAATACAAATTAACATCAAGGTGGAACTTACGGATCACACATGCCAGTCTTGTTGTTCAGTTTTGCAAGTGGACAATAAGAACCTAGTGGGCAAGCTTCATTGAGAGGAAAATGAGAAAGGTTAAAAATATGATACTTGAGCAGCTAATTTTGATCCTCAAAAGATAGTTTGAGAAATTAAATGAAATAAAAGTTGCTTTTATGTAGAATATGGAATTTAGCATGATGACTAACAAAAGAAAACCAGAAGGGAAAAAAATGCACGTCTGTTTATGTAATATAGACTAAATATCTTAGCCTCCGGTGAAAAGAGAAAGGGTGTACACAAAATATTATGCAGGGCTAAATTTCAAACTAAAAAAATAAAAAATAATTCAACGTGCCACTAAATATAATTCACATTTCAAACTATAATCGTGATGACATATAATAGCTCTGCTATAGGGGATCATTCATGACCCTTGTACTTGCGATAAAATATGCTTCACAGTTTTGGAATTGGAAGAAGAATAACATTTAGTTAGCATGCATTATTACACGGTCGTAGTCATTTCTTGTATGCTTGGCTAAGGTATTCTACTAGCTAAGTTAACCTCAAGCCCAAGTTCATGAAATTGCTTATGATTTGCGTCTTTGATGCATCTTAACCCTTTTTTGCATAGAATATCGTGTCATTTCCTCCAACCCAGCAATTTGAACAAGCTTGCAATAACCCTCATAATTTATGCTAGCTCAAACTTCAAAATCCAAAAAAAATGCAATAAATATTGTTTGTAATCCATTTTCCTTTGATCTCAAATGTTGCTTTTTTTCAGGCTAATTTTTCTTAACAAATATCATACTCTTTACCGCATGGATTATTCTACACATCATTGTCGTTGTCATACATTTCTAGGAATCATTGTTACAAACAACCAGTTAGATTAGCAGGTATATATGTATCTTGATACATGCAATTATCTAGGTCATATATATCTCATATTTGAGATATGATGAAGGATCTATGTCAATTTTCTCAAATCTTCACCTATATATTATACGTTAAATCTTGAAAAGGTAATTAATTGATCAGAAGACCGAAATAATGGAAGAGATCACATATGGAAGGAGTATATGACAGATGCATCAACAACACCAAAATAATCCCAATAATTAGCATAATCTCATCCTTTTTCTTTTTTTCATAAGTGCTTAATTTCATCCTTAATTCCTAATTAAAAGTAACATTTCAAGAGGTATCAGTATCACATACTTACGTATCATACAAGTCAACCCTTGAGGACAGAAAAAACCCTCGCAACAAGGTTGACAGTTTTTGGTTCTAAGAGGAATTTCCTTGATGTCCTTTTTAAGGTCAATATCCTTTCCCGTAGTACAACCCCATCCAGGTTCACAACCAGAAACCCATGAGGTCAAATTGCAATTCTTGTTTGGTTTTACATAATTGTCAGCTGATGCTCCCTGAGCCACGAAACCATGGAAGTAGTACCTTATTTCAGCTGCAGTACATATACGATCCCTGAAATCTCCTGTCAATCAGATCACATTATATTTCTAAATAAACTAGTACAAAATGAATGACAGAAATTTGCTACAAGCAGAAAAAATATACAAGATAAGAACAATGCAAGATTCAACATATTCCATAGAGGTCCTTAGAAAACAAATTTCCAATGCCTCAATTACACTATAGTGCAACTTTAGCACCAAACAACACAATTTCATGCAACGCACATCTATGAGAATTGTGGCTTCCTTGTATCATAACGAGAACAACAGTAAATGCCTTTCTGTTTAAGTGAGTTGCAAATGAAAAATTAAAATTCTACACACTATTGAGCTATAATCCCAATGGAAGAACTTCTAATATTTTTGCTTACCTATCATTGTCCACAGTCCAAAGACAACCTACTAGCTAGTATATCTTTTAAACTTCAATAGTCATAATCTTTGTGCAAAGGATATTATTTGATATAAAAATTATTTATGAGCCTTCAGCTAACAAATCAAATGTTTAGGACAAATTATATTTGGCAAGTTATTAGATCTGATTAATTTTGTTCCTGTGGCTCTTGTTCTTCTAAATAAAAGTTGAACATTTACACAAGGGAGTGCTAAAAATACAATTATGTATGAGCTTTCGCCTAATAAACGCTTAGAATTTTGGGTGAGTTTGAGTTGAACTTTGTCAAATAGTAAAATGTCAATATGAGAGCTCGTACCTTTTTTCTTAACACAAGAATCAACAAAATCCAACTTTCCTGTAAAATCAAAAGCTTCCTCCCAATCATTTTTCCTGAAATGAAAGGTAATAACAAGTATGAAACAAAGAAAATGGATACTTCAAAATGGTTGTTGTAATGTGGTTCTCAGATTAGTGCCAGGTTGAAATATAGCATCGACTGTCGACAATAAGTGATACTAACTTATGTAGTATTGACACTCTTCATATTGAAGACATGTCGGGTACCAATACACGAGACAAACATATATGGTTACATTCAATCACTTATATTATTTATAACGATTGTCGGTGTCAATATTGTGTTTGCTTCATAAATACTAACATACATTACAAAGGTACATGCGTCATGGCTATGCTTAGTCTTAAGTGTATAACCCAAGGTTTATGTATTTTTGTGTTAATCTTATATATGCTTGAATTATGGTATCAATGCTTTGTCGATGGTAAATAACAAGAAGAAATGTGATGATTTATGTAGCACCGACACTTCATATTAAAAGTGTGTTTCTTGTGGTACACTAAGATATGTAAATATGTTCGATCACTTTGTATTTTCTTAAATTATCATCGATAATAATGTGATTGAAGTATAAACAAGTAAAGGAGAAAAGTAATGATAAAATAGGACTCACGGATCCTTAATGCAGAAACCTAAACTTGATTTAATGTCCTTATTTAAAAGGAGAGCGATATTCTGAAGTTCCTTGTAGATTTCTTCGGTGTAAAAGGAAGGGGCAAAAGTGCCATCGGCACATTGAATCTTTGGTAATAAGAGAGTGAAAGAGAAGAAAAAGAGGGCAATGTAGGGAACATAGTTCATCATTATTTAGAATTTGAAGGCCAAAGCAAAATCAAAAGAAAAGCATGTCATGATGAGTTGTTGAAGATTGGGCGCGAAACGAAGGAGAGAGAGAAAAAGAAGAACGAAGGAGAAAGAGTGTAATGTTTGATGATTGTGTTGTGGAAAATGTGGAAGGAGAAGGCGTGGCTTGGTTTTTGGATGAAGAAGAAATGGGCGAGAGAAATGGATGCCTAGATTGAAGGATTTGCATTGTTTCATCTCCTTCTCTTCTCTCTCTCTCTCTCTGCTTCGAGTACGAGCTAATGCAATTGCAAGTGATGAATTTTAAGGACACTTGGCAATTCGCATACGTTTTTAGGAAGGATTCGGATTAAAGGTGGTCTGATTATCATCAACGGTTCAGATTTAAAAATAAATTTTAATTTTTTTTATAAACAAAAATTTCGATCATGAAATTTAGACTGTTTGATTTGTGATTGTTTTGTGACTGCACATATGATTTTTTTTTTAATCAATATAAAAACATTTATTAACTATTGGCTCTGAACTAGGACACGTCAATCCAAACATTGTCAGGATGATTTAGAACATATTAGGCCATTTTGTGCGCAATCCAATTCCCCTCCCTCCCCACAAAATTACACTTTTCATTTTTGAAAAGCCCTAGCTCCCTAACATGGTTTCAATGTACCCCTAGTAACTCTGAGGAAAGTATTTCGTCTTCATCGCATCCACAAAGATTCTGCAATCTGACTCCACCATCACATCCTCATTCCCAATTGTTTGTGTTAATCGTACTGTTGTGATGTCTTCAAGTCCCCGCATTCTATAGTTTGTCGAGTGATAACACTACCTTCATTGCCGCGTATCACAACTCCAAGACCCCACTCTCCGTTATTAGTAAGTGTTGCATCAGAATTAGCTTTCACCCAGTTCTTTTCTTTTAATGCTTTTTGCCACATTACATGTCACGGAACCCTGTGTAACTTATGTTGTTGTTGTATTCCACTGTAATTTTTAGTTTCTTAAAAAATTAAAATCCATTTGAAACCATCGTCGTCCAATTTTGATCAAATAGAGTTAGAGACAATTTTTAAATATTCATAAGTTTAAGGTTCTATACTATGTCGTAAAAGTCATACACCAATTTAACTATTTACTCATATTTTTCTTAAACTGTATAACAGCATTAGTAAATTCGTAAAAAAAAACATTAGTAAAAAAAATATTGTATAAGAACTTAAAGTAGATTAAAATCATTTTTAAATGTCTCTATTTTTTAACTAAAAAAATGTCTCTATTTTTTTACTATAAAAATGTCTCGATGTCAAAATTACCGATTTGTGTCGTATTCAAATTATTAATTTTAAACATTTTATTTTTTAATTATATTAATTTTTTGTTTCTCTTCAATCATTTAAAGTTTCTTTGTTGTCGAACATATCACCTTATTTTTT
>JBBPBP010000001.1:19873970-19892305 GCA_037974735.1 Cicer chorassanicum
TATATATATATACTCGCACTATATTATGTTTTTTTAGTCTTAAAAAAATTGAACTTATGTGATATATATTAAATCTGATCACATTTGTCACAATAATCACTTTAAAATCAAGGGATCTATATTTGAGGTCAGGGGTCATGGATTCCATTCTTGCTTCTTTTAATAAATTAAAAAGAAGAATACTGACTAACATTATTAAGTTCACCAAAACATTAAAATTAAGCAATGTACCCTAGAAGTTATCTAATTATAATTCATAGTTAGATATGTTATTATTTTATCACTGAGGCATTAATGTATTTTTATATAAACGTTATAATATACGATTTTGTTTGTGAAAAGTGTAATTCATTACTAACTATATTTAGACTTTATATCCTTTCCAATGTTCTTTGAGATTCATATCTAATCCTCCTGATCAGTGACCCCACCTCATTGTTCCAAGAATTTAAGTGTCAGTTTTTCAAATAGGCGCATATTTTCTAAAAATATAATATTTAGATATGATAAAAATGACTTTAAAACTCCAAAAAAAAAAAAAACTTGTCTATATATTAACCGAACTTGTTTACAATATTACACAACTAGTTTGACAATTACACATATCCAGTCATTACTTTTGGCGTATATGTGTATGATATATATTTTCCAGATACGTATAGCATACATCAACCCCTGACATTAAGAGCACACGAATTAATTATTTTTATTGCACGAATATTAATTGAACGGGCGATTTTTTCTCTTGAATGATTTGAGAGGTTGAAAATATGACATAATTTTATAATGGAGATAGAGAAAGAGTACTGGAGTAGACAAAGATCAAAATTAACATTTGACTATGTTGGACAGGATAAGGATACGCACTAAATGCTGTAGTAGCAGAAATTAATTAAGCTCTTTTTAGAGCATATAGATATATAAACAAGAAAATTGTCTGAATTGATAAGGAATAGATGATAGTGTGACATACTTGGTAGATACTTTGGTTTTACGTGGTGATAGGTTTGATCTTTGAGTGATGTGTATATATTGATTTTGAATTTCGAAATACTGTTTTGAAAAATAATTTTTAATCACTGAAAATATTATTGGGTTGAGTTGCGCATTAAATCGCTTTCTTGAAGATGTTTCGCGGCTTTGTTCAAAATCGTGCAAGACAAACTATCAACCACGATGTCCCCAAAATAAAACATATTGGTTACACTGTATCACTACTGCAATATAGAAAACAGTTCTAGAATGACACTGTATAAATATAGCGGTCAAGACCACTCATAAAATGATATTATAACCACTCGAAAATCTGAAAGGGACAAATTTTTCTGGTAAGAGACTAAAAGAAAAATTGGGACGAAGCAGAAAAAAGGAGACGAGAGAAAACTCGGCTTTATTTCGCAGTTTTGGTGTAATTTGTGAACTTAGTGGAATCCTCTATTTATAGAAGAATTCTACATCTGATCGATCTGAGCAAATTCCACGAAAGCAGTTTTTGACCAGTTCTCTGAAGATGAATCAGGCCAACCTATGTAATCGGAGGAAGGTGGAGGAAGACTCGGTCATATGAAAACTAACAAGGAGAAGAGGGATCGAAAGGAGGACTCGGTCAACCCAAAAGAACATGTAAAAAAAGTTTTCGGAGAGAAAAACGCCTATTAAAAAATAAATATTAAAATTTTCAGGTTCTTAAAAATAATGCACCACACATCCCAAGCCCAAGTCCGACTGGGCTAGTCGAACAGACAATGGCGGTGGCACGCGCACATGGTGTGGTGGTCGGTTTGAGTGCGTTCTCTCCCCTTCACAAAGTTCGGTACCCATTGGGGCACACTCTAAATGTCTTATATCTTCCTTATAAATATAAACACTACTAATGTGTGTTATCCTTCCTATGTGAGATTTCTTCATTTTTACAATTCACACAACATTATCTCTAAATTTCAACACTTAGTGTTTAAGTTCCAACATCATTTTCAACAATCTCCTACTTGAATTAAATTTTTTTTCTTCAAAAGTAGCATCAAATGCATCTATAAGATTGTGCATAAATAAATGTGTCTTCCGACTTGAACTTTCAATAGTAAGTAAGATTCAAATTCAACAAGAGTGATTTGTAGTCTTGAACTCTAATTCTGACATCAATTTCACACAACCTTTTCATAGGGTGTATTTTCAAAAGCCCGTGCATTAATGACCCTACACGTCTATCCCAATATATTGAACGCTCTAGCGATTCTGCCTTAAAATTTCATTAGAAGCGGCCCCACTTCCACATTCACATAGGTGAGTGTATCAAGAGTACTCCTGTAGCTAGGTACTCAACTCCACATAGAGTATAGATCTCATTAAGAGTTTCTATTACCTCATCCTTTCATTGATTCAAGAGTCACGCTTCTCTGATTTATAATAGCATGTTCATCTCATATCACTTCACGACTTGTTATTACCCATTGAACATAATTCTTAGGATCTTTAGTCTTTTAGGTCGGGCTACCACCATGAGTGACTCATTGATCTATAGGCATTAGTCTCATCATTTTGGATGTGTTTAGTACTTTTTCTCTAGCTAATTCTTTCGTCAAATGATCTATTAAGTTTTCATCAGTGCGTATATGATCCATTCTAACAGTTCCTTTTGAAAGTAACTATCTAATTGTGTTGTGTTTACGGTGTATTTGTCGACTCTCACCGTTGTAATAACAATTCTCAATTTTTGCAATACCTGTGATACTATCGCAATGGATCAATACAGTTGACATTAAGTTTTCCCATAAAGGAATCTCAGCTAGCAAGTATCTCAACTAGTTCGCTTCTTCACTAGCGGTTTCTAATGCAATCATTTCAGACTTCATAGTGGAATAAATCATTATTGTCTATTTTTTCAATTTCCAAGATACAACTCCACCAACTATGCTAAATATATAACACTGGTAGCTTTTGAGACATTTGATAAAGTGTTCCGATCAACATCATTGTATTATTCAAGGACGACATGAAATCTTTGATATTTTTAAGGTATCTTATGACTCTCTCAATAGTGTATCAATGCTTGGTCTATGGGTAAACCTACAAAATAATCCCAGAACGTAGGCAATGTCATGTCTGGTACAGTCAGTGACATACTTGAGGCTGCCAATGATGCTTGCAAATTTAGTTTGTTTAACACCTTCACCACTGTTTTTGAAAAGTTTCACACTTGAATCATATTGTGTGCAAACAAGTTTACAGTCAAAGTAATTGTATTTCTTTAATATCTTTTCAACATAGTGAGACTGATTAAAAGAAACTCCATTTTCTGACCTAGTAATCTTAATTCCAAGAATTACACTCGCTTCTACGAGGTCTTTCATATTAAAGTTGTTACACAACAATGATTTCACAGTATTTACAACATGAATGTTTGAACCAAATAAGAGTAATTCATCTACATAGAGACATATGATAGTACAAATGTCATATTCAAATTTATAATAAATACATTTGTCACTTTCATTCACTTTAAACCTAGTCGATATAATAAAATTAAATTTGTGATGCCATTATTTAGGAGCTTGTTTAAGACTAAACAGAGACTTATCTAACTTACATACCTTGTTTTCTTACTCCATGAATCACAAAACCTTTGGGTTGTTCCATATAGATTTCTTCTTCCAAGCCACTATTTAAAAAAGCAGTTTTACATTCATTTAGTGTACCACCGAGTTATTAATAGCAACAAGTAAAATTAGTATCCTAATGAATGTAGTTCTAGTGACTGGTGACAAAGTGTCGAAGAAATCTATATTTTCTCTGTCTAAAACATTTGGTAACAAGGTGAGCCTTGTATTTACCAACAGTTCCATCGAGTTTTAGTTCCTTTTTAAAATCTATTTACAACCTATTGATTTGCAACTAAGAGGCAAGTATGCTAAATGCTAGGTCCTATTAGACTCTAGAGATTCCATCTTGTTGTTTATAACTTATTGCCACAAATCTGCATCCAAAGACGACATAGCTTCTTGAAGATTTGTAGAATCCTCTTCTGAAGTATATGTTGTATAATCGGGTCCAATATCTTTAGAAACTCTTGCTCTCTTACTTTTTCGAGGTTCAGTTTCACCTTGTTTGTTGCTTTCAATGCTTCTGATCACGAGAACGTGACTTGTTCTGGTGCCCCCACTATTTTTTGATTTGAAAGGGAATCTTTTTTTATAAAAGTCAACATCATTTGACTCTATGATCACTTTAGCTTTTAGGTCATAAAACCTATACGCTTTGTTGTTTACTACATACCCAATGAATACATATTACTATGCTCTATTGGCGAGTTTACCTCACTTGGGATCAGGGATTCATACATAAGCCAAAAAACCCCAAGTTTGAAAATAAGACAAGTTGGGTTGTCTTTTCTTCCAAATATCATAAGGAGATGTTTTGCTTTTAGATATGGGAACTCTATTCACAACATAGCAAACAATTAATAAAATTTGCCCCCACCAATGAGATACAACACTAGAGTTAAGCATAATAGCAACAACTAGTTCAATAAGAGTTTTATTCTTTCTTTCAGTTTTACCATTCATTTCTAGCAAATATGGTGTTGTTGTGTCATGTATAATTCCATGCAGTTTATAAAACTCATTAAACAAACTAGAATTATACTATGTTCCTCTATCACTATGAAACCTCTTAATCTTTCTACAAAATTCATTTTCAATTTCAGTTACAATGATCCTAAATATGTCAAGCGTTTCATTTTTATTTTTCATTAGATATGCAAAAGTATAGTCAGAACAATTGTCAATAAAAGTGATAAAATAACATTTTCTATTTTCAGTTAAAGTCCTATCAAGTTCACATATATCAGAGTATATAAAATCTAAAGGCTCAGATTCTCTAAATACTAATTTACGTGAACTCTTTGTTATTTTAACTTGACTACAAAAATCACATTTTTCAAAATCATTTAAGGATAACTTTAGAATTAAACATAAGTTACTTAAGTTTGAAATAATGCATTTGTTCATATGACAGAGTTTAACATGTCAAATATTAAAATCACACATGTTAGTAGAATGAGACATTTTATTAATTTCAACATTTAACTTAAACATGTCATCAGTGCCGTACCATTTCCCAACAAAAATACCATTTTTAGAATTGGTGTACAAATCTGCCCGTATAAACTGAGTAAACTCTAACTTATTTAGAAGAAACCCAAAAACCAATTTTTTTTCTTATCTCTAGAGTGTGCATCACGTTCTTCAAAATTAATGTTTTTCTAGAGGTGAACTTCAAATTCGCATCTCCAATACCAACAAAATTAGTGGAGTGAGAATCTCCCAACAACGCTTTCTTTATCTTTAGGAGCAATATATGTATTAAACATAGTACAATCATAACAAACATGGAGAAAGGCGCCAATGTCAGTCCACCATCCACCAACAATGTCGATTTCAGTTATCATAGCAATGAATTAATCTTATATCATGTTAGCCTATGCTTGGCATGTTCCTACACTTGCATGCCATATGACCTGGTTTCCCACATTTATAGCAGATGAATTGTGAGCCGATGTTATTTCTAGGAGGTGGTTGCTGCTTCCCAGTTGGGACCTTTGGAGGGTTTCTATTCTTGTTGTTGTTCTTTAGATTGCGGTTCTGATTCTTGAGTGGTTTTCCAGTTGGCTTCAGAACTGCACCGATGAATTTCTTCTTGTTGTTTGAAACAACTAGTGCTTCATCTTTCTGGTCTAGCTTTAAGGATTCTTCTTTAATTCGGAGGCGAGTTATCAGACTCTCTAGAGAAAATTCTTGTGTTTTATGCTTGAGAGAATTTTTGAAATCCTTCTGAGTAGAGGGAAATTTGTCAATAATAACAACAATTTGAAATTATTCATCTAAAGTCATACCTTCAAAAATGATCTCATGAGCTATATTATGAATTTCATGGAATTGGGCCTCCATGGATCTGTTATCAGTCACCTAATACTTAAGGTAGCGACTCAATAAATACTTTTTAGCCCTAGCTTCCTCGATATCATATTTCTTCTTCAGAGCATCCGAAACATCTCTTGCAATATTGTTGGAACTGTAGTAATCAATTAAATCATCAAGAATTCTATTAAAAATATAATTCTTACAGAGCCAATCATTATACTCCCATTGGGTTAATTTTACTGCATTCTTATCTTTTCTGTTCGACCAGTTGTTTCTATGACCAATGAAATGTCATCTTTCAAAACGTTGACAACCTTTTTCGTAGTTAATAAAAATAACATCTTTTGTTGCCTTCGTTTGAATTGACATCCCTTAAATCGAAACACTTTATTGAAATCATAAGCAATGAAACATATCCAATAATCTCTTTGATTGACATGGCAGAAAGAAACGTTTTAGTTGTTTTTGAGTTTCGAAAAACTGTTTTAAAAAATAACTTTCAATCACCGAAGGTATTACTGGATTGAGTCGCCGATTAAGTCGTTGTTTTTAAGAAGTTTCACGGCACTGCCCAAAATTGTGCAAGATAGACTATCTGAAGATGTTGAAAAACACAAGAAAAAGGAATTTGAATTGTCTTTGTTGTTTCTCAAAAACTACTTCAAATTCCTTACAAAAGTTGTTCTTTATCAAAACATTCAACTTACTTTTATAAAATAGGTTTAGACAAAGTAAGGTTGAATCATAAAGACCTAAGGTGCGAAAAATAGAAGAAGATAAAGGAGACACGTATATTTTTATAGTAGTTCACAAGAAACTGTTGCTACTTCTAGTCCTCCCTTTACAAATGTATTTTGCCTCAGTATAGTCGACGACTTAATCCATTTTTTCAATTAATAGCATACAAGTATTCTTTACTCTACCTCTTTAGGATTCGAGTATTTTTCTCTAGCCTCTCTAGGATGTCCTCGTCATAACCTTCTTCAACTTTCTGGCATTCTACCATTAAGGTTCATGAGAGTCGTTGTACCTTTTCAGGTACCTATTAAGGGTGAGAGAGTTTTTGCCACAATCGTGTTGATTTACATCAATTCTAGTTTGTGTCTAAATTGACAAAAAGTTTGTTTCTAGGATTCTAACTCTCATTGAGAGGATGTTAAAGATCAAGTCCTATATCAGCACAAGTGTGTGAGAATATTTTGACTAATTTACATCAGTTCTAATAAGTCTCAATTGAGAGGATATTTCTTTCATTTTTTGGTTTTGATGTGTTCTTGGTTTTTTCAGAATTTCTTCTTAGCACATTGCCTTTTTCATTATCTCTCATAATGGATTGAATGAGTTCTTCTTAAATAGATATAAGAATTGTCCGTTGAGGACATTACCGTTGAAGATCTTCAATCACCATTTAATGCAAATCAATTTTAATATGTATCCATATATATCTTCATGAATGATTTTGCGTATCTTGGTATGAGGACAGGGAAACAAAGGATACTGTGATCAAAACATATCTTAAAGACTTTCATACAAGTAGCAAATTTAGGATGTTCTTTAGAGGATACGAAAATGCTTTGTCTTATTTGAAGCGTTGACTTTCATCATATCGTTGACTTATTTTCGAGCATACAACATAAATCAGAGTCAAGCAATCATATGGTTGAAGTGATGATGTGATTATTAGAGGCAGACGATCACTTGCTTGTCAAACTCAGTGGATGCAGAAGATCACTTGCTTTGTTAAGCTTATCAGAGGAAGAAGAACAGAGTATAGCTATGTTCATCAGAGGCAACTAAAACAGAACATATCATGTATTTCTAGAGTCACAAGAACCAGAAAATTGCTTGCATTATCAGAGTCAGCCAACACAAAACGTCGCCCGCGTCATTGGAGGCGCGCGTTAGAGCGTTTGCATTAGTGTCAGACAACCAGAGTGAAGCGAAGTCTTGTTGTTCCTTTGTCTTCATCTAATCACTAAAGGATATAACTTATATCAGGATGCATACTTTGTAAAGCTTGTCTTTGAACTACATAATGCAATACTTCTTAGTGCTATATTACGACTTACTCCATTAGCAGACATATTTACTTGTTTATTAAGTAATAATACTCTTTGTGTTTAAAACGCTCATATTATTATATCTAATTTGCTTGCAATTTATGCTACCTTAAAATAGATAGTCATTAATATAACTTTTTGTCTTCTAACTTAATCTGCACACTTAGGAAATACAGTTAAGGGATAATTGTTCTATATTTGTTTGTTTTTGTTATCATCAAAATATCAACTAGAGGATTGTAGCTAATACCACTTTTGCACTAACATTATCAACCACGATGTCCCCAGAATAAAACAACATAGTTACATTGTATTGGTTTTACTACTGCACCGTAGAAAACCGTTCTAGAATGACACCGTCTAAATATGGTGGTCAAGACCACTTGTAATATGGTACTATGATCACTCGAAAATCTGAAGGGAAATTTTTTTCCTGTAAAGGGACAAAAAGAAAAATTGGGAAGAAAAAGAAAAGGGAGAAGAGGGAAAACTCGTATTTATTTCGCAATTTTTGTGTAGCGAGAGCGATTTTTGACTAGTTCTCTGAAGATGAATCAGTCCACAAAAAATTGACCTACGAAATTGGAGGAAGACTTGGTCACGTGAAAACTGACGAGGAGAAGAGTAATCGAAATGAGGACTCGGTCAACATAAAAAAGCATGTCAAAAAAATTTTCGAAGAGAAAAACGCACACATTAAAATATAAATATTAATTTTTTCGGGTTCTAAAAAATAATACGCCAGACAGCCTAAGCCCGACCCGGCTGCACGCGTGTGATGGTCAATTTGAGTGCGTTCTCTCCACTTCAAAAAATTAAGTACCTTTGAGGTACACTCCATGTGTCATATATCCTCCTTATAAACACTATTAGTGTACGATATTCCTCTTATGTGAAACTTTTTCATTTTTTCAATTTACATAACACTAACTCTAAATTTAAATTCTAACATCATTTTCAACTGTATGAAAAATATTTATTGGAAAAGGTGAGTCACTTAAATTTATTTTCGTATCTAGAAGGATTTTTAATTGGAGGGAGAGAGAAAAAATAATGTGAGTTTATTAAGTGACATTTTAATCTGATCTATTTATTTTAATTTAATGAGTAGATAATGACTAATCGTACTCTCATATAAAAAGTCTTTTAACTTGTATAATTTATAATGAGTCGTAATGACTAATCTTACTCTCATATAAAAAGTCTTTTAACATGTATAATTTATTATCATCGTTAAGTATGTAAGTGTGTGTATTATTTGTATTTGAGTAAACCCAATCTACCATAAACAATTAGATTTGAGGAATCTCAGATTGGTTTAATTAGGTATTAATTCTTCCCGAATTAAATATAAGCATATAAGGTATTTGAAAATTTGATATATTTATAGTCTAATTTTTTTTATAAATATTTAGTTTAAAATTTAAATTAAATGTATTAACTTTTTAAATAATTTTAAATATATTAAAATTATAAATACATATTTAAATATTTTTTGTTAATCATAAAATATATCTTTACTATGATGAAAAACCGTGGTACGCATAAGCACAAATTTGTCGAAAGAATTCATTGAGATATAATTTGTTATTTGTGGTATTCATTGAGTATCAGTTACGTTTTAACCACAAATAGCTAATTAATATAATATATTGAATATTTAAATAAGTTTTTTACAAATAAAATAAACCTTGATCTATAATAATTGTTTGTGAACTTAGGAGAACTTATCAATTTGAGATAAGCCGAATAACAACTTAATATTTAAATATGTTTCTTTTTTATCAATTTATTTAATTAAATTATTAATAAAATAGAGAATTGAAGATATATATTTTTAATTTTCATATATTTAAGAGCTACTCTTCATATATTTAAAAATCAAAATAAATATTTATTCAATTATAAATCAAATGTGTAAAAAATAATTATAAATTAAATTGGTAATCCTGATTTTCAGTCTCTGTGCATGAAGCATGCCGAAGAGTTTTAAAAAGTTAATGCTCGATTTCAACCTTCACAGTCACATGTGACCCAAGAGTTAACTTATTTGATTATTAATGACAGAAAACGAATATTGTACCCGTCAGTGCAGGCCGCACAATCATATAAAGATTCTCTTTCAATTTTTCTTTTTAAAATTTAAAATACGTCGGCCATTTTTTCACTCAGAATGTGATAATCTCGATGATCAATAATTTGTAACTATGCTATTTGAGTCAATTCATGTGAATGGATTAAATGGAAGAAAAAAGAAAATGTTTAAATCAAGACAAATAGGATTTGTTTGTTTAAAATTTTAAAACAGTGATCTTGATTTTATATTTTTTAAAATATCTTCTATGAAAAGTTATTTAAAAATAGTAAAATATTTTTAGATTTATTTGTTATCAATTAAAAGAAATATTGACATTCAATAACTTAAATATTTATTATTAGATATTTAACCCGCTAAAAATGACATTTTTAAAAAATTATATCTTTCAAAAATGATGTTTATGAAGAGTTTTTTAAAATAATTTTTCATTTTAAGTATTTTTTAGAATTTTATTATTTAAAAAAATTATAAAAAATAGATAAAATAGTCAAAGTCATATTTCAAAATAAATTATTTAAATGAAATTTTCATTTCAAACTTTATTTTTAAACTTTATTTAAATAAATTATTATAATAAGATAAAATATTATAAAAATCATTTTAAAAAATATCTTAAATAAACGCGTTCAAAATTTAATGTTACACCTTATAATTATACGACTATCAATTATTTAATAATTTATTTTTTCTCTTTGATTGATTTCTCAAATTGTAGACACATTCATTTTGCTAGTATATTAAACGATGTCGATGTACAATATTCCAATTCTAATGTCCAAAAAAACACTACTCTAAAATCAATAAGAGTTAGAGATACATATTACAATTAATAGTTTTTTACTACATGAAAAGCAACATATTAATTGTTTTTTCTCTATTCTAAAGTCACTAATAGAGATATGAGTTTTAGGCAATGGTGCACCAATCACAGACGTTACATTTCATGCCTTCTTCAGTCAGCAACCAATCAGAACCGTCAAACTCTCATCACAGGTCATCCATTCATACACAACATTCTTAAGATTTTTTGTCAGATATTTTACTCCTCTAAATTGAAACTCACTTTATAAAATAAAATAAAATAAATTAATAGTTGATATTTCTTAAATGACTAATCACGATAATTATAATATATTTATGCAATTTATCAACTTCTTATTTTAGAAAAATAAAATTTTCTTATAATTAAATAAATAATTGATATCATGTACACGTGACTAATTATAATTATAAGTGATTGTAATATTAATTAAAAGGCAATAGAATTGTTTGTAGTGAATTATTTGTTGATTGCATGACATTGAATGTCCATTTGGGTAGGCCATTTGTGATTTAGATGTTACGAATTTTTGGGTTAAAGAAAGGCAATAGAAAAATGCCGCCCAAATGCCTCAAAACAATGAGAAACTTGTTCAACCTTTAACGCCATCGCGAACTGTATATATAAACGCGTCAAACTGCGTTTTTCTTTTCCTATTTTCTTACACCACAAATATTCAATTCAATGCTTCATCCTTATCTACTTCATTTCTATTTGATTTCAAGCTGAATCCAAGGTGGGAGACTTTTTTTCTTCTTCTTTCATGTGTTGTTTAGTCAATTAGTTTTTTGGATTGGTATATATGATATAGTTCTTCAGACATAGGTTGTAGTTAATTTTTTGTTGGATTGGTATGATTTTGTTTTAAAAATTAAAACTTGGGTTAATTTTGGTTTCGACTTTCAATTATGGTTCATCTTGATGTTTTGATACATGTAAGATGCAACAAATAAAACTTACTGTGTCGTGCAAAAACAAGTTATAATCATAGATATGAATTAGTTTGTGCATGTTGTCTTTTTTGTAACATAGATTTTGGGATTGGAGTTAGTTCAAGAGGATCCTGGTAATAACTAATAACTGGCTTGGAGAAGTTGGTTTAATTTTCATTTGGCCCTTGAAGTATATGCTTGATGGTTGCTTCTTTTGTTTGTTTTACTTTTACCATGGAATCATCCTCTTCACTTGACTGTATGATGTGAAGATTTTGTTTATATTTGTCTCCTTATAGTCATTAAATAATTGAGATGCTATCAAATTTTATTAACATATATATGAAGATTTATATACTTTTTTTTTGCATAGCAACAGGATGTTGAATTTTAACATTAGAAGATTTATTTCCATATTAACACTAGAATGCAAATTTTATACCCAACTTGTTTTGGCAGGTTTGCACTTGCTGGTGTGGAATCATTTTAATAAAGACTTTTCAGATTCATTTTCATTTTAATTGTCAAAGATGGCTTTATATGAGCATTCAGATGTTGTTCAATGGGGTATGAATCTTTTCGATGCCGAACCTGGTTATAGTCCTGGATACTATGGTGACATAATTCAACATGATACTGGTGATGTCTATGATGATGAACACTACTTTCACAGCCATTATGATTCTGTAAGTAACCAAGTAGAGAACGATGAGATCATTGCACGTACTCTTCAAGAAGAGTTTTCGCAGCTAGAGATTGCCGAGAGTTCAAGGTATTCACAGGCAGATGAACAACACTTTCATGCGTCTCATGAGGCTCCTTATGATTGGCATAACACACCGATGATGAACTATTGTTCAGGAGGTATCAGTAAACCCATAAGGCTTCTGAGTGCTTGTGTATAGTTGAAATTTATCTTTTTGAATAATTTGGTTTGTTCAATCAGAATTTTACATGTGCAGGTCATGATTATGCTCATGAAGGAGTTAATGAAATAGAACCTTCGAGTTCATGTTGTAGTCCTTCTGAAGTGGGGGGATACTCATTGGATCTTGTTGACAATTATCCATTTGATGATGATATTGGGAGGAGATTGAGTCAGATAACTCCAATTCCTGTATGTTTAGCTTCTTGATTTATCTATTTAATCGATAATATATACTTGGCACCTTTTAACTTATTCACTATGTTCTGTTTTTGTTAAGATATAGTGATAATCTTCTTTCCAAACTACATTTTCAACTCATTACATTATTTAATACTTGGTAAGTAATTATGGGTTGTTTTTAAATTTTCAAACCATTTATTCCTATTGTTATCCAATCAACATACATAGTGATGAAAGAAATCAGCTTCTTGTTTGAATCTTCCACTATTATACAAGAGCATGTTTGGTATAAGAACACATTTTCTGTTTTTCATTATAAAATTTTCATGTTGTTTTCATTCTGTTTCTTGTTTTTAAATATTTGTAGAGGAAAAAGTGAAAACAAAGGTTATTTTCACTGACCTCTCTCCTACTTTCAATAAAATCTTTTCTTTTATTCTTTTTATGTCTTATGATATTAGGAAGTTCATATTTCTTTTGATCAGTTGTATGACCTGCTTACAATTTTCATTTTTGCCCTCTTGTGTAGCACATTCCAAAAATTAATGGAGAAATTCCTTCTATTGATGAAGCAACATCAGATCATGAAAGGCTTCTCGATAGGTATTTGTCATAAGCATATTCCTCCTTGGTTAAAAGCTAATAAAAATGCTTCCACGATGTATGTATGGTTGTCTAGCACTCCTCCATATTATTTTTTTGGATCATTCATAGTCTGTAAAGTTTAGGCTGGTTTAAAGAATTATTTATTTTATCTATATTTTCTTCTAAAGACTTTTACTCAACATGCCAAATTAAGCCACTAATTTTTTTAACAGATTGCAATTATATGACTTTGTGGAGAATAAGGTACAAGGTGATGGTAATTGTCAGGTTTGTTGCTTTCAACATTCTCTTTTCCAATTTTTTGTTCTTCCACACGTGAAAAGAGTGGCTTTAATCAGTTTCATTTCAGAGCACAAGTTTCTATATTCATCAATTAATACCTCTTTTATCGTTATTCCTCACCAGTTCCGCGCATTATCTGATCAGTTGTATAACACACCCGATCACCACAAGTTTGTGAGACGAAAAGTCGTGAACCAGGTTTGTTTGTCTAGCGCGTTATATTTTATCATGCTTACCTGAATTTTGATATCTGTGCCGCTTCTATTTGTGCGTTATTCATAGGTTCTGATTAATGAATGGTCTTTTTAAACAGCTGAAGTCTCATCCAGATATTTATGAAGGATATGTTCCCATGGAATATGGTGAATATCTGGAAAAGATGTCTAGGTAATAATTTGCACATTTTTCTCTATCTATCTACCTATATAAAAATGTTTCTAACGTACTAACCAATAACAATTTTTACTTTCATTTTGAATTTAATTAGGAGTGGTGAATGGGGTGATCATGTCACTCTTCAAGCCGCTGCTGATTCAGTACGAGTTTCTGCAACTTACTATTTCTCTTCAACAGAACTTTTATGTAATGTAGTTTGAGACTAATACTGCTGATTTTTTTCTTCTTCTCCAGTATGGTGTGAGAATATTTGTGATGACTTCTTTCAAGGACACCTGTTGCATCGAGATTCTTCCTAGTTCTGAGAAACCAAAAGGAGGTAAGATTTTCTTAGTAGCGAGGCCTGAAGTGACTACGATTTAGCGTATCGCTAGACACTAGCCAGTTTTCTGTTCACTTCACATTGTTTCTTGAAATTTTTTAGAACCTTGAACACAATTGGACATTCTTCTATAATCATTGATGCTTTCAAAAGATGCTAGTGAATGAAATTGTAAAGTTCGGTATCTGCTTTCATTTCACGGATTTCCATAGGTAGAAATCTTGAAACCTATGTGGAAATGGTTTTTCAATTTTTGTTGTGTGATCAATATTTGTAGGAGTATTATAGATTTGTTTGACTTTTGAATCACTGATTGCTTTTCCATTTATTTGGGGGATCATATTGATTACTTTACAGGACCTTTTCTTTATTGTTCATCATATAATTAATTGTATAATATATGCTTTTATTGCAGTGATTTTCATAAGTTTTTGGGCAGAGGTGCATTACAACTCCATCTACCCTCAAGGAGGTAATTTTACTAAATTTTCATACTTTATAGGACCTTTATCATTTTTTATTTATTTTTTCTTTCCAAATATAGAGTATGGTTTGGTTTATGATGTATGTGTTACTATTGATCTAGCAGATATACTTTCAAGTGAGTCAAGAAAGAAGAAAAGGTGGTGGAGCTTTGAGACCAAGCATTAATACTGTGGCTGCCCTAGAGAGCACCAATTTTCATTCTGCTGCTCTGCCTAAACTTATGGTGCCCTAGCATTTTGGACCGTTGGATTCTATTTCCAAATTCATCCAACAGTCAATAAGGATTCTAATATGCAAATTTATCACATTTCTTTGCTGATGATTTTTCCATTAGTATTTTGATTTTCCTTTTTATTAAATATAAATCTGGGTATGCAGAGCCAGCTACATACCAGTGGCATTTTGGATATTTTCAAAGAAATAAATTTTTATACATGAAGGGTTAAAGTGTATCAGGTAAATGGTTGATTTATGTTTCTTTGTTTTCATATATTTTCACAAGTTTTAATGTGTATTACTTTTTTTTAACACGTATAAAACATATAAACTTCAGATAATTGTCACATGAAATATTGGAAATGAAGCTGTCAACTAGGTTCTTTCTAACTTCTTACCCATTGAAATATTGGAAACATTGTAGCTTGTTCACAAATATTTTTTTGATCAATCAAGGAAAAAAGAAACAAGCATCATGTTTGGCCGGTCATCAATTAGTACAAGTATTGCCTTCTCTTAACATTTGATTGAAGTTTAATCTTCATAAGTAAGATTTTGACCGAAGATGTAAGTTACTCCTTTACAATTTCAATGCGACTCAATTTAATCTCTGATAAATTTTTTCATATTCTGATGCCAAATTACCTGACAATTTAATATGAGGGACAAATTAGTCTCTCCATTAAATTTAGCAGAGTAGCAAAGGGACTATTTTTTTTTATATACGAAATTGTTATGGACTACTCTAAATATTAAGTTTTGTCATTGACTAAATTGGGTCGCGTTGAAATTGTGAGAGACTAAATTTAGTCTGTAGTGTGAAATTTATATTTTATGATCTGATTCATCAAAGTAACATAGAGATACTCTTATTATATTATTCATCTAACTAACATCACATCTTTGTAACCTACATTCCTAGCTATTTTGAAGTCATATGCAGTTATTAACAGCTCAACATTGATGTTAATGGTAAAACCACATAAACCAAAAAAAGCCAACAGTCCACTTCATTTCATGTTTCTGAGAAGGGTCGCCAAATCCTGATTTGTAGATTCTAAAGACCTTCCATTAACATTAATTGTGATTGACTTCATCGATGGAGGATGTCAACAAGTTTCTGAGTTGTTCTTGTTCGGTTCAAAGGGCTTATCAGTTAAATTATTTCATCAAGAAGGGAACAAATTCTATTAAGGATTTACCACTTATTCCAATTAACAATCACTAGCATTCCGAGCCCTCCATAATCGGGAATTACTTTTATTTTCGCTGTTTCTAAAAAACTAAAATGGAAAAAATAAAACGAAGTTTTAACTCGAAAGTATACTATTTTTTTTGAAGTACATATTATTGAATAAGTTACCACAAAAGTAGTGACATTACATAAGAGGAGAAATGTTTGATCCAACCACAAAAAGTTCTTTAAGATTTTCTTGCAATTTTGCTTTTCAAATACAAGTCCAACTCTCCCATGTAGCATTAGTTAAAGCTGATCCTTGAACAAGTCAAAGATGTGATCTTTCAGCAGAATATTGACCATAATTTAAGGCACTACAAATCAACATGTTTTTTATAGTCATATGCTATACAAATCAAGCGTGGCTGTAAGTTGCTCAAAGTGTGTCATTCACCGTCATGGTACACATCTCTAAGCCACACATGAAGATCATGAATGCAAAGTTGCTAATAAAGGGGACAAGTCACATATACAATCCCTAGCCAAACCATTTATCATACCACATATAGATTTTCTTTTCCCGTTCTAGTGGTAAAGCTCGATTGCAAAAAAGTTTCTTTAAAATTTATGGTAGTCAAAAGTTTCGCCCACATTTTATCATATGATTATAGGTCACGTTCCAAATATGTTTTCCCACTAGAGATATGTTAGATGCATATGGCATTTATGATTTGCCAGTTCACTACTCTAGCAATATAGAATACAATTTTGAAGAGGAGTGAATTAGTCTCATTGCAGATGTAAATAACTGAGGCTTAAGATAATGTCTTTTTTTAAAGACTTTTATATAGTTTTATCTATTATTGATGCGAGACTTTAGTTTTTTCCAATATACTCCATTACATCTAAAACTATTGAGTTTGATGTGTAGATATAAATTGTGGGTGACTCGATTGATAGATTTTGATACCATTTTAAGTTTTTTATATTAGATTTAATTCATCACCACAAAATTGACTTGTTGGTTATAAACTCTACATCTTCATGAAACACAAAAAGACATAGTATTTGATTATAGCTTTACATTTTTATAAAACTCATAAAGAAGTATTTTTGGGTTATAACTCTATATCTTCATAAAACATGATCATGTATTTTTTAATTATAACCTTAAATCTTTATGAAACAAATAAAGAAGTAGTCTTACCACTAAAATAAAATTAAAAAAAAAAAATAGTAGGTATCAAAGATCTTAATTACCAATGTTCTCAAAAGAATAACATTAATTCTTATTTATTTTTTTTAAATTGGAATGTCAATTTAGATAGAATTTCGTAAAAAGGTTTGAAGCTCAAGCCAACATCGAGTGATTTCATTGGGTCATGTCTTGGGTTAGGACCAAGGGATGCTTGTATACCTATATATTATTTATAAACTAGTCTTATTTTGTTATATATACTTTCTGTTATTTTTTACAAGCATAAATGTATTGAGTATTCTACATATATTAAAAAAAATGAGTGACATAATTAATGTGTATATGTTGTGTACAATTATTATTAAATTGTTCATATAAGTGTAATTAATGTTAAATTTCTGAATTCTAAAATAAATTTGTAGTATTAATAAAAGAAGATTTAGAAAAGGAATAATAAATGCTCCTAGTAATTGCATAGAAGTTTAAATTTAGAGATAAAAAAATTCTCGATGATTATAACTAAGGTCGGAGTATTATAAAAACATTAATATCATATATTATTATTAGCAATATAATTTAATTTGATTTAGGTTTAAAAATATTTTAGTCCCTACAAATATACCATTTTTTTATTTTAGTCCACGTAAGTTCTTTTTTTAATTTTATTTAGTTTCTATAAAATCAGAGACAATTGGTTTTGATTCCTAAAAAAAGAG
>JBBPBP010000001.1:19896316-19914860 GCA_037974735.1 Cicer chorassanicum
GGTATCGGTTTTTAAGTCAATTCATATACATTATTTAAATTTTTGAATGAATTTTTGTATTCATGTTTAAGTTATTATAAACACATTCATTTAAAAATCATAATTTTTTAATATATTATTAACTTAAATATGAATTTATAAACTTAATAATGTTAAACATACATATAAAAAATCGTTTAAATTTTGAAAAGTATAATCGAGTAGACTAAAAAAAAAGACAAAAAACTTTAATTTTTTATTGTTGATACTAAAAACAAAATAAAATTTTATAAGGATTAAAAAAATAGAACTTTTGACTTGTGAGAGATTATATAGTTGGGAACATGAGATTTGGGATGGAGTCATCTCAAATTTGGTAAGTTAATTCACGGGCCTTACATGTTGACCACTTTTGGCCTTTGGGAATTGTGATGTGATTTATCTTTTCAAAATTATTTGATAGTAGTACTATGAGTGATGTAATTATTTTTTGGGTCATGCGAAGGTTAAAAATTAAATATTTTTTATTTAATTGCAATTTTAATTTTCATATGATTACTAATTTATAAAATTAGTTATTTTATTTTAAAAGTTGATAGTTTTAATCTATCATTTAAATTTTTAAACTAAAAAATGACGATTTGACATATTTTTAATGACGTGACATACAATTATATGATATAGAATCATCTAGATGCATTAATTATTCATATGTTATTAATTAAATTAAAAATATAAAAAAATTTCTGAAGTTAAAATCTAAGTTTTTACTATTTCAATTTCATGGGTGTTAATCATTCTAGTATCATATGTCACATTATTAAAACCATATCACGTCATTATTTTTCAGTTAAAAATTTAGATGGAAAAACCAAAATTGTCGAATTTTAAAATATGAGAATCAATTTCATGAGTCAGTAAAAATAGGAGGAATAAAACTGCAATTAAATCAATATTTTTTAAAATGAATAATTTTGGAATTTATAAAGAGTTTAAAATTCAAATTTTAAGATAAAATTTCTACGTTTAATATATTAAAATATGTCTTTAGATTATAGGTTAACATTTGTCTTGTTTTGTATATAACGAGAATATATTTTTATATTGGTTTAGCTAAACAACGATGAAAAAGTAAATAAATTAAGACCTTCTAGAGTTGGAATCGGATATAGAAAATAAAAGTAATAAGATTTTGTGAAAAAATAAATTTTTAATTTAAGTTGATACTCTATTTATACGTGTTTTAGTTAATAAATATATTCAGGAATTTCAAAGCTTATACAAAAGTGAGCAAAATTGAGTAAACCACTCGAAAGGTTGGATTGCCGACACGATATTCACTATGACCCGATGCGATAAGATAAAACGATAACTAATTTTTTTAATAGTATAATTTTTTGTTAAATGGAACAAGATCAATTAATTCAATTTTAAAAGAAATTGGGTCGAGAAGAGATAAATGGTGCTTGAACAAGTCTGGACGAAACTTCCCACAAGCTACCTCAAATGTAACATGGATTGTGCACTTTTCCGACAACAATTTTGTTTTGGAGTGGGCTTATGTTTTTGAGACAGCTGATCTGGTCATTTTATTTTTGCTAAAACATAATATTTCTCGATCCTCCACGAGCACAGTGATTCAACACGAGGTAACTACCCTTCTTACTTCTCTTTAGCTCAGAGCTCCCACTGTTATTGATGAAATGGTTTCATTGTTCTGTTTTTTCTTAGACTAGTTTAGATAATTATTTAATATCTTAAGCAAAACGTTGTTTAAGATCGGTTTTAATTAAATAAATAAATGGTTTAAAATTTTTATATAGACTACTAACTAATTTATAAAAACACAATAAAAAGTTAGTGAAAATTTTAGATGCCAATTAAAAGTGTGATATATTTTTACAAATTATAGTAAAGGAAATGAAAATGGGTACTTATTGATGTAGGAGTTTTTGCCCCTCTGGGACACTTTGGAGGAAACCAGTTTGTGGAGGTCAAAGTACTTTAAGAACCAGTCATAGCGCATGCTATCACCTAGGAATGGATATGAATGGAGTTGTGATTCTATTTCGTTTATGTAACACTCTTTTTTCGGATGTCGAAAATGGGTGTTACAATACTCATGTTATATCATTAATTTGAAGATTTTTTGAAGTTCCTTTTTTTCTATAACAATTTCGTTAGGTTTATGTCTTATTCTCCATGACTCAAGATACAAGAATGGAAAAAATGAGTTGTTGTTCTTTGATCTCTAAAAAAGCCTTTTTGTTTTTAATAGTTGGATAAATTTACATTTAATTGTTAGATCTATATTTGTTTGAAGAATGAATGTGCCCATCTTTTTTGATGTTATATGATTGAAGTCGATGGATTGTCATTAATTTCTCTGAAAAGGAACTTATTGTTTCATGCAAGATTAATTAGATGTTAATGTAGGAACAACAAATTAGTTGAATTCCTAACTAATCTGAGTAAAGTTATTGCTTTTGGAATTTAAACTTCCTCTATATAAATATTTTGGTGAGATTGATTTGTTTTATTGCTTTATATTTGAGATATAGTCAAGCCATTTAAAGAGTATTTACATTGAAAATATTGTATAAAATTAAAATGGAATAAGAGTTGTTTAAAATAGTTATGTTAGACTCTACGTATAATGACAACTGCATAATCTAAATCTACACACATTTATAGGAATTTATAACAAATCCTAGTCATAAGATATGTGTGCAAACATTGAGTTATTAGTTATAAGTTTATAACATGTATTGGTTTATAAATTTATAACATTGAATGACACTAGGCGCAAGGCATGTTTATGTTAAACATAAATGAAAATAGGTGCAAGGGCATGTTGCAGTGCATGTTTATAACAATTTGTACTAGAATCAAGGCCTGCTTAAGTTTATAAGTTGGAAGATAAATATATTGAATGATACAAAATGAAAATAGCTAATGTAATAGATTTGCACATCTAAAGTGCTTCATTGTGAATGCAGTTTCTTTTAAAAAAATATGAAGAACAAAAATAAAGCATCCTACCTTTCCGGTTGCAATTAGCTCTGCTTCCAAAGCATCCACCCAAAAGACAACAACATTTAGTAATTCTGCTTTCGTTTTGGATATTGGTAGATTTAGACATGATGATTCGTTGAATTTATAGATGTGCATACTTAGATGTGCTTAAATATGTTTATAGGCTTCACAAATATGGTACATTTAGATTTTAATTTTTAAAAAAATTATATTTTTTTATTTATACTTCTGCAAAATTCAAAAAATTTTAAAAAAGTCTTTAGTATGATTTTTTAATTTAAAAAGATTGAGGTATTGTTATTGACTAAAAAATATTTAACTATTATAATATTAATTTGATTTATTGACCAAATAATTGATATAATTAAACTAATTTCACCATTTTTACCATTTCTTTTGAACCTGTTGAATTGGAAAGGGGATTTGGGTTTTCAGGGAAGGACAACACAACTAAGTGTTGTGATGGTTGGTTGGCTTTGACCCTTTATCACAATCAAGGGGAGAACACGTGTCTTTTTTCAAATATGCACCTTTGGTTCACGATTGCATGATCCAACATCGCTTTCTTCAAATTGTTCATGACATTGGACTTCACCAAAACTTCTCCAATCCCTTAGAGGAATCTATGCAAAGTTGAAAAGATCTCTTGCTCGTGCTCCTTTCCATTAGATGGAGGTGAAACATGAGTGGAGAAGGGCGAGAAATAGATGTCAAGGCGTGAGAATAAAGATTTGTGAGGTAAATACTTGGTGGAGGAGGTTGCGATGGATTTAACCTCCTTAATATTTTTAAATTAAAAAATCACACTATGGATTTTTTTTCAAGTGTTTAGATTTTGCAGGAATATAAATAAATAAAAAATTTACAGGAATTAAAATCAAAATAGTCATATTTACATAGATGAAAAATATATTTAAACATTTAATTATTTGTGTTGTTTGTAATAAAATAAGATGAGAGTGAAAAGTGAGAAAAAAATGAGAACAAGGATTGATTGTCGCGGCCTAAAATTTCGAGTGTTTCTCGAATTCAATGGAGTCGCCACCAAAATTTATTTTAAACTAGGGAAAATATTGGAAAAACGCTTAAAAATAACAAAAAATAACAAAAAATAAAAAATGGTATTTGAAACCAAATTTTGAGTTCGGGAGTCGATTATGCGTAGGGAAGGTATTAGCACCCTACGACATCCGTAAAAAACGGTTACCTATAATTAATTGTGCAAAATTAATATTAACTTAAATATATTTATTTCTCCTTTTTAAAATGCAAATATAATATTGTTATGAAAATAATCTAATGATAAATATACATTTAAAATATAGAGAGAAAAAAAAAGTTTTTTGTTATTATGCTTGACAAGAGTTCGATCTTGATCCTACGTATCTCCCGGTGCGATGGAGAAATCAAAGCTACGTAGTTCTTGGGTAGAAAATGCGGATGTGTTGATTGTTTTTAAAGAAATTGTGTTTTGTTGTTGATACAAAAATTATTTCGAAAAAGAAATTGTTTGATTTAAATAATAATTTAAAATGCAAGTTTTAAGACTATCTAGTCGTACGACTCGTGTCTCAAAAAATTTAAGGAGTAAAAAGATGTCACATCTAATTTAATCATTTTAAGAATATTTTTATCATTTTTATTTTAAATATTAAGTTTTAAAATTTGTCAAGTAGTACAATTTGTGTATCAAAAAATTTAAGGAGTAAAAAGATGTCGCATCTAATTTAATCCTTTTGAAAATATTTTATCATTCTCGGTTTTAAATATTAAGTTTTAAAATTGGCAAGTAGTACAATTTGTATATTAAAAATTTAAGGAGTAAAAAGATGTTACATCTAATTTAATCCTTTTAAGAATATTTTTATCATTCTCGGTTTTAAATATTAAGTTTTAAAATTGTCAAGTAGTACAATTTGTATATTAAAAATTTAAGGAGTAAAAAGATGTCACATCTAATTTAATCCTTTTAAGAATATTTTTATCATTTTAGTTTAGATTAAAAGAAAGAAAAAAACCAAATTATACAAAATGTCTTAACAACTAAAATATAAAATAATACCACATCTAATTGCACAAATTTATTAGTCAATTTTAGATTAATTTATAAAATAATAATAATAATAATAATAAATAAATAACTAAATAAATAAATAAATAACTAAATAAATAAATAAATAAATAAAAAGATAAAGAGAGTTTTAGAACTATCAAGCTATATCATTTATGCTCTAACAACTCAAAGATTTAAAAGATGTCAAATCTAATTAATTTTTTATATAATATTTTATTGTATTTTTTTATAAAATTTGATTTTTATTTATGAAGGAAATTAACTTTTTTTTTTAATAAAATAGAGTAACTAACTTTAAAATGGGCTGAATGCTTTTTTTATTAAAGATCCAAGCCCAAGATTAAGAAAAAAAAAAGACAACAGCAAAAGAAGGGTTAGAAAAATAGAAACCCTAGTTGAGGGTAGGCAGCCGTTTAATCTGAAGCAAACAACAGAAAACCATCTAAACAAAGCATTAGTTCTAGTCTCAAACAATTCCTCAATCTTCCTCCCTTCTACCTCTCATTATTCATGCGGTTCTGAAAGTAGATGGGTTAGCGGCAGACACCGTAGGATTGGCCGTCCGATGGCCGTGAAGTTGGCCGACCGGCACTGTGATGTGCCGTGAGGTTGGCCGACTGATGGCCGTGAGGTTGGCGGCATGCGCCGTGAGGAAAGGAAAAAGGAACCAGAAAAATGGCGATGTAGACTACGACGGCGGTAACGGTGACATCATCACAGGTTCAATTTTTTTAGTTTTTTCTTATGTTTGTTTATACTGTTAACTTACTTTTACTAAAAAGCTTCACATTTTCTATATATAAAAAAAGAATAATAATAATAAACAAGAACATCTGTAGAGAAAAAAAAATTACCTCAACTTCTGTTTCTGTTTTCGTTTGCTGCTATTTGGCTTCGTTTTTCTTCCTTATTGATATGTGTTTTTTTTCAATAGTGTTAATCTCAGATCTATAAAAAAATAAAATCTGCCCCCTTTCTTATTTTCGAAATCAAAATTTATAGGATAAAGTGGTAAAACCTTTAATTCATTAGATAAAATTAAGCTCTGGACATTACATTGTTTTATAAATTTTAACTGGATTTTGAATTGTTTTTGGAACAAATTTGAAACAATGTACAATTGAGGAAAAAGTATTTTTCACCTTTTCAAGTAATACACAGATTTTACTAGTTTGCTAGTTTGTAGCATGTTTGTTATTTTGTTATTTTGTGATTTTGCTGAGATGGGTTATTGTTCTGCAGAAAATGGCTTTGTGTTGCTGAGATGTGTTATTGTTCTGCAGAAAATGGCTTTGTGTTGCTGAGATGTGTTATTGTTCTGCAGAAAATGACTCATTGTTGAGTACAATGAGGAACATGGCAAGTGGCAGGCATGGCAGGGCTGACTAAATCGGCTGACTAAATGGCTAATAGCCCTAACTAAATAGGGCTAACTAAATGATCTCATAAAATAATTATATACTTTATGAGATATAATTGTAAAATGCAAATTTGCCATCAAATTTTCTTTTTTAGATTTTTTATTTATAATAATTAAACTCTGGACAAAATTGAGGTGCTACAACTGCCCCTATTTAATTATTTTTTACTAGTAAAAGATAATTAAATATAAGGACCTAAATTTTTTATAAATTATAAAGGAAATAATATGATATATAACGTAAAAAGTTGGTGATTGGCAAAATGAAAAGCATCATCGTAGTTTTCGATGGATAGTAGATCAACAGAAATAAATAATGATCGTCTTCGGATTAGATACCGGATTAGATACCGATGCGTAGATCGACATAAATAAAGTGATCGTCTTCGGATTGGTTACCGATGCGTAGATCAAATACCGATGCGTAGATCGACATAAATAAAGTGATCGTCTTCGGATTGGTTACCGATGCGTAGATCAACGTTAATAAAATGATGATGTAAATAAAATGATCGACGTAAATAAAAATGATCGGCTTCGGATTGGTTACCGATGCGTATATCGACATAAATAAAATGATCGTCTTCGGATTGGTTACCGATGCGTAGATCGACATAAATAAAATAATGATAAAATGATGATATAAAATGATCGTCTCCGGGTTGGTTATCGTCTTCGGATTGGATACCGATGCGTAGATCGACATTAATAAAGAGGATAATGTATAGCATCGAATGACAAGATTGGAAAATGTACATTCATTAATTTGAGCATAATACAGTTGAACTAAAGGTTACAATGTATGGCTGAATGTGTTTAGCTTTAGTTGGAGAGATAACAACGCTAGTCATTCTTGTAATTTAGGACTTCTAAGAATAATAAAATGCCCCAGTTTGAACTGCTTGATTTGTTTGTTATCCCTAACTTTTGCATGGACCGCTCTTTCAAGTTTTCAATCCATCGGGATGCTCTAATTTTTGCCTAGGTCGCCTTTTCAGGTTTTCAACCTAGCAAGCCCATTTTTCATTATATTTTTTTTTCAAGCATAATACTTTTTAACTGCATCTGAGTTTACTGGAAGTGGAAGCTCATCTCCATCCATTTCTGCAAGTATTAGAGCTCCCCCAGAGAAAGCTTTTTTCACAACATATGGCCCCTCATAGTTCGGGGTCCATTTTCCACGAGAATCTCTTTTGATGGGCAATATTTTCTTTAACACTAAGTCTCCTTCTTGAAACTCTCGAGGACGAACTTTTTTGTCATATGCTTTTTTAAGTCTTCTTTGATATAGCTGGCCATGACACAAAGCTATCATCCTCTTCTCTTCTATGAGATTCAATTGGTCGTATCGTGATTGAACCCACTCAGCCTCTTCTAGTTTTGTTTCCATCAAGACTCTAATCGAGGGAATTTCAACTTCAATGGGAAGTACCGCTTCCATTCCGTACACCAATGAGAAAGGAGTTGCCCCTGTTGAGGTTCGAACAGAAGTTCTGTAGCCATGTAATGCAAAGGGAAGCATTTCGTGCCAATCCTTATACGTCTCCACCATCTTTTGTACGATCTTCTTGATATTCTTATTTGCTGCTTCTACAGCCCCATTCATTTTTGGACGATATGGAGAAGAATTATGGTGTTGAATTTTAAAATTATCACACAACTCCTTCATCATTTTATTATTTAGATTGGTCGCATTGTCAGTGATTATCTTATTTGGCAAGCCATATCGACAAATCAATTCTCTTTTGATAAATTTGACAACCACACTTCTCGTCACATTGGCATAAGAAGCGGCTTCAACCCATTTTGTGAAGTAATCAATAGCTACTAGGATAAATTGGTGCCCATTTGAAGCTTTAGGCTCGATGAGTCCAATAACATCCATCCCCCACATTGAAAATGGCCATGGTGATGTTAAAACGTTCAGAGAGGTGGGCGGTACATGTACTTCGTCAGCATAGATTTGACATTTATGACATTTCTTTACGTAACGACAACAATCGGACTCCATGGTCAACCAATAGTAGCCAGCCCTTAAGATTTTTTTTGCCATAGCGTGCCCATTTGCATGAGTCCTGAAAGAACCTTCGTGAACCTCTTGAATGATTTTCTCTGCTTCCGCTTGGTCCACGCATCTGAGGAGAACCATATCATGATTTCTCTTGTAAAACACCTCACCATTTAAGAAGAAGTTCATTGACAACCTCCTTAAAACCCTTTTGTCGTTCTCTGAAATGCCCAATGGATATTCCTTATTCTTGACATAGGATTTGATATCATGAAACCATGGCTTGCCGTCGGACTCTTCTTCTATTGACAAACAATATGCAGGTTTATCCCTTTGTTGAACTTTTATGACTGGCATGTCCTGACCAATGCTTATTTTGAACATTGACGACAATGTGGCCAGGGCATCAGCTAATTGGTTTTCTTCTCGAGGGATATGGTGAAAAGTAATCTTCTCGAATTGTTCTGTCAATTCTTTGATATGGGTTTGATACGGAATCAATTTGGAGTCTCGCGTTTCCCATTCTCCTTTCGTTTGATGGATGACCAACAATGAGTCTCCATACACCTCGAGAATTTTTGCTTTTGATTCAATAGCAGCTTTAATGCCCATAACACATGCCTCGTATTCTGCAATATTGTTTGTGCAGTCAAAACACAACCTAGCAGTAAATGGAGTTAACTGGTTCTCTGGGGAAATCAAAATGGCTCCAATTCCATGTCCTAATGCGTTAGAAGCACCATCAAACACCAATGTCCATTTTTCTCTATCAGATGATTCAGTCTCTTCAAATAAAGTCATTATGCCTTCATCGGGGAATTCACACTGCATTGATTGATAATCTTCTACAGGTTGTTGGGCCAAGTACTCTGCCAGGGCGCTTCCCTTGATAGCTTTTTGTGTAACGTATACCAAATCGTATTCTGATAACAACATCTGCCAACGGGCAATCCTTCCAGTAAGAGCAGGCTTCTCAAAGATGTACTTAATTGGGTCCATTTTGGATACCAACCAAGTTGTATGACATAACATGTATTGCCTCAATCGACGAGCAGCCCATGCTAATGCGTAACATGTACGTTCAAGGAGTGAATACCTTGTTTCACAACTGGTGAACTTTTTGCTCAAATAATAGATAGCATGTTCTTTCTTACCGGATTCGTCATGCTGCCCCAATACACAACCCATTGACTCGTCAAGTACAGTTAAGTACATAATAAGTGGTTTCCCAGGAACAGGAGGCACTAAGATTGGAGGTTTTGACAAGTATTGTTTAATATTTTCAAAAGCTCTTTGACAATTCTCATTCCATTCAACCTTTTGGTCTTTGCGCAACAACTTGAAAATTGGCTCGCATGTAGCGGTGAGATGCGATATGAACCTGGCAATGTAATTCAATCTACCCAAAAAGCAACGAACTTCTTTTTCCGTGCGTGGAGCGGGCATTTCTTGTATTGCTCTTACTTTATCTGGGTCCACTTCTATCCCTTTTTGACTAACGATAAAACCAAGTAACTTGCCTGATCTTACACCAAAAGTGCATTTAGCAGGGTTTAAACGGAGTCTGAACTTTCTTAGTCGCACAAATAACTTTTGAAGGTTAACAACATGGTCTTCTTCGGTTCGAGATTTGGCAATCATATCGTCCACGTAAACCTCTATTTCCTTATGCATCATGTCATGAAACAAAGTTACCATTGCTCTTTGATAGGTTGCCCCAGCATTCTTTAATCCAAATGGCATCACTTTATAACAGAAAGTTCCCCATTGTGTGATGAATGTGGTTTTTTCCATATCCTCGGGAGCCATCTTAATTTGATTGTAACCTGAGAAACCATCCATGAAGGAAAAAAGAGAATATTGAGCAGTGCTATCCACTAGGACATCAATATGAGGCAAAGGAAAATCATCTTTAGGACTAGCTTTATTTAAATCCTGATAATCAACGCACATTCGAACCTTTCCGTCCTTTTTTGGAACTGGGACAATATTAGCAACCCATTGAGGATATTTGGCTACTGCTAAGAAACCCGCATCAAATTGTTTCTTGACCTCTTCCCTAATTTTAAGTGACATATCAGGTCTCATCCTCCTCAATTTTTGTTTAATTGGAGCACATTCAGGCTTGAGTGGTAGCTTGTGTTCAACTATGTTAGTATCTAGCCCAGGCATATCTTGGTATGACCATGCAAAGACATCCACATAATCAAATAAAAGTTTAACCAACTTTTCCCGTTCAGTTTCTTTCATAGACATTCCAATTTTAATTTCTTTCTTATCGTGCTCAGTCCCTAGATTGATCACCTCAACAGGTTCTTGATAGGGTTGGATTATCTTATCTTCTTGTTCAATGAAACTTTCTAGTTCTGGGGGAGGCTCATAATCGTCTTCACCATCCTCATCAGTGTGATTAATTGGGCGTTCAAAATTACAAGAATGGGTTCTAGCGCTGCTATTTTCAACATATTCATTTTCGACTCTGCATTGTTTGAATTAAGAAGAAAAAGAAAAAAGAAAAAAATGAATAAGGATTGTGAAAAAGAGAAAAGAGAAAAACAAAAGTAGTTGAAGAATTCAAAAATGCATTGTTTAAATTAAGAAGAAAAAGGAAAAAGAAAATATGAATAAAGATTGTCAAAAAGAGAAAGGAGAAAAACAAAAGCAGTTGAAGAATTCAAAAATGCATTTATTGATAATAAGTACGGAATTGAAATACATGCGCCCTGATTAGTTATCCTTATAGCCTTGGGCAGAGCAAAAGGAGTTAAAGTACACAATTACTTTGAACATGAATTAACAAACACGGGAAACTCGATGATCTTCCAATTGTTGAGACTGGTGTTTGGAGGACAAGGGTACACCAATTTGAGGGTATCATCATCAACATGGTCATCTTCTTTCGCAGCAGCCACATGGTCAGCATATACTATTCCCGCGCTCTGAAATGTTTGGCGAATGTCACAAATAGAAATCTTCTGTGAATTTAGTGTCTGATTTTCCAAACGAGCCATCCTGCTTTCCCTTTTTTCCTTTACAGCCTTTTCTTTGTCAGCTTCAGTAGGTACATATCCCAAACCGTACCTATCATTATTTTCGGGTATATCTAACAATTTTCCCAATTTCGCAAAAACTCCTCCTTCCAACATCGATTTGGTAGACTTTAAGGATGTGGTAGGCAACTTTGGTTCTTTTAAAGGAGATCCTTCACCCATGAAGACAGCATTGGCGATTTCTAATGCTTGAAAGGAAGTCTCTATGGCTTCCTCCGTGTCCTCAATGTAGCCCGTAGAAGATAGATGACTAACTATCATATCTTCTTCCCCAGATATTATCACCAGCTTATTGTTCACTATAAACTTTAGCTTTTGATGGAGAGTGGATGTTACCGCTCTAGCAGCATGAATCCACGATCTCCCTAAAAGGCAACTGTACGCTGGTTTAATATCCATCACTTGGAAGGTTATTCCAAAGTTATGGGGTCCGATTTGAATTGGCAGGTCAATCTCACCAACAACTTGTCTTCTGGATCCATCAAACGCTTTCACCACCAAAGCACTCGGCTTCAAACAAGCTCCATCAACAAATAGTTTTGATAGTGTTGATTTCGGCATGACATTCAACGATGAACCATTATCAACAAGCACTCGTGCAAGAATATAATCATGACACTTCACAGAGATGTGTAGTGCTTTATTATGCTCTGTCCCTTCAGCTGGTAATTCAACATCGCTAAAACTCAGACAGCTACTAGCGGTGATGTTACCGACAACCCCATCAAATTGGTCGACAGTAATATCATGAGTAACATGGGCCTCATTTAAAACCTTCATCAGTGCCCTTCTATGTGCTTCAGAATTCAATAACAAAGAGAGAACAGATATCTTGGAAGGAGTTTGATTTAATTGATCCACCACTTTATATTCACTTTGCTTGATGAATTTCAAAAATTCATTAGCTTCTTCTTCAGGCACCATCCTTTTGCATGTCTCTGGCCTTTTTACAGCATGATTCGTCACTTCTTTGCCTTTTCCTCCATGACCCTCCTTTTCTTTAGGTTGACCGGGGGCATATACTCGACCACTTCGAGTCATCCCGCCAATCCCTGAAATGTTTCTGACATCAGTACCTTTAGGTTCACAGCTATCACTCAATTGATGATCGGCTAAATGGGACGTGGCTTCATAATTCCATGGTACCGCCTTGGTATTTTTATAAGGAAAAGGAGTTGGTGCTTGGACAATTATTGCATTGGGCTTGTGAAGAGTTGGTTTGAGATTCTCTTTTCTATAGAGGATTTCCAATGGTCCAGGGAAAGATCTACTATTTTCCATGCACGGCTTTATGGTCACCACACGATCATCTTTTGCACACTCTTCAATGGCGTTGACAGAGGTATCCGCATGGCCCGGCAAAGGGTTATTCCCTACGTTGGGACCGTCTTCCTTGAAGGTAAGCCATTTTGCATTGATCAGTTCTTGCACTTTAGATTTTAGGGCTTGACAATCTTCGATGGAATGCCCTACGGCTCCTGCATGGTATTCACATTTGGCATTTGGGTTGTACCATTTTGGGAATGGTGGTTCTAGAGGTTTCATTGGTCTTAAAACTACCATTGAATTCTGGAGTAGGTGAGGCAACAATTGGCTATATGTGATGGGAATTGGGTCGAAACGGGTTATCTTTTTCTCTCGATTAATTGGTGGTCTGTAGTGATTCGGGGTTGGATTTGGGTTCCATTGGTTTTGTTGTGAAAACGCAGCAGGTGGTGGTTGGACCAAAGGTGGTTGATAATAAGGTGGCCTTGAAGGGTGATATTGCGGGTATGGAATTTGTGAGGTTGCAGCCACATATGGATAAGGAATGTAGGGACTTTGGGGTATCGGAGGCTGAAAATTCGGAGGTCGATAAGAATTCATGGCTGGAGAATAAGAAACCCTTGGGTTTGCTATTACAGCGTTAGCATCCCCCTCTTTCTTCTTTGTGAATCCCATCTGGGGTTTCTTCACACCACTCGTTGCACATGCGATCTTACCACTTCTCATGCCACTTTCGACTCTTTCTCCTATCATGACCATGTCAGAAAAGTTTGATGACATACTCCCAATCATCTTATCATAAAAGGGAGACTCAAGAGTATCCATAAACATACCAACCATTTCCCTTTCAGATAAAGGAGGATCTACTTGCGATGCCAATTCTCTCCATCGTTGTGCATATTCTTTGAATGTTTCATTGTCCTTTTTCGACGAATTTTGCAATTGCATCCTGTCAGGGGCTATATCAATGTTATACCTGTATTGTTTCAGGAAGGCATTAGCCAAATCTTTCCATGAACGGATTCGATTTCGCTCGAGATGCATATACCAATTTAATGATGCCCCACTTAAACTGTCTTGAAAGAAATGGATGAGAAGTTTGTCATTATGAGCATGAGAAGCCATTTTTCTACAATACATGGTCAGATGGTTTTTAGGGCATGTGACACCTCTGTATTTTTCAAACTCAGGTGTCTTGAATTTTGAAGGGATCACCACATCGGGAACCAAGCACATATCAAAAGCTTCGAGACCATAAGCATTACTTCCTTCAATTGCTTTTATTCGTTCTTCTAAAACATGAAATTTTTCTTTCGATTGTGTATCATCACCAATATGAGGTTGTTGCCAATTAGCATCAAAATGGGGTACTTCGGGTGCACTAAATGGAATATTTTCTGAAGGTATAGTGTTTTGGGGTGGCACGTAGCCCTGAGGAGATGGGATTTGCGGTTGGTTTAGGCTTTGAGAGTTGATATTTGAGGGGTTTGGATTATTGTCCATGGGGTTGATGACTAAGGGTGGAGTATAACCATGTGGGAGACCATACATAGGAAATTGCATGGTTGGCGCGCGAAATTGTTGGGTAGTTGGGGTAAAGCCTGGTGGGTGAGACGGAGTAGCTCGGTGTTCTTCATTTGTAGTTGGAGGATTCCCATCTGTATTATCCTTCGTTGTTAAAGCTTGTATAGCCTCTAGGATTCGATCAACCTTGTCCTTCAATTGGCTAACATCCGCTCTCATCTCTTCTTGGTTTTGTTCAAGTTCGTCCATGATCTTGGAGTTTGCGCGAGTCCGATAAGGGTGTCGGGGAAACAACTTTATTATTTTTTTTCTGAAAGATCATATGATGTTAGTTAAAAAATGAAGATTTATATGCATGCATGTGGGTATTAGAGAACCATTGATTTCGCAACCTAGGCACAAACATCTTTTTAGAAAACATAAAACAAGCTCTTTCATTGATAATTAAAAAGGGTACAAGTGCAACATTTCTCTCTGTATCTGAAATACATTGTTTCTATCGCTCTCGGCGAATTAAACTATTCATTGCTTCTATCAAACTATTACAATGTTGAATGAAAGTAATAATCTCAACAGGTGTGACAGATGGAACTATGCTTGCTTCTGCTTTCCTTAAGAGTACGGGAATCCTTTCGATGGCTTGGTTGGCTATGGAAGTGAGTTTTTCACAACGATCCATCCACATTACCCCTTCTTGCCCCAACATCTCTATTGCTTCTACTTGTTCCATCATTCGGTTTCTTAACATATTTGCTTCCTCTTGTTCCTTCAACCACGCATCTCGGTACATAGCAACAACTTCTTGTTTCTCAATTTTTTCTTCTTCTATCCTTGTCTTATATTCTACTACCACTCTCTCCAACTGTTGTTTCAAATCTTCCAATTGTCTCTTCACTTTCCTTTCACTGCTTTCTGAATCTTTCAACCATTTTCTCGACTTTTCAATCTCCTCTCGCGCCTGGTCTCTTTCTTGTCTTCTCAAACATAAAGACTCGTCTGAAGCCCTTAAATTCCATTGAAGCTTGAGCTTATAATCCTTCTCTACCTTTGCCCTCATATTTGCTCTTTCAAGAGAAATCGTCTTCTGCTCATTTTCCAATAGGGCGAACTCATATGCTCGACGAACTGCCATCAACTCTTCTCGCATATTCTTCTTTTCCTCTTCCGCCCTCTAGAATTGATGCTTGCAACTTCTGAACTTCTTCACTAACGATAATGGGTTGCATTGGTGTTTCATCGACCACCTCAGATGTACGACGAAAAGGCAGCTTGATCTTTTGGACCGTATTCTTGACCCACTGTCGGTAGCAATCATCTGCACCACAACTTCTACTTCCAAGTTCCTTCCCTTTTCTGATTATCGTCTTCCAAGATTGACGTACTCTCCTCAAATCTTCAATGTTTTCTAAACCCATGTCATAAAGAATAAAAGGGGTTATTATTTTTTGCATTGGTTCTCCTATGATAGGATACCCAAGTTGCCTCAAGGCCAATACTGGATTATAATTCACACAACCTCTAGTCCCCATAAGTGGCACATTAGGGAATGTTCCACATTGGTATATTACTTCTTTTACCTCTCGCCATCTCGCATACCATCAAACTGTTTTTTCATTAAGATCTACCAACCTCTGAGCCCATTCTCGATCATCCTTTATGTTAACACAACAGTTCTTGAAATAATTGATAGGGCAACGCTTTTGGCACCCACTATCAAACATGTGATTCACCAACCAGACGTACAAAACTGGTAAACAACACAAATTTCGTTTGCCTTTTTTTTCATGACAGTAGTTAAGTGTATAGTACACGTCAGCGAGGACGGCTGCTGTAGGATTTTCTCCTCTATTCTTCAAGGCTAGGAAGACATCGATTGCTGGTAAATCTATAATTTCTTCATCACTCGGGAATAGAACAACTCCATAGATGGTGAGAGCTAGCACTTCCATTTTTATTTTGGTTAGCTATTTTGGTTATGGATGGATAATTCCCCATGTAACGATAAGGTTTCCCTTTTTCTAGGGAGTAGCCTAAAATTGGTCCAAACTCTTCCAAAGTAGGTGCAAGTTGGAAGTCTTGAAAAGTGAAGCATCTCAAAGGAGAGTCGTAGAATTGAGACAAAGCAGTAATAGCCCCTATTTGTATATCCACATCCAATAAATCAAGAATCTTTCCATATTTCCTAGTAAATGTTGACCGATGATTAAGTTCCAACAAACTACGAAGTTCTTTTAAACTGTCAACCTGAGGCTTTTTGGCTTTCACATTCATAGTTTTCCTTAGCATTGGGGTTGCAGTTTCATTGTTGGATCCCATTTTTAATCAAAGATATCCACACCCTAGCTTTGAATTCAATGGTTCTCTAATGGACCTACATAAAAATGAATGATTATGAATAATGTATGGTATGGTGTTGAAAATAACTTTTAATGCATGAAAGGAATGCATGGTACTAAAAAAATTTAACTTTAACATTAACGATGAAAACTACTTGCATTAATGCAATAAAAAAAAATTGAGAGGTATACTAACGTCGGATGGTGGGGAAAAAACAAAAAAAAAATATAAATAAATAAAATAAACATAATAAAAATAAAAAATAAAAATAAAAATTTACCATTTAAAAGCAAGAAAGCTAGGATATGACTTAGATGCATTCTAACCAAAATTAGAGAAATTTTAAAGTCTATAAGCTTCTAAATTCGTGAATTCTTTCCTGGGCGGGTTCTATAGTCCTAAAATTCATTTGTCTCTAGAGCCAAGTACTCGTATTGAAACATCACTACAAATAGGAAGTACATCCAAAATGTAGGTATTTTCAATAGAGTCACACTCTAGACGAGATTTTCGCAATAACCAAATAGGATGTACATCCAATATGATTACCACTAAATCCCTAACTAAACTTAGGCTTCACTCAGGCCCGGGTATAGGGTCTCACTCATAAGTGTGTGTGTAAGTGAATGTGTAGTGTGTGACGAGAATCACAATCCAATAAAATATATAAGATACTCAACACACATATATAAATATATATATAAAGATAATGACTACAAGAAAATAACTAATAAACAATAAAGGCATAAAGTAAAGAAAATGAAAGGAAAAATAAATATAAAAGAAGTCAAAAAATTTGCACAATTAATTATATTAGGCTTGACTCTCTAACAGTCCCCAGCGGAGCCGCCAGCTGTCGCGGCCTAAAATTTCGAGTGTTTCTCGAATTCAATGGAGTCGCCACCAAAGTTTATTTTAAAATAGGGAAAATATTGGAAAAACCCTTAAAAATAAAAAAAAATAACAAAAAATAAAAAATGGTCTTTGAAACCAAATTTTGAGTTCGGGAGTCGATTATGCGTAGGGAATGTATTAGCACCCTACGACATCCGTAAAAAACGGTTACCTATAATTAATTGTGCAAAATTAATATTAACTTAAATATATTTATTTCTCCTTTTTAAAATGCAAATATAATATTGTTATGAAAATAATCTAATGATAAATATACATTTAAAATATAGAGAGAAAAAAAAGTTTTTTGTTATTATGCTTGACAAGAGTTCGATCTTGCTCCTACGTATCTCCCGGTGCGATGGAGAAATCAAAGCTACGTAGTTCTTGGGTAGAAAATGCGGATGTGTTGATTGTTTTTAAAGAAATTGTGTTTTGTTGTTGATACAAAAAATTATTTCGAAAAAGAAATTGTTTGATTTAAATAATAATTTAAAATGCAAGTTTTAAGACTATCTAGTCGTACGACTCGTGTCTCAAAAAATTTAAGGAGTAAAAAGATGTCACATCTAATTTAATCCTTTTAAGAATATTTTTATCATTTTTATTTTAAATATTAAGTTTTAAAATTTGTCAAGTAGTACAATTTGTGTATCAAAAAATTTAAGGAGTAAAAAGATGTCGCATCTAATTTAATCCTTTTGAAAATATTTTATCATTCTCGGTTTTAAATATTAAGTTTTAAAATTGGCAAGTAGTACAATTTGTATATTAAAAATTTAAGGAGTAAAAAGATGTCACATCTAATTTAATCCTTTTAAGAATATTTTTATCATTCTCGGTTTTAAATATTAAGTTTTAAAATTGTCAAGTAGTACAATTTGTATATTAAAAATTTAAGGAGTAAAAAGATGTCACATCTAATTTAATCCTTTTAAGAATATTTTTATCATTTT
>JBBPBP010000001.1:19915145-19945420 GCA_037974735.1 Cicer chorassanicum
AGAAAAAAACCAAATTATACAAAATGTCTTAACAACTAAAATATAAAATAATACCACATATAATTGCACAAATTTATTAGTCAATTTTAGATTAATTTATAAAATAATAATAATAATAATAATAAATAAATAACTAAATAAATAAATAACTAAATAAATAAATAAATAAATAAAAAGATAAAGAGAGTTTTAGAACTATCAAGCTATACCATTTATGCTCTAACAAGTCAAAGATTTAAAAGATGTCAAATCTAATTAATTTTTTATATAATATTTTATTGTATTTTTTTATAAAATTTGATTTTTATTTATGAAGGAAATTAACTTTTTTTTTAATAAAATAGAGTAACTAACTTTAAAATGGGTTGAATTCTTTTTTATTAAAGATCCAAGCCCAAGATTAAGAAAAAAAAAGACAACAGCAAAAGAAGGGTTAGAAAAATAGAAACCCTAGTTGAGGGTAGGCAGCCGTTTAATCTGAAGCAAACAACAGAAAACCATCTAAACAAAGCATTAGTTCTAGTCTCAAACCATTCCTCAATCTTCCTCCCTTCTACCTCTCATTATTCATGTGGTTCTGAAAGTAGATGGGTTAGCGGCAGACACCGTAGGATTGGCCGTCCGATGGCCGTGAAGTTGGCCGACCGGCACTGTGATGTGCCGTGAGGTTGGCCGACTGATGGCCGTGAGGTTGGCGGCATGCGCCGTGAGGTTGGCCGTGAGGAAAGGAAAAAGGAACCAGAAAAATGGCGATGTAGACTACGACGGCGGTAACGGTGACATCATCACAGGTTCAATTTTTTTAGTTTTTTCTTATGTTTGTTTATACTGTTAACTTACTTTTACTAAAAAGCTTCACATTTTCTATATATATAAAAAAAGAATAATAATAATAAACAAGAACATCTGTAGAGAAAAAAAAAAATTACCTCAACTTCTGTTTCTGTTTTCGTTTACTGCTATTTGGCTTCGTTTTTCTTCCTTATTGATATGTGTTTTTTTTCAATAGTGTTAATCTCAGATCTATAAAAAAATAAAATCCGCCCCCTTTCTGATTTTCGAAATCAAAATTTATAGGATAAAGTGGTAAAAACCTTTAATTCATTAGATAAAATTAAGCTCTGGACATTACATTGTTTTATAAATTTTAACTGGATTTTGAATTGTTTTGGAACAAATTTGAAACAATGTACAATTGAGGAAAAAGTATTTTTCACCTTTTCAAGTAATACACAGATTTTACTAGTTTGTAGCATGTTTGTTATTTTGTTATTTTGTTATTTTGTGATTTTGCTGAGATGGGTTATTGCTCTGCAGAAAATGGCTTTGTGTTGTTATTGTTGAGTACAATGAGGAACATGTTGCGTGAACATCTGCTGTTGAGTGAACTGCAAACTGTGTTGGCAAGTGGCAGGCATGGCAGGGCTGACTAAATGGGATATAATTGTAAAATGCAAATTTGCCATCAGATTTTCTTTTTTAGATTTTTTATTTATAATAATTAAACTCTGGACAAAATTGAGGTGCTACACTGATAAATATAAAACATGTTATATATAAGTGTTTTATGCTATGCTCATGTGTCTTAAATACTATGTTTAAGTTATTGGTACATCCTAACCAGTTACTCTATTTTTGTTTGTGCCTATTTATTCTAGTATATATTACTCTCATTCAAATGTTATTGTTATTGTACAATTAACAAGCCATCATTGTGCTAATTTGTTGTCATATCCTTAGCTACTTTGTTTACTCATCATTAACTATACTTTATTGCAAAAGCGTGCCACATATGCTGTTTATTCAAAACCTATATATGTTAATGTAAAAGAATAAAAATTGAATGAATACATTTTCCTTTCATCTCTTTGTAAGTGTCATATGCAATGTTTATGTGTTTTAATATGATTTGTATCCTAGGCTTAATTTAAGCGTTTTTAATATTTACATTAAACTCCAAGTAGGTAAGTGTTTAAGTGTTTTATTTTGACATTGAGGACTATCTTAAATGATATAGTTAAGTGTTTAAGTGTCTTATTTTGATATGTATGATTTATGGTCAAGTGTCTTATGTTATGTTTGTGTCTGAAATGATATGTTTAAGTATTTTATGTTATCTTTAAGTGTCATATTCTAATATGAATGTTATATTTAATTGTTATATAAATAAGAACACATACTTAATATACTTATATTAAATCATTAGTGTAGTTGACAACAATTGATTGTAACTTAATATAAGTGTTTTAAGATTCACTTCGTATTCTAAGTTTTTCTTTTCTTTCCTTTATAAAACTAATTTAAATTGAAAAGGAGAACATGAAGAAATGTCTTAAATGATATGTTTAAGTGTCTTATTTTGATACGTAAGTTTTCTAGTCAAGTGTCTTATGTTATGTTTGTGTCTGGAATGACATGTTTAAGTATTTGATGTTATTGATCATAGCACTTGGGCGCATGTTTATAGCTTAGAATAATTTTTTAGCTTGTTTCTAAACTTTGGGTTGAAATTGAATTATAATTTTATTATTTGCATTTTGATCCCTGCTCGCTCTGTAATAATTTTAGTTTCAGACCTAATTGAGAGTTGAAATTTTATTAATCCACGAGTTCGAGGTTTCATCAACACCTGGAGATTCAGGTTACACCATCAATTCTGATTCATGATTCTATTTATGTTATTTGATTATATTGATATTCTGATTGCTTAAATTGAATTTCAATAGAATCGATTAAATTCATTTGATAGAATTTGATTTCGTTTCTAATTTAATTGAATTATAATTTTGCGACGCTTGAACGTTAATTATAATAATATTTTGATAATTGTAATGCTTAATCCATTCAACAAAACCGAGTTCACATAAGATTGATTACGCTTGTTTGATCAATTCTATAGTCAAATAAGAATAGAATCACAAATTAGGAATTAAACTCATTGATAGAATATGTGATAGGTCTGAAACTCAAATAAGTGGATTAATCGAATTTCAATTCTCAATTAGGTCTGAAACTAAAAAATTATAAAAACTCCCATTTTCGAATTTCAACTCTTAATTAGGTTAATATTATTATATCAGAAGTCCTGCGAAACGACTCGAGATTGCCATAACATGTGACACTTTCTGCTCACAAATACTCATTAAAATTTTAAACAATTTATTACAACTTTATAAATAATTCTATTTCTATATACTACAGATTTTTACAAGGGATCAATAAGTTCTGGAGGAACGTTCACAGCTACAACAGGAAGGGCAACAACTCAATCACAACCACCTGGCTGTGTTTGAGCATGTCTTAACTACCAACTGGAATTAAATGTTTTATTTAATTGCTTACAGTTTTGAAACTATATTATTTTTTGAACTTCAACATGATACATATTTGGAGTTGAGCCAATATATACCTTCACCATTTTTTAGATTACTAACATGATGGATTATTTTGGAGAGAGTTTGAAATACTTGACTGCAGGCGAAGCACTTGGTAGGTTCACCTTGTTTTTATGTTTTGGTCTTTTATTTATGGCATGATTTTTAATATCAAAGAATTCTATTTGACTGTATTTAATTTTAATATCACTATTATGACAACTAGGTTTCGTATTGTTTTTATGTTGTATTGTTGTGCCAAATAATGCTTTTCACCCACCAATTTAACAAATTTCTAGATGAAGTTTATTACCCATAAATTTGCTCAAAGATGTTTTTCACTCTTAAGCAAGACAAATTGGGTGCTAATGTTTTTCTTGAAAACATTTGTAGTGTTATTGTTTTAATTCTACCTAAGATGATATTTTCTTTGTGCAGAAAGTTTATTCTGCTTGTGAAAGTTGATCATTCTAAATTACAACCCCTAAATTAATTGTTGTTCAATTTAATTTTTTTTACTTTTGACCCTTAAGTGCCTCTTTACTCAATTTGCGCAAATTAAATGGTCCTTAAAATAATAAAATAACAGTGAAAATGTGTTTACTTAGACTTTTGACAACATTTCCAATGAAAACATTTCTAAAAATATCATAGGTGAATAAGGCCATATCTAATAACTTTGTTATAGAAAATAAAAAATGCTTGAATTTTTCATTTTATAATAATGTTTAACATCCTAATATATTTCAAAATTTTTATTAAATATTTGTTTATAAATATTTTTTTTATAATTATCCTAATCTGTATTTATAAATTTAAACAATTGAAAAATATATGTTTTTGTTGTTGTATATTTCATGTTATTATCATCATTTAAATAACTATGTGATTTGAATTAATTTTTGTAATTCTATTATTTTATAGATAAACTTTTTACCACTATAGAAAATAAGATTTAATTTATAGTATAAATAGTATTTACATTAACAATGAATCACAATCATATGATTTTTATAAATGTTTGACTTGTATGGTAACCACCTTTAAAGTGATGGATATGAGTAATTGTGAAATGTTGATAATGTAAAATATTTTACACTGCTAATGCATGCAATTTAAACTCTAGAAAATACTTGTACAATACATTCAATCAATAAAACATAATAAAAAAATTCCTCAAAAAAATATATAATAAAAATTCATGAATAATGCTAACAAGACACAGATACAACATTTTTGATAAGTGAGGGCAAGATTGTGTACTATAAATATTTATAACGAAATATTTTTTTAATAATGCACAAGCAAAAAATAATAACATCATTATTATAGTAGTACTACAAATTATAATTGTTCTCTATGTGTCTTTACATTTATTTTTCAACACTATGAAAAATATATTTCTCTATATGCGACTAAATAAGCATTCAATAATTTATCTTTCATACTTTTGTACATTTGATTCTTCACAAATAAAAATATTCAATAATTTTCAATGGGTGCAATTCATCATCTTTAGTAGGAAAAAATAAAATTGTTCAATGACTAATTAACAAACATAAGATTAAGTGGTGGCAACTGCTCATAATATAATAACATTACGTCCGTAATTGATTGATTAAAATACACATGAGTTCCACCTAATTCATACGAAGTTCAAATACTTTGGTGTGACCTATATAAATTTGATCTAATCAAATAAAATATTGCTAGCCCTCCTAAAAAAATTAACACAAAAAACAAAAAATTTGATCTAATCAAATAAAATATTGCTAGCTCTCCTAAAAAAATTAACACAAAAAACAAAATATGGAAACACAATCTTGGAAATTGGATTTGGGGCAGATGAAATTAATGGATTAGTATAGAAAGTGGGTTGAAAGTGTCCACTTAAAATGTGATCCATATATTTTCAGAAAGTGTGGTCCAAGCCCAATTGGTCATTGAACATTATGATAAGCATTTAATGCACCATGTATGCATATATAAGAAGAAGAAGAAACTAATCCAATGTCAGAAAAATAACCAAACCAGAGGTCTGAAATAAGCTACGTTAATAAAAAGCCTTCTTGCTTCAACTTTATCCATATCTATATCTATTCAAATTTCCACTGTTTCGTTTCATGGGAAAGAAACTTCACATGCTTAAGTTAATTTTCTACGGAATTGAACACACACTGCAACGTTGTACTAGTATTGCTTTAGTTTAGTATGGTATCCTCGTACTTCAGCTATGGAATCTGCAAGGAGTATGTTTTGTTCGTCTCCATCGTTTCCTCCAAGAACTCACCATTGGAACACTCTTCCTTCATCTTCTTATACTTCTGGTAATGTTAATTACAATTTCAATTTTGTTTTTCATTCTTTATTTCTATTTTTGTGTCAAGTGCTTAAAGTTCGAATTTTGACTGGAACAATTATTAGACAGACTTTAATTGTCTCTGAGCCGAACTATGGTTTACTAGACTTTTCTCGTGAGAACTAGAGGGTTAAGACCAAGAGTTATGATTGGCATTACTTTTGATTTGTTGCTTGTATAAATGATTTTGTTGTTGGTCTTGTGTTTTATCACTAGATATCATTTTTAAATTGAAATGGTAGTATGGGTTGAAGTTCAGTAATGTGTCAGGATATACATTGCCCATTTTCAGCATTATTATCCTTTTGAAGTTCCATTCATATTTTTTTATCCTTATCCATAATTTTGAATTGGAAGTCTGTGTAACTTTGTAGTATGCATCTTATATTTATATTAGATTTTTTCAATTATGGATTTCATTCTACTAATTTGTGGATTTTCATCAGCTACTAGTGTATGCTGGTTTCACTTTTGAAAGGGACATAATTGATTCTAGAGTGGTATAATTGATTTTGATATGCTTAGATGTTTATGGGTAGAATTGATTATAATTTGAACCTAAAATCTGGAGCTTTTACCTCTGCAATTGATTTTTTAGCCTAGAATTTATTCAACCAATTTTTACATGAATATATCCAAACATAAATAAATTACTTTACATTTAACTCAATTTTAGTAAGGATCAATTTTACTGCATCAACTCATTCAAAATCCATTTTTGTCACTCCAGAACTAAACACACTTGTTTGTGGATTTTACAAACACATATCTAACTCTGATTTGGGTAATGTGTGATTATGTATCTTCCTCCCCCTGTAAGTCTGAATTGAAAATGCGTTACAATGTCTGTGTTCATAAACCTGCAGTTCTGATGCTTCGGGAACAAGTGGCGCCTACAATCACTGCCTGGTCTACTAGTTTTTCAGCTCAGAATTTTCCTACTTCAGTTCTTTTACAAGAGCAGCGTGACGAGTATAGGCCTCTATTGCACATTTCTAAGGGAGACAAGACATGCCAGGTTTGGATTTTATTGATATATACTGTCATCATCAGACTTAGGTTTATTTCTGCATATTTTTTATTTTGTTACCAAATCAATTTGAAATAGAATTGGTTGATGACCTATGAAAAACAAACACTTCTTCTTAAAGTAGAATGGACACATTTCTGACATCGACACCCTTATGGCACTCATATGACAAGGGTTGTACACTCCTCATCAGGTGTTCTATTTAAGAATTAGTATCTGTTAAAACTTTTGAGACTAAATTTTAGTTTTCCTGATGTAATGAACTAATGATGCAATCTTTTTGACATGACATGCACTAAGTGGCTCCTTAGGTTCTAATTTATAGATTTTTCCTACTTCATCAATTAATGACATAATGCCAAATGGAGACACTTGCAATTAATATTTCCTTTGTTTTTCTTCAGGCAACATTAAATACAACGCAGATGGATATGGTCTCGGTTCACGAAGAGAATAACAACGGCAATGTTGATCAGGTATCACATGACTTCAGGCAGCACCTTCATCTCTTGCCTCGTTTAGAGAACTTGTAAGATAATCTTCCATGTCAATTCAATCAGTTAGTAATTTCTAATTTGAAATTTTGCCTATCCTAAGCTATCTCCTTAAAGACGGATAAACGGTTTTTTGCAGGTTAACTTCTTCACAAAGAGGAGAAATTGACGCTTCTTCGAATCTACGGCGTGTTGTTGACTCAGACAGGCCAGCAGATAGTTTACAATGTAATGCAGTTTCTCTTCCTAGGAAAGCTTTTACTCCATCGAAAAAACAAGCAGCCTCGGTAGCCGAAGACTTGAAATCAGTTAAAGTTGACGAGGATGCTAAGAATTCAGTTCCTTTTGGGTTAGTTTTATCTTTTTGGCCAATTCTGATATCTTTACTTTATTTTTCCTGTTTATAGGTTAATTTCATTGGAGTTTAATGCCTAAACTAAAAACTTCGCTTCAGTCTAGCCTCTGCCGGTTTGGCCGAGCCTTCACTCGGAAGCAATAAAACAGTACGATCAACTCGGCTTAGAGAGAGACGAGCAAAAGAGAGAAAGGTACCAAAGTCAAAAGTTAAAGACAAAGAAACTCACCTTGCCGGAAAAGATGCAACACAGGAAAAGCTGCAAGTACAAAAAAAGACAAGTAAAGGATTAAATCAAAATGATCCCTTGAACTCGTTCTTGCAGAGTCCAGACTCGAAGCAACTTTTAACTCTTGAACAAGAGTCTAAGCTGATTGCTCAGATACAGGTGTGATGTTAGTTACCATGAATTCTTTACTCCATTGAATGGATTCGGAGGGTGTGATGTTACTTTTGACTCTTGTGTCAATAAGTCTTATTAATGTGGACTATGTAACAGGACCTATTGAGATTGGAAGAATTGAAGACCAGTCTTCAATCTCAATTTGGAAGGGAACCAACTATGGTTGAATGGGCAGAAGGTGCAGGACTAAACTGGCGGAAACTGAAGGCGCAGCTTCGTTCTGGTAACAGAAGCAGAGAAAAATTGATTCAAGCAAATTTACGTATGGTACACTACGTTGCTAAAAACTACCAAGGGCGTGGTCTCAGCCTTGAGGACTTATTACAGGTAGTTTTAGAGATTCCATCGCCCCATTATTGCGAAAAGAGTGTTTTGTTTAAAGGGTTTAATCTTTGTCTTCACTCTTCTTCTCAGTGTTGTCAATTACAATTCCCTTCTATATCTTTTACATTTTCGTTTTCTGGTGCTGCAGGAGGGAAGCACAGGTCTTTTGAAGAGTGTTAAAAAGTTTAAACCCCAAGCCGGGTCCCGATTTGGTAATTATGCATACTGGTGGATAAAACAAGCAATAAGGAAAGCCATATTTAATCATTCCAGGACAATCCGTCTGCCGGTAAAATTTAGTTGTTTAAATTTAAGCTTCACTCTTTTGAAATGTCGGTGTTCATTAAAAATTTGAAGTGGTTGACAAGGAACAAAAATGATGTTACTATTGCATTGATATTCTTTTAGTATCTTAGCTTTTTTGCATAACGAACATCAATTCCATTTCGGTAACAGAACCCTTGTATTATCTCCAGGAGAAGGTATATGCCAAACTGAGCAAGGTATTGGAGGCGAAGAAATTGTACATGGAAGAGGGAAATCTTAACCCGACCAAAGAAGAATTAGCAAAAAGGGTAGGAATTTCAGCAGACAAGGTTGACAGTTTGCTGTTTGTTTCAAGAATTCCAATTTCTATGCAGAAAACTGTGTGGGCTGAGCATGATACAACTTTCCAGGTATTGTAGGCTAGCTAATGTGATTTCCTTCTTGAGAAGTTGCAGGTTCTTAAATTGTTATCAAATAGCTATTATAGCTGCGTTATAGCACTTTATCATAGCAGAATTTGTATATGCTGCTATTGTTCCACGGCATGTTATTTAGTAGAAAGTGTTGTCAAATAGTGGTTATAGTGACACTATAAGCACAATTTGAACAAACCTTTATTTTTCACGATAACAATTGACAACACTGGCTTCTTACTACTATGGTGTGCAATAATGAAAAAGCATGTCCTTTATCAGCATTTAGAATGTTAACTTCCCACTTTTGTTTGGTGAATGTTTGCACAAAGTTTTTTGCTGGTGATGAAAAACCGTAAAAATGAATTGGTGCAATCACTATGTTTGCTTGAAGGGAACTAGCAGCCTAAAGTAGATATGTTGTTGGTCGAGTTGGTAAGGGACTCGGGCACCTTAAGGCTTAAGCAAGTGGTTAGTTCGAACTCTGACTCTTGCTATGGAGAAAATCCAGGAGGGAAGAATCCACCTTGTGTGACCAACAGGTTCTCCGATGGAGATTAATCTCTACTAAACTGGCAGTAGGTACTTCGTACCTATAATATGGTTATAAAAAAATAGTGGTTAGGATTTGGAGAAGCCAATAAATCAGAATCGGATCACAATGTTATAATAGCAGATTAGCCAGAGAAACATGGTAGTCTACCTTAAAGTCTTGATTAAATATTTCAGGAGTAGTGATCAGACTGAAGTAACAATCAGACAATTGACAATCTATAGTTCTCTTCTGTTGATTGAAATGGCTGTTCTTCCTTTTGTTGAGGCCTATAGGGGTGGCTCTTTTCAAACAGTGCTTAAGTTATCCTTTATTTTTTTGAACTTTGGTATTAGCAGTTTCTGCAATGTGATTCCAACATAGGAAATAGAATTGACCATCATTTTCTTATAAATTGCAGGAGATTACTGCAGACACTGCAATTGAGAGCACAGACATGAGTGTTGCCAAACAGCTTATGAGACGACATGTGCTCAACACCTTAAAAACGTTACGCCCTAAAGAAAGAAAGATAATTCGGCTAAGATTTGGTTTTGAGGATGGAGAAGAGAGATCTTTATCAGAAATTGCAGAAATATTTGGTTTGTCGAGGGAAAGGGTCCGTCAGTTGGAGAGCCGGGCACTCTACAAGCTCAAGAAGTCTCTTGTCAGTCAAGGACTCGATGCATACGCAGACTTGCTTATATAGAAGACAAGACACCAAGGTTATGCATTTCATTTTATATGGTTGAGAGTCACTTTTTTCTGGCAACTTTTTGAACTCTAGTTTCTAGATTGAGTTTTGAAAGGCGAATTTCACACTAAACCGCCGCAATTGAGGCGAATTAAACAAGTGAAATTTATACGAACGAGAATATCTATACTAAAGAGCATTTTAATGACATTTACTCCAAAGAATAAACATTAAATAGATGGTGTATTTATACAATGCTACCATTAATATTTCTATATGAATTCGATTTATAAAATTATATATTTTATTCATTTAGAAATATTTAGAAAAAAAATCAAATATTATATCTATTACATATAATTCTACGAGTGATACAAAAGTTATAATTTCAAAAAGTAATATATTTCTAAGAGTGATACAAAAGTCATGATTTTCAAAATCTCAGATAAATTATCGAGGTTGAATGTCGACACAAAGTTTAATTTCCGAAGCCTCATTAATATAATATGCATGAAGAGGACGGTCATCTTCCATTTCAACACAAAGTTTAATTTCCGAAGCCTCATTAATATAATATGCATGAAGAGGACGGTCATCTTCCATTTCAACATCGAAACGACGAAGGGTGAAAATATTAAGAGGAATTCCCCAATATCGTGAAACTTTTCCGCGCAAGTCACTCACTTTATCCGTCTCCACCACCCTCACATACCCGTCACCGCTGCGGCCATGAAATTTGACCAAAACGTGTAGTTTCAAGTCCGGTGGTAGTGGGTTGACAACTAGAGTAACATTTGCCGTTTCATCTGCACACAAGGCATAGGATCCAATCCTTTTATCATTTTCCATCTCTATACCTTTGTACCAGAGATTTTGCCTGTGTATTTCCACCTCCAACTCTTCTTCGATTTTGCTTTTCAGATCAAAAACAAATTCTGATATCGACATTTCTATTGTAGGTTCTATCTCGCCTCCACTTATCTTAAAATGTACCATCCTTTTAGAGCTAATTTTTTTTAATTTCTTTCTTTCTTTCTATAACAACTAATTTTGTTATTATTTTCTCTACTTTGGTGAATTGCATGTGTTGATCACTTTGTTATATTTTCAAGAGATGTTGCATGCGAAGTTGATTGCTGTAGTTTGTGAAAATTGAGTAGCCCAACTAACAAGGAGTCACAACCCTCATGTTTTCAAGACCTGTGGTGAACTTTGTGATATAATAATGACCTAGCTAAATTGCACATAAAACAAATATGGCATGCTTTTACATGCCCTTACAGGCTGTATACTAAAAATATTGTAAAAAAAAAGTTGCATATTAAAAAGAAAGTTATATGTATTTAATATATTGGTATGAATTTTGGAGTTAATGAATTTTAATTAATGACGATTATGAATGTTGGATGGAATATTTCAAAACGCTACTTACCTTTCTTCTAAATTTTGAATTAACATAGTTTATTTCCATTCAAATTTAGAAGTGTAAGATCAAATAAGTAATATATTATTTTCAATACACATTTATAAGTTGATTGAAATTTATTTTTAATACACTTCTCATCTTAAAAATTTCATCATAAATTCAAGCAAGTAATTAGTTGAATAATTTTGAGACAAGTATCTTATCTTCCTTTCTATAAATTTCAACTATTTACTCATCATAAATTTCAACATCTACTAGATTTTGAGATTTTGAGTTACCTATTGTTTTTATAGGGATTGTTATTAAATCTATACATGCAACAAAGTGTGTCATACTAAGGTAAGAAAGTAAATAGTTGAATAATTTTCATAACCAAAAACAAATTGCAAGAATGCGATTTAACAATTATTACAACAATTAGGATTTGAATCATCTCCTCTATGCTATAATGCTTTCGAATTCTCTACTAACACAACTTTGTTTATTCATCAATAAATTCAGCCGATTGAATAAGGTTAAGGACAACTCTTTGACTCAAACCCTTTTATTCACTAAAAAACCTAATCTTTAGGTGGTTAGTTATTAAATAAAGCATTAATAAAAATGATTATTGAGAACATAATAACATTTCCATGTGCCATATTTCTATGGTCACTATGCTTATGGCTAAGGAACCCAAGTTCCGGTTATTACTACCCATCATCAAATGGTGAAGCAATCCTAAAATCATTCAATAATGATTAATTAAAGAAAAACAATAAGAATGAATAAACTCAATTGTATAAATATAAATGAGAATTTAATCACATAACAGTTTCAAGAGTTTCATCTAATCCTAATCTAAGCAATTTAGCTGCTCATATTCATGGAATTAAACCACATGAAAAGATGAAATTACACATGTAGAAATCCATTGAATCTTCAATCTCATGTTCCCAAGGTTGAATCTTGAATCTTCAACTTATGGAGCCTCCAATATCCTTTACTCATCTTACTTTGGTCTCAAAATGTAAGAATGATTAGGGTTTTCATCAAATAGTGATGCAAAAAAACATGCCATCGTATGACAAGTATTTCGTGTCATCAGATGATGCGAAACAAACATGTACAAGAACGAAAAGACTTTCTCTTGACAAGACAATCCCATTGCTAAGTGAGATTTAACAAAGTTTGTAGACCAAAAATCACCAATATTACCTCGCCATACGAGACAATGTCCTCGTTAAACAAGATTTATAAAAATTAATAGTTGTTTGAGTTCTTCAATCATTTAAGCCACTCATCAACAACTCCAAAACTTCCGTAATAATATTCCACTCCAAACGACCAATTAGTTTAGTTGAATATATAAAATGGAACAAAACTACAAAAATTATTTGATTATAAAGAGATCGAAAACATAAGCACATAATTTATTAAAGAATTACAAAACTACTATATATTCAAATAACTCCTAAAACTAGCTAGATAAATAAATACTCAAAAACACTAAAAATCTATGTACGATGAAAAGTTATCAAAAGACATACCAACTCTTACATCAAGGAAATTTCATATCATGGTTGCCACAAACAAATATCCTTTTTCTTGTTAATAAAAAGGCACAAACAATATGGCATCTAGTAGAAGATGAAGAAAAGTTACATTATTCTTTGTATCCACTAGAATCTAAGAGCAAAATTTAATTTTTAGGAACTGAATAGGCTCTATAAGTACCTAGTTTCCCCTGGCCAAGTCCATCACATACCAAACTTTTTTGCATATATAAGGCACATACATAGGATGGGCCAGCAGTTGAATGACAATGCACGGCAACTTTGTCAAATCCAACATCATATACTTATTTTGCTTTCAGTAGTAGAATAACATTCCATGTCCACACACTTTCCCCTACACCCTAACCCCCTCCACGTCCACATCGAATTACAAATACTACATGAAGAGAGGTGATCAAGGCAAGGACTTAGGTCTAAAAATAAATAAATTACTTCATTGAAAAGAAAAGTCTCAAACCAAAACATGTTTATGATATTATTAAATAAATTCTATAATTATTTAAAATTGTCCTTTTACTTAATTGGGAAAATTTGATTATAGGTTTACTTTTTCTTTTTAATTTCAAAGATATATGTTTTTTTTACTACTTTTTAAGGATGTATGTTATAAAATAATTTTATTTTTATAAAAAATATAAACGTTGTCTCCATTAAACTTTGTTTTTAAGATATAAATATGTGTAATTTCGTAAATAAAAAGATATATGTGTAATTAATAAAAAAAGTTTATTTATTTTTGTAACACTCTTTATTTCTATTTTATTATCTAATTTATTATGGTCAAATTTATCTACCTCTAAGAAAGACCACATTTTAAAGCTTGTCTTAAGACCCTTAATTTATTCAGCTTGGACAACTCATATTAACATTTAATTAAATTGAATTTATAATTTTTGATTAAAAAAAAGTCAATATTTATTCATCAAATTAATATAATGCATCGATCTAAAATAAAATATAAATTCGTTAAAATTGAAAAAAATAAATCTGTGAACAAGTTTGCAACACCTAAGTTAATAGACATAAAACGAAAATATATCTACGAATTTGACAATATTAAAATATCTAGAATATTCATGTTTTCGAATCTGTAACTTTTATGACCCTAAAGTCATTGATTGAATGTATCTGTATTTGATCAAAATTAATATGTCAATCTAAACACTACAACAAAACAGAGAAACTAAACAATGTTGCCCTTAATCGGTGAAATAACAAAAAAAACTGAAAAAAATAATAAATCTATATAAAAATAACTTATAGCTAAAGGATAGAGAAAAAACAATATGGAGAAGTGGTTTTGAAAAGAAAAAGAAAAATGACACTAGATCACTTATATTCTATGATGATGAAGAAAGAAAGCTAGAGAGCACTTGGATTTATAATATATCTCATAAACAAACCATCAAATTTTATTTTAATGGCCGATATCCACAGCTAAATTGTGGAAATTATAATCCATTTCTCCTTTAGCAAAAATATAAAAGATACTTCCTCTAGTCCAATACATAAGAAAGTAAAATAAAAATATTGTCCATGAGGCTTAGTTTAATGCTTTATACTTTTAAAATCTTTTCATCAATTTAACCTCAACATTAAATATTTCCATACGAGTAATAAATTCATTTATAATAAATATAAAAAAATATAAAAGTCATTTGAATAATAAATATATTTTAATAAAATGTGTATCTTTTTATTTGTAAGTCATAACTCAAATGACAAATGCTGAATTTGTTAGATTGGATATTATATTCGGATTCCAACCCACAATTTCACAGTTTTTAAAGTATATATAACTTTTTTTATAATTGAGAAAAAGATCTCCAACTTTTTTTTTGTATATAATGATTATGTAAAATTAAAGTAACCTAAATTATTCTGATAAGAAATAAATAAATATATTTGATACAAACTTTAAATTAAATCCATTTATTTTTGTTTGTATTTTATTTCCAAAAAAAAAAGAGTATTTAGAATGGTAAAATATATAAGAACCAAAATCTTGGCCCATACCATTTTCCATATATGCTTCTGACAACAGATGCAATATTCACAGTCCACACCTGATCCAGAAAATTACCGGCAAATAGATATTTATTTATCTACTATTTTGTATAAATAAATACATATAGAGAAAACAGAACATTCCATATTTCTACTATTTATTTAACATATATATATTCTTCTGCATGGTTGCAATTAGGCATTAAAAAAATTCATCATCCATGGCATTGGCAGTAGAGGAAATTAGCAACACAAACCAAACCAGTGAAATCAATCATCAACAACAACAACATCACCAAGTTTGTTATCCTTGCAAGTCTTTTGGCCAGAAATGTAATCATTTTGTGAAGAATCAGCGGGCGAAATTCTACATTTTTCGCCGCTGTATAGCAATGCTTCTGTGCTGGCACGAGCAAAGCTAGCACAGAATCGAACGGAAGGAAAGGGACAGGAAGATAGCAACTTTATTCACATGATACCATTTACTGTATTATTATTATTATTATTATTATTATTATTATTATTATTATTATTATTATTATTATTATTATTATTATTATTATTATTATAAGAACTGCTACTATGTCATACTAGAGACTATAACAATGTCCTTTTTATTGGTACATTAGATTATAACATTGTTCTATTATGTTTTATATATAATATAGTTATGTTCGGTCACATGTGAAAGGATTAGATCTGTTTCAACTAATTTCAAAATGATTGAGCAGATTCTTCTCTTTTGAAAACTTAGATATATGATTATTGATTCTGTTCTTTAAGTTTAGCACACTCAGCATTTCTAATTTTCTATGCTTCAATTCTTGAGTTTAGACCATTTTTTTTTTTTAATTTCAAATAATGATAAGATTATTCCTAAATGAATTAATTAAAACTGGAAACAGATAGGTGACTGCAAATTGTGTAAAAAAAACGGTTGGTGTGTGGTAATATGCAGCTGCTGGTTTTGTAGAGCATTAATTAAAAGTTGAATACAAATTTGTAAGTATTATCACTTTTTCAAATGCACAAATTAGCATGCCACATGCGTTCGTTCGTATCTCAACATTTGACCGCTCTTCCTCGTATCTTTCTTTATTCTAAGTAATTATTAACTTTAGTCTTTATATTATATTAGTTTATTAGTTGCTGTCATACGGTCCCTCTGGTGCTCGTTTATTTATTTATTTATTTTTTTTTATTGACAAAAATATATCTTTAGTTTTGTAAATTTAATTTAATTTTCGTTTAAATTATTTTTTTTCTCGATTCAGTCTTTTAAGTTATATTCGTTTAGATAATTAACCTTTAAAATATGTTAAATTTGAAATATTTTTGAATTATTGTTATGAAATGTTAAGATCTAATTGAAATATCGTAGTAAATTGACTATCCAAATTACTTTGCATGTGAAAGAAACTAGATATATTGATTATGTGAATAAATTTTTATTACCTTATTTTCAAGACTATACACGGGTTTAAATTGTAGTAGAGAAATCAAGAAATATATAATATTTATAAAATTTGATGAATATTTTCTGAAAAATTAGTATGAGAGACATATTATTGCAGCATTTGATAGAGTTTCAAATGATAATAAGTTTTCAATCGAAATAATTATTGTCGAAATTGGGATAAAGGACTAACGATGCAAAAAAAAAAAAATTTAAAAAACCAAATCGAGCTAAAATAAGCGGAAATTGAGTTAAACTTAAATGATCATAGGTATATTTTGCCTGTATTAGTTATGGACAGTTATTTTTGTGTAGTTTTATTTTAAATAAAAGTCTTAATTGTTATTTTGATTTACCTATTTTCGTCAATTCTTAGAATTCGTCCTTAATTTTAAAACCGACAATTTTGGTCCCGCCTTTAAGATTTATTAACTAAAAAAAATTTTTAACATATTTTAAATGACGTGATTTGTAATTTCATTATGTAGAACCATGTGGATAAATTAATTATTTATATGTTATAAATTTAATTAAGTTGAAACTAAAGTTTTTTGAGAGTTTTATTAGAATTTTATGGGTATTAATCGGTCAATATTATCATGTCATATGTCACATCGTTTAAAATATATCACATCACTATTTTTTGGTTGAAAAATTGATGAAAAGACTAAAACTATTAAATTTTAAAATAGGGGATCAATTCAAAGAATTGGTGAAAAGAAGAGAATTAAAATTGCAATTAAACTTAATAAAATGAATGAAATTGACTAAATATAATTAAAATGATTGTGTTGTCCTAATGTATGTTAATCACATATTAAAAAAAAAGTACGTTAATAATTAACAATAATTTTGTAAAATTTTGTGGTTGACTTTTTATGCAATTACTTTTTTAGTAACCAAATAACAAGATATTTAAAATATAATAAAAAAATTTGTTGAGGAAACTTTTGGTGTTATTAGAAATAGACTATACCAAATTCTATACCAAATTCCTCTATCCTCCTTATTATATGTATATATAGATGTTAGATATGTATAACTGTATAAATAATAATAATAAAATATAAACAAAATTAATTAGTTATACAATTATTAAAAAAATGGATTAACAAATATAATGAAAAAGTACATAACTATAATTTCAATAATTATATAAAATTAAAGGTAGGTTTGATGGACATGATAAAAGACATGATATGAATAAGTTATTATATCATGTCTGAATCTAGTATTTGATAAACCAACATAGTATAATAAGTTAATCCAAAATTCTATCTTATCATGTACCTTTTTAGTTTAAAATTATATCCTGAGTATGAGTTGAGTTAGAAATCAACAGAATAAGATAAGAACGGTAGTTTACTCAATTTGAATTGTTTGTCACTGATGTGAAAATATGTTTTACCAATTCGCTTCAACGTGGTGCATTGGTTTTCAAAAAACACAAGGTGGACCTTCAATATTAGTAGGTAAGATGGTGGACAAATTTAAACAAACTATGAATGTTGCAAGGAATTGGAAAAACAAAATAGAATTATCTCATTTCATTATTAAATGGAAACTTTTATAAATAGTCAAATATTCTAAAGATAGCTTTTGTATCTATTAATAATAGAAATCACATGATAGTAATGATTAGATTCTAATTATCATCATTCAACATGATTTTAATACATATTTAAGTTTAAGTTTTTTCTCCATTTGTTACAACAATCTAATTTCCAAACAGAAGTGAGTATACTATATATTAATCATAAATTATGCTCAAGTAAGTTGATCTTAAATTATCCTTTACATGCAAGTATGGTAATAATAAATTAACAAGTATGATTTTATATTACGCAGATCTTGTCTTAAAGGATATCATAGTTGTTTATGACTTGGATAATCAGCGCAAAGGATGGACCGACTATAATTGTAAGTTCACTATTTGAATTGTTATTTTTTGCAAGAAATATATGTTCCTTCACTATGTTTGAAAATTGATAACTATTTTTAAGTTATATGTTTGTCAATGTCTCTTTTAAGTTATATGCCTGTCAGCGTCTCTATGACCCTGAGCAAGGATAAAAACATAAATCTAAGAGCAAAACTATCGAGTGTCAACAGCTCAAAAATAAAGATTCTCTACACGTTATTACATGTAACCTTTGTATGTTTTCTTATGCACATATTATATTTTTCACGAAAAAAAGATATGATATAAAGATTCTCTACACGTTATTACATGTAACCATTTCTTGGGTGATAACTAATCCTTAATGCTCAAATATTTTTCTCTGCACAATATCTATAATCTAAGTATTGCCACATAGTTGCTTTTACAAAGATCCCATTAATTTTGAATGTCGTTTACATAAAACATGTCATTAATTATTTTCTGGTACAATAGAATTTTTTATTATATTTAAATATAAAACATTACTTTTCCTCCAGAACAAAAAAATAACCGATCATTAATTTTACTGCGATGTTCCATCAACACAAAAAAAAAGCTTGTACCAATATCTCTCCATTTTAAAATTTAGAAAATATCAATATGAAAAGGAAATAATCAAAGCTTTATAATTATTTTCATCAAATAACAAAACACATGAAAATTATTACAACATTCTATCGCCTTCATTATCGAGTGAAACGAATTTAAGATTATGAGACCAATTTAATACAACATGATAAATATAAAAACGTATACAAAAATTCATAGAGAAATTAGATCAATAATCCAAATATCAGCAACCACACACACAATTAGTTTAGATATAAACTGATGCGAACCCATTCACACTTTAACAATTCACAGAGAAATTAGATCAATAATAGGAAAACATGGAATCAATTATTACTGGAAATAAAGGAAATGGAGAGGAATTTAATATCCCTACAATCCACATAGTCAAGCTCCTACAGGGGACTATAATATTCTCTATAAAATAAAATTTGTTTCAAACATCCTCTGAATTCAAGTATAAAATAGAGAATAAGAAAAAGGAAAACATGTATCACCTATTCTGCTTTTTGGCTTTTAAAAACACTATTTTGATAATTGTTTTCAAAAATTATATTGCAAAACTATACATTCAAACAAGTTTTTCTTTTTGAATATTAAAAAACTAAATCAAATGGACCCTGATTTAATGAATTTTTTTAGATACCCCATAATTTTATCATCCACCCTATGTAATAAACTCCACGAACGACTAATTTTCTTTCCACGACTCTAATTGGACCTAAAGGTACTGTTAGTTTTGAATTTAAAAAATGTTTAAAAAACAATGTATGCCACCGAAAATATTACTGGGTTGAGTCGTGTACTAGGTCGCTCTCTTAAAGACGTTTCGCGGCACTGTCCAAATTGTGCAAGGTAGACTATCAACTATGAAGTGCCCAGGATAAAACAGCTCAAATACACTGTATCGGAGTTCCACTGCACCGTAGAAAACCATTCTAGAATTACACCCTCAATATGACAGTAAAAAGGCTGCCACTCGTAATATCGTACAACGACCACTTGAAAGAAATAGAAGAAGAAGAAGAAAGAAAGAAAGGGGGAGAAGCAGAGAAAAGTCTCAGATTCGGAGAACTTTTGGTGTGCTTTTCCAACTGAGGAGATCCCTCTATTTATAGAGGAAATCTGCAACTGAATCAGAGAAAAAAGTGCGATCCATGAGTCCAGAACCACAGAAACGTGCTGCGAGTTTTACTAGGTTTTTCTTGACTGGGCAATGAACTGATGCGCGTGTCCACAAAAACTGAGAACGCGAAAAATGCTAGGGTTTGACTGGGAAAACAGACGCACGAATTCAGGAAGGAAGACTAGATTGGATGTTGAATGTTGACTCGGTGGAGGGCATACGTATACAACGTATCAATGAGATAAAAACACATGCATTTTATTATTAAAAATAAAAAATAATTATTTTTTAATTTTCTAGATGCTAAAAAATAATACACCACTTAGCCTAGGCCCAACCGAGCTGGCCGGCGGTGGCGCGCACGCGTGGTGGTTAATTTTGCATGCGTTGTCGCCCCTTCACAAAATTGGGTACCCCTTGGGGCACACCCAAGTGCCATACCTCCACACTATACACACTACTAGTGTGTGTTATCCCTCCTATATGGGACTTCCTTATTTTTCAATTCACACCAACACTAGCTCTCATTAATGTTATCATTATTTCCAACCCCCACTTGAATTTAAAAAGAAGGTTTCTGAAATAACGTCAAACGCCTCTATAAGATCGTGCATAAACAAATGTGTCTCCTGACTTGAACCTTTGCATAGCAAGTAAGATTCAGATTCAACAAGAGTGACTCATAGTCTTGAACTCTATCTCTAACATCAAACCCACACACAACCTTTTCATTGGGTGTATTCTCAAAAGCATGTGCATTTATGGCCCTGCACGTCTGTCCCAATATAGTGAACGCTCTATGAATTTTGCATCGAAATTCCATAGGAAGCGGCCCCACTTCCACATTCACATATGTGAGTCTATCAAGAGTAATCTTGTAGCTAGGTACTCCACTCCACATAGAGTATAAATCTCATTAAGAGTTTCTATTATCTCAACCTTTCATCGCCTTAGAAATCATGTTTCTCTCATATATAATATCATGTTTATCTCATATCACTATGACTTGTTATTACTCATTGAACCTAATTCTTCGGATCTCTAGTCTTTTAGTTCGGGTTACCATCATGAGTGACTCATTGATCTATAGGCAATAGTCTCATCCTTTTGGATGTATTGATGACTTTCTCTTTAGCCAATCCTTTCGTCAAAGGATCTGCTAAATTCTCATTAGTGCATACATGATTCACTATAACAGCTCCTTTAGAAAGTAATTATCTAATTGTGTTGTACTTACGGCGTATTTGTCGTCTCTGACCATTGTAATAACAATTCTCAATTTTTGCAATAGCAGCGGTACTATCGTAATGGATCAACACAACTAGCATAAGTTTTTCCCATAAAGGGATCTCAGCTAGCAAGCATTTCAACCAGCTCGCTTCTTCACTAGCAGTAGCTAGTGCTATCATTTTAGACTACATAGTGGACTGAGCCAGTATCGTCTGTTTCTTCTATTTCCAAGATACAACACCACCGACTATACTAAAAATATAGCCACTAGTTGCTTTGGAGTCATCTGATAAGGTGTTCCAATCAACATCACTGTATCCTTCAAGGATGACAGGAAATCTTTGATAATGTAATCAGAGAGTCATGGTCCTTTTTAGGTATCTCATGAGTCTTTCGACATGGTGTCAACGCTGTATACTAGGTCTATTGGTAAACCTGCACAACAGTCCCACGATGTAGGCAATGTTGAGTCTAGTACAATCAATAGCATACCTTAGGCTGTCAATGATGCTCACATATTAAGTTTGTCTAACACCTTCACCAATGTTCTTGAAAAGTTTCACACTTGGATCACATGGTGTGTAAGCAAGTTTATAGTCAAAGTATTTATATTTCTTTAGGATCTTTTCAACACAATGAGATTGATCCAAAGAAATTCCCTTTTCTGACCTAGTAATCTTGATTCCTAGGATTACACTCGCTTCTCCGAGGTCTTTCATATCAAAGTTGTTACTCAACAATAATTTCACAGAATTTACAGCATGAGTGTTTGAACCAAATATGAGTAAGTCGTCTACATATAGACATATGATAGTGCAAATGCCATTTTCAGATTTGTAATAAATGCATTTGTCACTTTCATTCACTTTAAGCTCATTTGATATAATCAAGTTATCAAATTTTTCATGTCAATGCTTAGGAGCTTGTTTAAGACCATACAAAGATTTATCTAACTTACAGACCTTGTTTTCTGGTCCGTGAATTACAAAACCTTCAGGTTGTTCCATATAGATTTCTTCTTCCAAGTCATCATTTAAAAAAGCTAATTTAACATCCATTTGGTGTATCACTAGGTTATGAATAGATGCTAGTGATATGACTACCCCTAATAGATGTTATTCTAGTGACCGGTGAAAAAGTGTCGAAAAAAATATATATTTTCTCTTTGTCTAAAACCTTTGGCTATAAGGCATGCCTTGTATTTATCAACAGTTTCATCGGGTTTTAGTTTCTTTTTCAATATCCATTTACAACCTATCGATTTGCAACCAAGAGGCAAGTCTACTAAATGCCAAGTCCTGTTAGACTCTTGAGAATCCATTTCATCGTTTATAGCTTCTTGCCATAAATCTGCATCCAATGAAGACAAAGTTTTTTTGAGATTTGTAGGATCCTCTTCTAAAGTATAAGCCGTATAATCGGGTCCATAATCTTTAGCAATTATGACTCTCTAACTTCTTCGAGTTTCTGTTTCGGCTTGTTTGCTGCTTTTGGTGCTTCTTGATTTTGGAACGTAACTTGGTTTGCTACCCACACTATTTCTCGATTTGAAAGGGAATTTATTTTCATAGAAGTTAACATCATGTGATTCTATGATCACTTTCGCAGTTAGGTCATAAAACCTTTACGCTTTACTGTTTATTGCATACCCAATGAATACACATTCATAGGCTCTACTGGCGAGTTTAACTCGCTTGGGATCGGGGGTTCTGACATAAGCCATGTAGCCTCAAGTTCGAAAATAAGACATGTTTAGTTTTTTTTCACTATCTCATAAGGAGATGTTATGTTTTTAGATTTAGGAACTCTATTCAAAACATAGCAAACAGTCAAAATAATTTCCCCCCACCAATGAGATGCAGCACCAGAGTTAAGCATAATAGCAACAACTAGTTCAGTCAGAGTTCTATTCTTTCTTTCAGCTTTACCATTCATTTCAGGTGAATAGGGCGCAATGGTTTAATGTATAATTCCTTGCGATTTATAAAACTCATTAAATAAATTAGAATCATACTCTATTCCTCTTTCACTACGAAATCTCTTAATCTTTTTACTAAATTGATTTTCAATTTCAATTACAAAGATCTTAAACATGTCAAGCACTTCACTTATATTTTTCATTAGATATAGAAAAGTATGGTCGGAAAAATCGTCAATAAAAGTAATAAAATAACACTTGCCATTTCTAGTTAATGTCCCATCAAGTTCACATATATCGAAATGTATTAAATCTAAAGGTTCAGATTCTTTAATCACTGATTTATGTGAACTCTTAGTTATTTTAGCTTGACTGCAAAAATCACATTTTTCAAAATCATTTAAAGATGACTTTGGAATTAATCCTAAGTTACTTAAGTTTGAAATCACAAGTTTGTTCACATGACAGAGTCTAGCATGCCAAATATTAAAATCACACAACATGTAAGCAGAAGGAGACATTTTATTGATTTCAACATTCAATTTAAACATGCCATGAATGGCGTACCCTTTCCCAACAAAAATACCATTTTTAGAAATGGTGTACAAATTTGCCCCTATAGACTGATTAAACCTTGCCTTATTAAGAAGAAAACCAGAAACCAGATTCTTCCTTATTTTTGAAGTATGCATGACATCCTTCAAAATTAAGGTCTTTCCAAAGGTGAATATTGATTCCACGTTTCCAATACCAGTAACTTTAGTGGTGTGAGAATCTCCCAACAACATTTTCTTATCTTCAAAAGTGGTGTCTGATTTAAACATAGCACGATCATAATAGACATGGCGTGAGGCGCTAGTGTCTATCCACCATCTATTTGATCCACCAACAAGGTTGATTTCAGTTATCATAGCAATGAATTGCTTCTCTATCAAGTTATCCTACTGAGCAGGGCTTGGCTTGTTCCTACACTTGCGTGCCATATGACCTTCTTTCCCACAATTAAAGCATAGAAAAGGTGGGAGAGAGGCATTTCTAGGAGGTGGTTGATGCCTTACAGTTGGGACCTTGGGAGGGTTCCCATTCTTGTTGTTGCTGGTCTTTATAGTGCGATTCTGATTCTTAAGTTGCTTGCCGTTTGGCTTCAGAACTGTTCTGATGAATTTTTTGTTTTATTTGCAAAAAGAAGAACTTCATTTTTTGGTCATGCTTACAAGATTGTTCCTCAATTCTAAGGCGGGTTATCAGACTTTCTAGAGAGAATTCTTTTGTTTTATGTCCGAGAGAATTTTTAAAATCTTTCCAAGCAGGGACCAGTTTGTCAATAATAACAACAATTTGAAACTGTTCATTTAGGGACATACCTTTAGAGATTATCTCATGAGCTATTTTCTAGATTTGATGGGACTAAGCTTCCACTGATCTGTCATTTGATATATGAGGTAGCCGCTAACAGCATACTTTTTGGCTCCAGCTTCCTCAGTATCATATTTTTTCTTTAGAGCATCCCAAACCTATTTACCAGTATTGCTGGAAATGTAGTAATCATACCGATCATCAGCAAGTCCATTCAGAATTAATTCTTACATAGGTAATCATTATGTTCCCATTGGGTTAATTCAATATTTTCTTATCCTTTTATGTTTATTCGCCTGTTTCTGGAACAACAGGAATGTCATCTTTTAGAACGTTGGAAATCTTTTTCATGGTTAAGAAAAATAACATCTTTTGTTGCCATTGTTTGAAGTGACATCCCTCAAACTGAAATGGTTTGTTGAAATCAGAAGCACAAGAACTTGTCCTAGTAATTTCATCGGTAGACATGGTAGAAGGAAACATCTTAAAATTGTTAGTTCTGGGTTTAAAAAAGTTTAAAAAATAATTTATGCCACCTAAAATATTATTGAGTTGAGTCGCTGATTAGGTCGCTCTCTTTAAGATGTTTCGCGACATTGCCCAAATTGTGTAAGGTAGACTATCAACTACGAAGTCTCTATGATAAAATAGCCCAGATACATTGTATCAGAGTTCCACTGCACCGTAGAAAACTGTTCTAGAATACAACGACCACTCGAAAGAAATAGAAGAAGAAGAAATAAAGAAAGAAAGAAAGAAAGAAAGGGGGAGAAGTAGAGAAAAGTCTTAGATTTAGAGAACTTTTGGTGTGCTTTTCCAACTGAGGAGATCCCTCTATTTATAGAGGAAATTTGCAACTGGATCAGAGAAAAAAGTGCGATCCATGAGTCGAGAACCACATAAACATGCTCCGAGTTTTACTAGGTTTTTCTTTACTAGGCAATGAACTAATGCACGTGTCCACAAAAACTGAGAATGCGGAAATTGCTAGGGTTTGACCGGGCAAACAGATGCATGAATTCAGGAAGGGAGACTGGGTTAGATTTTGAATGTTTGACTTGGTGGAGGGCATGCATTTTATTTTTAAAAATAAAAAATAATATTTTTTTGGATACTAAAAAATAATACACCACTTAGCCGAGGCCCAAGCCCGGCCGGCGGTGGCGGCGCTTGCATGTGTGGTGATCAATTTTACATGCGTTCTTGCCCTTTTACAAAATTGGGTACCCTTTTGGGCACACCCCAAGGGCCATCCATACCTCCACCTTATAAACACTACTAGTGTGTGTTATCCCTCCTATGTGGAACTTCCTTATTTTTCAATTCACACCAACACTAGCTCTCATTAATGTCATCATTATTTCCAACAATCTTCTATTAAAATCATCATGATTTCCAACAGATACATATAATGATATAACTCATTTGCTTTCGTATTTGTAAGAATATTTGCATATTAGTTTCCTTTTAGAATAATATGGTGAAAGGCAATGTTCCAATTTTTTTGCTAAAAAGTTCCGAATATCCACCAAAATGTTGACATAATGATAAAATCTATTTGTACCAATAGTCACTAACTGCATAATATGTAAGGAGTCTGAAAAATATAATGGTTTTTTGAAACATGTTTGCCAAGAGAGCATAATGCCATGAGAGTTTTGATCTCAACATGAAACACATTAGAAATACCTACACTTCCATAGAAGGCCAACTAAAATGTTATTTTACATTTTTAAGTTAATTTTACCAAACACTTTAATTAGTTTAACAACTGTAAATTTAAGCTTGCAGTTATCAACTAATTTTATCAAATAAAGTGTAACTAGTGTAAGACTCATGCCTTGCAACGGTAATTATTTGCAGTAAAATTACTTTGTATATATTTTAAATATTACAAAACTATATAAAACATATATATGAGAAAATTATTTAATAAATATAAAATTTTGTGAAGTCTTTATTATTGTTAATAGAATTTTATTAGTATTAAAATTTTAATTTAGTTTTTCCAAATTTAATTATTTCAATATTTAGCATATTCACACCATAATTAGATAAAAATTTAATACTGTGTCACACGAAGGTTTGAATTAGGAGACCTTAAATTTTTATTTATTGAATTGAGTTATACCTCTTTGAAAAGAAAAAAAAAAGTAATGGAAATATTGTTTTCGTGTAAAAACTAACAACAGTTTTTTGTTACATTATACTAAATAAATGGTTGATTTTAAGTTAGAAGAAAATCAAATATACAAAACACAGTCCAGTAGAAAAATGAATATCCAAAGGATTTTGGTGAAGAAGAAGCAGCTAATAAATAAGGTTGTTTTAAAGATGGAGGTTTTCAAAGAAGAATAGTAGAAAGAAAGAGAGGAGACCATGTATCGTGAAGATAATAATTAATGGCATGCAAATCCTCAAAATTAAAATAAAATAAAAGCTTCAATGCAGTTTTAGTTTTTTATTTTTACTTATATTCACGAAATTAGTCCCATATTTTAAAAGTCGACAATTTTGGTATTTTCTTTTCATCTTTTAACTAAAAATGGCGATGTTTTAAATAACATGTCATATTATACAATGATGTAGAATGATTAACACTGATAAAGTTGGAATAAAACACCGTAAAGACTTAACTTTTAACTTCATAAATTTTTTATATTTGTAATTTAATTAATGACATATGAATAATTAATGCATTTAGATTGTTCTATATCATGAAATTGTATATCACAATTATCTAAAATATTTCAAATCGTCATTTGTTAATTTTAAAATTTGAGAGAATGACCAAAACTGTCGACTTGTAAAAACAGAGAGACTAATTTCGTAATTTAATAAAAATAAAAAAGCTAAAACTACAATCAAATTTCAAATAAATGATCTACAAGGTTTTGTTGATGAAAAAAGAAATTGAAAGATAGAAAGAGTAGTTATTAACGAAGAAGAGATGAGAAGATGGAAATGCTTTTTTAAGTGGAATGGTAAAGAATGTAATTGTCACCCGTGACTTGCACGGGTAAAATACTTTTTCTAAAAACACTGTAAATAAAATGATATTTTTTATGTGTTTAAAAAAATACGACATTAAATTTTGTTATGAAATATGCATTATAAAATTTACATAAAACTAATAAAATATTTGAAATAAAAATTAAAAATTAAAAAAAGTCCTCACTTTTTTGTAAAAAATAAAAAATAAAAAATAAAAGAAATACTAACAAAGTCAAGCTTATTGTGTTATAAAAAAAATGTATGTTAATTTAAAAAAAATAGTCAAGCTTGCATACAGAAAGACGTGTAAACAAATTATAACACAAAAAAGAGAATGGACTAGTGTTATGAATCATACAAAAAAAATTGATTTTATCCTAAATTGAAAAAAAGGATATGGGATATTAACCTAAAATACCAAACCAGATCCATAAGGTGTAGTTCATCACTACAATCTGGTTATTGACTGTAAGTCAAAACAAGAAAGAATATTTATCGAGATTAATGGTTGTTATTGAGAGTCAATTCACTAGAAGAATGTAGTAAATATTACAACTCTTTTTCTTCCCATTTCAAATTGAAAGGGTCACTTTCTTCTACTTACAATTTATAAAATATACATATTAGTTAGTTCATGTAACTTAATATAAGAAAAAATAAAACTCAAAACCCGACCAAATATAATAGTTAACACATACATAATGAATATAAATACATAATCAAAGATAAACATAAGAATGTGATTTCTTAGAGAATAACCACTGATTACAAAAATCAAATACAGATAATTTAAGTTCAAAACGAAATAAATGATAAAATAGAAACAATGACAAATTATTTCTTAAATTGATCAAAATATTTTTAAATATTTCACGATAAACTATTTATGCAGTTGATGAACACACTTTTTGGCAACCCCAGAGAAAATGAACACGAAGGAAGATTGGATCAATTAGAATTGCAAAACATTATTTCAAAATGAAGGTTAGAAAGCATACATTGGAAGTTGGCGACAACATCATGTATTTATAAAAAAGTAATGACTTGAATTATATGAAGGAAATTAGGAATTTAAGAAATAAAGTTTTTTTACTAAAAAAATAAGAGAAACAATATTTTTTAGACAAGATATTAGTTTTGAGTTTAACATATCCGAAATTTCTATTTTGTGATATATCATTTTTAATTTGTTATTCAAAATTCAAATATAAGATCAATTTTAAATTTTAAATTTATATTTTTTCATATAAGTAAAAGTGAGTCAAAGAAAATTAATGTATCTAGTACAAATATTTACATCAACTTTCTTTAACTCTACTTTTACTTATATTTGATATTGGAGTAATATATAATTAAAGTGTTATAATGTATTGCAACTGATGTTTTAAATTAATTGGGAGGAATAAATTGCAAATTGAAATAGTGGAGCTTGATTGGAATCAAATTGATGGAATTTGTACGGTTGCTTTTGTAAAATGAAAATGTTTGATTATGCAAAAGAGTCATGCACGACTGTCAACAACTTACTATGATTGGTGTAACATCCTAAAGCGAAGGACTAAAAATAATTAGAATTTCAAAATTTAAAATATTCTAATTTATAGATTATTATGATTATATTATTATTATTATTATTATTATTATTATTATTATTATTATTATTAATACTATAATTGTTATCAATAACCAATTTGCTTGAAATAAGGTAATATTAGTAATTTGTTTTGTTTGTTAGATACCGGTAAATAATAATAGGAAATTTGTTTTGTTTGTTAAAAGTTTTTGTGAAAGGGATAATAACAAACAAAACTATTATAACAACCTTTTGTTATGTAATTATCGATTATTAAGTAATCAAACAAAATCAAACAAACAGTCTGTCATAAATGAATTCAATACGTACTCATTTTATTTGTAACAACCAAGAGTTTAGTGGGGCAATTACAGGATTCCTAATCAAATTATCTTGTAAATATTTAAATATAAATAGATATAAAAAAAATACTAAATTAAAAACTCAATAGAGAAAACTATGCCAAAATAAAGAGGATCAAAGTAAGGTTGCGGTTCACGATTAACATATACGGAACCTTTTTTTTCATCGAGGAACGCTTCTAGAGTTGAGTAATCACACTCTTTAAACTTTGATGGTACATTTATTTTGGGAATTTGGGATGAAAAAAGAGTTAGATATTTTGAATGGTAGTTTCTTATAAAATTATATTTTATCGAGAATCTAACTCTATTAAAATTGAGATTTTATTAACTGTAATAACAGATTATGAATTGATTTATTTACTATTGTTTGTTGAATTGTCGTTTTTATGACTGTTTGAATATATATTCTTTAAAACATTGTTTTATGATATTTTCTTGAATGATTGTCATTATTATATATTCAGATAAAATATCATATTATAAATATATATATATATATATATATATTCTC
>JBBPBP010000001.1:19945753-19979246 GCA_037974735.1 Cicer chorassanicum
ATATTCAAATAAAATATCATATTACAAATATATATATATATATATATTCTTTAATAGATCGTTTTATTATATTTTCTTGAATGATTGTTGTTATTATATATTTAATGGAATATCATGTTGCAAAGATATATTCTTTAAAAGATTGTTTTATTATATTTTCCTGAATGATTGTTGTTATTATATATTTAATTGGAATATCATGTTGCAAAGATATATTCTTTAAAAGATTGTTTTATTATATTTTCCTGAATGATTGTTGTTATTATATTCAAATGAAATATTATATTATAAATATGATCTTACGAATATAATTGTTAAAAATATGAACTACTTTGATTATGTGTGCTGGAGATAGGTCTTGTACCCTACATATTGATGAGTTTTAAACTTCACAAAGAGATGAAGTTTGAACTCCACACGGATGGGTCTTTGTATCCCATATAGATGAGTTTTAAACTTCACAAAGTGATGAGGTTTAAACTCCACATGGATGGATCTTGTACCCCACATATTGATGAGTTTTAAACTTCACAAAGAGATGAGGTTTAAACTCCACACGGATGAGTCTTTGTACCCCATACAGATGAGTTTTAAACTTCACAAAGAGATGCGGTTTAAACTCCACATGGATGGGTCTCGTACCCCACATATAGATAAGTTTTAAACTTCACAAAGAGATGAAGTTTAAGCTCCACACGGATGGGTCTTGTACCCCACATTGGATGAGCTGGTGCTCCACATGATGAGATAATACTCACTTCGCGGAAGTAGTATATCTCCATATAACGATGAGACATCCTTGAATTGATTAGTTTATTTTCTGCATAATAAATGTGTATATTGGATTTAGTCGATAATTATAGATGTGAATTATTGTTAATTTAATTGATGAGTTTTTATTAATTATTGGAAGTAATTGGTTATTATAGAAAATCTTAGTTATATCATATATATTTCTAAAGAATATTTTTGGAAGAAAGCGGGTGCCATGATCGATTTTTCCGGTTACCGCGCCGGTTGCTTTAAAAATGTGTGTATTAATTACCATTTATGGAGGCAAATATGAATATAAAGATGGTATGCTTGAATGGTACTAATTACCATTTATGGAAGGGCAAGATGAAAGATTTGTTATTTGTGAAGAAAATGCATCTTCCTATTTTTGGTTCTAAAAAGCCGGATACTAAATCTAAGGAAGACTGGGAATTTGAACATCAACAGGTATGTGGTTTTGTTAGGCAATATGTAGAAGATAATGTTTATAATCATATTGCTAATGAGACAAATGCAAAAACTATGTGGGATAAGATACAAACTTTGTTCGCCTCTAAATTAGGGAATAATAAATTATTCTTGCTTAATAGTTTCATAAGTTTGAAATATAAGGAGGGAACGTCTATTTCGGACCACTTGAGTGAATTTCAGGGGCTCCTTGATCAAATGTCTGGAATGAGTATCAAGTTTGATGATGAGCTATTGGGACTATTTTTACTGTTATCTTTACCAGAGTCTTGGGAGACATTTCGGGTTTCTATAACGAGTTCAGCTCCTAATGGTGTTGTTTCTTTGGAAACGGCTAAATGTGGTGTTTTGAATGAGGAGATGAGAAGGAAGGCACAAGGTTCTTCATCTCAATCTGAAGTTCTTGTCACTGAAAATAGGGGGAAAAGTCAGAAAAAAGAACCGAAGGGTGGTAGAGAAAACAGCAGAAGCAAGTCCAAGTCTAGATACAAAGATGTGGAGTGTCATTATTGTCATAAAACAGGGCACATACAAAAGAATTGTTTTCTATGGAAAAAGGAGAACAAAGGCAAGAAAGGTAAGCAAAAACAAAGGGGTCGTGATGATGATAATGATGATGACCGTGTTACTACTGCTACTAGTGATGATCTTGTTATTCTCCGTGACTATGAGTCAATTAATCTTGTATCTGATGAGAGCATATGGATAATTGATAGTGGTGCTACACTAAATGTTACATCGAGGAAGGAGTTCTTCACATCTTATACTTCAGGTGATTTTGGAGTTTTGAAGATGGGTAATGATGATGTATCTAAGGTAATTGGTGTTGGTGATGTATGCTTGCAAACCAACATGGGAATGCAATTGTTGCTTAAAGGAGTCAAACATGCTCCAGATGTTCGCTTCAATTTGATTTCTGTGCATATGTTTTATGAAAGTGGTTTTGATAATCATTTTACTTCTGGAAAGTGGAAACTCAGTAAAGGTAACTTGGTTGTGGCTAGAGGGGAGAAAATTAGTAAACTGTATTGGACAAAAGTTTTAGTTGCAAAAGACAGTGTGAATGTCGTGGATACGGAATCATCTCTGTGGCACCGAAGGCTTAGCCATATCAGTGAAAAGGGGTTAAATTGTTTAGCTAGAAATGATGTGCTTCCAGGATTGAAAAATGTAGATTTGGAGAAATGTTCTCACGCATAATTGGTAAACAAACTAGAGTATCCTTCAAAAGGCATCCTCCCTCTAGAAAGTCAGAGTTGCTTCAGTTGGTGCATTCTGACGTCTGTGTCCCTTTAAAGGTAAAATCTTTTAGTGGTGCACTTTATTTTGTTACTTTTATTGATGATTGTTCCAGGAAACTATGGGTTTATGTTCTTAAGACAAAAGACCAAGTGTTGGAGAAATTCAAACAATTTCATGCTTTGGTTGAGAGGCAGACAAGAAAGAAGCTGAAACGTGTTCGTACTGACAACGGTGGTGAGTATTGTGGACCCTTTGATGTCTATTGCACACAGCAGGGTATAACACATGAAAAGACTCCTCCTAAAACTCCTCAGCTAAATGGTTTAGCAGAGAGGATGAATCAGACACTTGTTGAGAGAGGGAGGTGTATGCTCTTTGAAGCTAAGTTGCCTAAACATTATTGGGGTGAGGCACTGTACACGGCGGTGCATGTTATTAATCTTACTCCTACTGTCGCTTTGAATAGTGAGGTACCAAACAAGGTGTGGTTTGGGAAGAATGTCAAGTATGATCACTTGAGAGTCTTTGGTTGCAAGGCTTTTGTGCATGTTCTGAAGGATGAAAGATCCAAGTTGGATGCAAAGTCAAAGCAATGTATCTTCATTTGTTATGGTGAGGATGAATTTGGCTACAAGTTGTACGATCCTATAAACAAAAAGGTTATTAGAAGTCGTGATGTAGTGTTCATGGAAGACCAAACTATTGAAGACATTGAAAAGGTGGAGAAAACTACACCTGAAAAAGATAACGCCTTAGTTGATGGTGATCCAGTTCGGTCACCTGTTCCTGATTTGGATACTATTGATGGCAATGTTCAGAATGCTGAGCCACATGATTGTGTTGATGATCATCGACTTAGAGATGAGGTAAATATTCCAACTAGTGAAGATCATGAGTTGTCACACAATGAGAATCTTAGTGATGCTTCTGAATCATCTCTAATCCAACTCAGGAGGTCTAAGAGGCAAAGACAACCAACTACAAGGTTAAAGAAGCAGTTCGGCGAGTCATTTGCCATGAAAGACATGGGAGCAGCTAAACAGATTCTTGGCATAAGAATCATGCGTGACAGAAAGGAGAAGAAACTTTGGATGTCACAAGAACACTATATTGAGAGAGTGTTGCAAAGGTTTCAAATGGAAAACTCTAAGGCAGTAAGTACTCCTCTTGCTGCTCATTTTAAGTTGAGTTCTAAACAAAGTCCTTCTAGTAAAGATGAGAAAAGAGACATGGAACGAGTTCCTTATGCTTCTGATGTGGGTAGTTTGATGTATGCAATGGTGTGTACAAGACCAGATATTGCGCATGTTGTTGGTACAGTCAGTAGATTTTTGTCAAATCCAGGTAGAGAGCATTGGAATGCTGTAAAATGGATTTTGAGGTATCTTCGTGGTACTACATGTATGAGGCTTTGTTTTGGAGGTGACAAACCTATTTTGGTGGGGTACTCCGACTCAGATATGGCTGGAGATATTGACTTAAGAAAGTCAACATCAGGCTACATGATTAAATTTGCAGATGGAGCTGTGGCTTGGCAGTCTAGATTACAGAAATGTGTAGCGTTGTCTACAACTGAGGCAGAGTTCATTGCCATTACCGAAGCATGCAAAAAGTTGATTTGGTTGAAGAAATTCTTGCAAGAGATTGGGTTTATTCAGGATAAATATGTATTATTTGTCGATAGTCAAAGTGCTATTCATCTTGGTAAGAATTCGACGTTTCATAGCAGGTCCAAACACATTGATGTGAGGTATCATTGGATACGTGATGTTTTGGAAGTTAAGTTGTTGGAGTTGGCTAAAGTTCATACTGATTATAATGGTTCTGATATGATGACTAAAGCATTACCAAGAGGGAAGTTTGAAACTTGTTGTGATATCGTCAGTTTGACGATTATCTCCACATAGTTGTGAGGGGGAGATGTGTTGGGTATTGGGCTCCCTTCCTTTGTGGAGAAAAGCCCAAATATTGTAGTCCATGTGTCTCACTTATTTAAGTGGAGAGTGGTCTAATTAGGGTTGTAAGAGAGAGACTATTTTGAGAGAAAAGGCAGCCACCAAAAGAGAAAAGAGAAGAGTAAACCTTATTCCCGATTTTGTTAAATCAGTCTCAGAAAAACATCGATTGCGCAGTCGTTAACCGTTGGATCGGGCTGTAATTTGGACAGTAGGTTCGCAACATTCAGGGCTTCGTTTTCAACGGTCAGATCGGCGAAACAACTTCTGGAGTGGGAGGAATCGAGCTCGCACAGTAGCAGGTTTTTTAGATGTTTTACTTCTTCTTGCTTTTCATTTGTAAGCTTTAGTGCTTGTTATTTTGGCTGGTTGTAGGCACACTTTGTGCATCTTTTTGAGACTCTCTTGTACCCTTATTTGATTATAGTGGAGCTATTTCTTTGGTTTGGACGACCCGTGGTTTTTACCCTTACATTGAGGGGTTTTCCACGTTAAAATATCGGTGTTCTTTACGCTATTTTATTTTGATTAATTTGCTGCCATATATTTGTTGTTGCTCCTCACAGTTTCTTGCAAGTTGGGGGAATTTTATATCCCATGCGTATTACTTGTTATTGTGTTTCTGTGTTTATTCCCCATCAAACTCTTAGAAACATTGAGTTATTTTAGATTAAAATTGTCACAACCCAAAAACTAAACGCCGTAATCGGCCCACAAGCTATACTCCTAGTCTGTCTATCAACTAACTTAACAATTAAGCGATTAAATAGTTCTCAATGACCATTTCAAAAAATATATATAATTTTTCTCAAAATTTCGACAGAGCACCCTCTTTAACTTCAACGTTTTCGAATTTATAAAATCCCTATTTAAACCTTTAACTCAATCGTAATTCAAAGAGCATAATCTAAGTATTTAATACATTTCCCAAAAAAAGATTTTCTAGACTCAAAATAGCTGCAAAATACATCACGACTCAACTAACTTTACAAAAGAAAGGTCCTCGATCAAAGAGGCCTACCAAAAAAAATATGATCGATGCTTAAATCTACTAACAGCTTGCAACTCAGCTGCCTGTGAGTCTGAAAAAATAAACAACATGAAGGGGTAAGTCACAAGGACTTAGTGAGGAGACAACAACCACCATCAACTAGAAGGGAAACACAAAAAGGCACGAATAATTATTTTACAATCTTATGGCAAATATGCTAAACAATACTACCTGAAATATAGATAATTTACAAATAAAGTATACAATGATAAAATCATTAAACTTATAATTTTCCATTTAGGTAGAAATATTAAAATCCAATTCATAAAGAATTGAAATCAAACAAGTAAAAAAATATATAAATTCTTGAGAACTAAGAGGTGGCTTCACCTAATTGATAGCCCTTTTCTCCTATGGGTGGCCTTTCCCTTAGGGGTGACTCCATCTAACGGATAGTCCTCTCCTCTCAATCCCGCAACACATCATCGCGCAATCAATTAGGGAGCTTACATCTCGTTGATAGCCCTCTCCTCCTACAGATGACATCTCGCATATGGAGGATCCATCTAACAGGAAACTCTCCCTAATCAGAACGATGTAACTAGGTGCACCTATCGCCGTTAATGATTTCATAACTATAACAACAATTTCCAAAACACATATTTAAAGATCATTTCTCATTTCATCGTAACTCATGGAAAAACATATTCAACTCTACATCAATTCAATATTTAAATGCTTTATAATTCATAAATAAATCAAACAACAAACATATTATATAAAAAAGACCATGAAAATAAATAAAGGACGAAATCGAGATAAATTCAAATGTTGTGTTTTCCAAAAGTTTTAAAATAATAATTATAGCAAAATAAAATATGTGACAATGATTGTCGTCTACTCTCAGATTAGCTGGCAGGACCTTAGCTCTTAGACTAGCTCTCAGACTAGCTGGCAGGACCTTAGCTCTCAGACAATGATATCGACCAAGTTTGTTCTCCAACAACTCTCAGACTAGCTGGCAGGACCTTAGCTGGATAGTTACTTGACAATGTAAACATGCAGTATTTACGGTCAAAGTCTTAGCAGGTGTGGAAACAACCAAATCTAAAGGCAGAGAAGACATAGATAACCTCAAACGATTTACACAATCCATAGCAATGAAGGAATGGGTTGCCCCCGAATCAAAAAGTGCAGTTAGAGTGTTACCTGCACCTATGCAATAAATGCGTCCTTTAGCAGTAGGACGAGTAGCCCTTGTTGCATTCACCTTTGGTTCCACCTTCGGAGCCTTGCAATCCCTTGCAAAGTGCCCTGACTTCTAGCAATTGTAGCAAGTGAGACTCTTAGAGGTACAAGCATTAGCATAATGCCCCTCTTCCCCACATCGGAAACATTGACTCACTTGTCCCAATTGTCTTCCAAAGTTCTGATTCCCCGGGTGATTCTGACCCCTGTTGTTGTTCTGCGGTCGGTTATAGGGCTTAACAACTTGTTTTCCTTTGTTGTTCTGATGGTTCACCTAACTAGGCCCCCCCGAACTAAAGTTCCCTCCTCGGTTGGCCCTCTTGTTCTACATGTCCTCAATTTCTCTATATTTCTCCACTAAGACTTGGAAACGTTGAATTCCCAATGGCAGAAAGGAGTATTGAATCTCATACTTCAGTCCGTTTTGGAAACGGTGACACATAAATTGTTCATCAACCACTTCACGGAAAAACCTAAAATGCCTTGATAGTGACTCAAACTTAGCAGCGTACTCACCCATTGTCATATTTCCCTGGTACAGTTTAAGAAAGTCATCACCCAACTTAGTCCTGGTACTCATCGGAACGTATTTGTCTAAAAACTTTCTTTTGAACGACCACCAACTCACCTAGACCTGTCAAAACGGGCTACCCGGCCCATTTAGGGCCGGCCCTAACGCGTTGCGGGCTTCTTCGGGCCGGGCTAAAAGGCCTGTTTTAATATGGGCTGTTAAAATACTACCCGAGCCCAGCCCTAGACGGGCTGCTGGCTGGGCGGGTACCCCGCATATTTTTTTTATAATTTTTTTATTATATTTTTAATTTTCTAGCGACTCTTTTAAGTTAAAAATTTTCTTCATGCCAATTTAAAAACAACTTTGTTCTACATGCCTATTTAAAAACAACTTATATGATATTCTAGATCATTAAAAATACACAATAAAATAACACACAAACTAAGTTCGAAATTCGGATTTTCCAATTACACAAACTCGATTCAAACAACACATTATCCAAGACAACACATTATCCAAACAACATACAAATTAAAATAAGTTCAAATTGCCAAAAACAACTTAGATTTGTCTAGCATGGCACAAATGAAAAACTCAAATCAAATCAAATTTCCAAATAGTTCTAATGTGACTTTGAAATAAATTTTTTTAGACTCCTTGTGCAATGTTCACATTTTTCAAAGTGTTGGATGATTGTCCACTTTGATCATTTTGATTCGTATCATTGTCATTGTCATATTCTACAAAAATAAAAAAATTATTTGTTAAAAATATATAACCAACTAAAGATAATATTCTATCACATAGGATAATATATATATATATATATATATATATATATATATATATATATATATATATATATATATAACCAAGTAAAGATAATATAAAACTTGAAAAATTTACCTTCAAAACCATATAACCAACTACATGTGCACAAGAGAGCTTGAACTGATTCATCTTTCAATGAACTTCTATACTTGTTCAAAACTCGGGAGCCAATACTAAAAGCAGATTCAGACTGTGGTTATTGGAATACTCAATACATTGCAAGCCATCCTTGCAAGATTAGGACATCTACGACTTTTTTCTTTCCAATAAGCCAATATATCAAAACCAGCTGATGGATGCATCCTTTGCTCATCTAAATAAGAATCAAGTTTAGATTTTCCAGTATTAGAATTTGCTTGGCTTTCATGTTCTTCAAATTCCAACAAGTTATTTAATTAAGTTACAAGTTATTCAAACAAACAATGACAATATTCTATTTTCTAAAAATTAATTAATCAAAAGAAAGAAAGAACAAATGACCTTACGTCACATATATATAATGATGTATCTATCTTTTCTCTTCCAAAAGTAGGTTGCATTTGTGAGCCACTTTGATTAGAAGGAATCCCATGTTTGACATACTCCGTGTAGAGATTACGCAGGCTCTTCTCAACCATTTCAACCTTCGTCTTACTAGTGAATGGATCAAGTTTAGGATACGCAAATTTCATAAAATTGAGCTTTTTGGTTGGATCAACAATAGCCCCAAATGCCAAGATCACACTATACTAACTCCAATACTTGTCAAATTTCTCTCTCATTTTTATAGCCATTTCTTCAATAACTTGATCTTCACTTTTCAAATAAACATTTAAAAGACACTATATCTTCCATATTTCTCCAAAGTACAAATTTGATGTAGGATAAGAAGATCCAGAGATCAAGTTTGTAATATTATAAAATGGCTTCAAAAGCTCACACATTATTTCAGCTCGTCTCTATTCATCACTTGAAGGACAACACTTAAAATTTGTATTGCGCAAACTTAAGCTATAAAAGGCACAACGATAGTTAATCGCACTCTTAAGCATTATAAAAGTGGAGTTCCATCTAGTAACACAATCCGATCTCAACCCTATTGTTGTATCAATCTCACCAACATTCTTAACACATTCAAAAAATTGTAGTGTTCTACTTTTTGTTACCCTTACATAAGTCACACATTGCCTAATTTTATGCAATGCATCACTAACTGTCTTCAATCCATCTTGCACAATGAGATTCAAGATATAAGCACAACATCTTATATGAAAGAATTCTCCATTAAGCAACAAGCTATTATACAATCCTAAGTGTTCTTTCAAAAAGTTTTGCATACTATCATTTGCAGAAGCATTATCCAAAGTGATGGAAAAAGCATTTTTTCTATGCTCCAATCATTCAACATTTCAAGCACCTTTAATGCTAATTCTCGCCCTGTATGTGGGGGTTCCATGTGAGCGAAGGCTAGAATCTTATTTTGCAACTTCCAGTTTACATCTACATAATGAGCAGTTAAAGAAATAAAACCTTCATTGGTGCATGCAGTCCAACAATCTGAAGTCAAGCAAACTCTCCCACGAATTTGAGTCAATTGTGAGTTTAGCTTTTCTTTTTCATCCTCGTAAATTTTCAAAACATCTTTGGAAGAAGTATTTCTTGAAACAAAAGGACAATCATCATTCAAAAATTTCTGATATTTTATGAAAACCCTCCACTCAACCATATTAAATGGTGTACCATGTGTGATCATCATTTCAGCTAAGATTTCACGATTAACCTTAGGGTCAAATTTTTTCCTTTTCAATTTTCCTTCAGCGCCAATAAACATATCACCCACATCATGATACTTATAGATCCTTTTACAATTATCAACATGACGACATAAATGAGAAGTTCCATTAGCTGAAACACAACTCAATAATTTTCCACACTCCTTACATCTACATCTTTCTTTTCCATCTGTAACACCAACTTTTACAAGATATTTCCAAACTGTAGATGTTAGTGTCTTACTTTTTTGGGTTTGTGGTTCATAAGACACTTCACGATTAGTGTCATCGTCAATAGCAATTACATTAGGTTGAGTTTGAGCTGACAATGGTATTGTTTGAGGTTCCTTAGCTTTATTAGCCTCATTATCAAGTATTTCAACACTACCACTACTATTTTCCATATTGCAACCAGATACAAACTATAATCCCTAAAAATCATAAACTCAATTCAGAACAAACAAACAACATGAAGATAGTAAATCAAAATAAACAAACAACATAAACTACTTCAAAGATTCATGGTAATAGATTTCATAAAGAACAAATACACATATACACATTAAAAAGATAAATTAATTATAGGTTGGTTAGTAGAAAAGTAATTAATGTTGTTAATTTTTTTTTAAAAAAAGGTCTTATACAAAGTTAAAAAAGAAAATTTTCAAGAGATGGAAATAGAATTTGACAATTTTTATATTCCTACTAAATTTGCAATAGAGTATCTCACATTGATCGTATTTAGAAGAGTGAAGTAGTAACTTGTATCAAATTGTTGACAATTTTCCTTTTTGTTTATTACCCTCAACATAATTCTATCAAATTATTAGTGATGATAACATATAATTTTTTCAATCATATTTAAGAAGAAATATTTTTGTCAATAGTGTTTGAGGATTGCAGCAGAGTAAGAAACCAAGAAGTAGAAATTGCAAATAATAAAAATGAAATTGAAAGGTCACATGAGGTAGCAAACACAGACATCTGATTCTGATAGAAACAAACCGAATAAAAAAATAAATTACAAGAGAAATAAAGTGGGTGATGATCATAGTGATACTTGGAGACGAGCTGAAACAGAGTATAACAAGGAGAAAGTTGAAACAACACAATCATAGCAAGAACGCAATCGCAAGGAGAAAAATCTCATATAGCAACAACACAATCAAATGGAGAAAGTTGAAACAGAGTATAACAAAAAGAACCTGAGTAGTAGTAGTAACGATGAGATCGACGTATGCCGTATGTCGTATGTTGTATGTTGTGTGCCCGTGGAGTGAGATGAGTGAGACCGTGAGTTTGTATGTGAGAGTGCCGTCACATTTCCCTTCAAAATAGGGTTTGTACTTGTTGAGTCTTTGTGATTTCTTAAAAAAAATTGGAACCGGCCCAATTTAATTTTTGTTTGTTCGGGCATTTTTTTAAGACCAATTTTACTCTTTTTATTTTTTTTTAAAATTGATTATGCAGGCTGCGGGCTACCCGGTACCCATATGGGCTAACCCTAATGGGTAACGGAGTTATTCAGACCGGGCTCAAAAGCCCTGAAAAAATTCGGGCTGAAATTTTTAGGCCCAAGCCCTATGTTTTAGCGGGCTGGGCGGGTCGGCCCATTCGAGCTAGCCCATTTTGACAGCTCTAAGCTCACCTCCTCGTGAGCTGATCCCATCAGAAGCCTTGTACTTCTCCACCAATATTCAACATCTTCTAGTAGCAGATACGTACTATAGTTGACCTTCACCCCTGCCTGACAATTAATCATTTCGAAGATCTTTTCCACTTCTTGAATCCATTGATCAGATTTTTCCAGGCCCTCATCACCCTTGAACTTTTGAGGATTGTAACGACGAAAATCTTCCAATCCCCTTGACTCAACAGCACGGATCTCTCTTTCCCTTTTCTCCAAATCTCGTAGAGTCTTTGTAGCTGTATGTGCAACAACAAAAGCAACCATGTTATTCATTGCTTTAGCCATTTGATCGTCCCGGTTGACGTTGACTCTTGCAGCGTCGTTCCTTCTTGGAGGCATTGTTTCCTACAAAACCAACATCAAGAAGAAATCTTAACACTACTTAAAAGAATTCCAAAAATAACTTTCGACTTCATCAACACATAACAATTACACCAGACCTGACAACTCAAACAACTTACCCCAACACATGATCAGATAACGACTCCCAACCTACAGGTCGACATACAATCTAACCAAAGCTCTGATACCACAATGTAACACCCCGATTTTTAACAACGCGATTGTATTTTTTTATTTAAAAAAATCAATTAATAAAAACCATGGCGAACACAAATGAAAAAAATCATAAATAATTGCATCATAAATACCAACAACTAAAATAGTTTTTTTGAGACGATAATCCAAAATATACAAGTAGAAAATACATCGGGGCTATAAGACCTATCAGGCATCGCTCATACCCCTGAGGTATTCTCGGCAGACACTTGCACAAAAGTACTACTCCAAGAATGCTATTCCCCCATGGTCACGTCAAAAAAATTTGAACATGGACCCACCAAAACAAAAGTCAACTAACAATATGTGTTATAGATACAGTCATCCCATAATGAAATAAGTACAACCACCAAAAGAAAGACACTAAGTCCCTATAGAACTAAACTAACCTGATCATCCACTAGCAACTACAATAACATGGGTGACCTCCACACATTCCGCAAGTCCCTTCTGACGCAGTATCCATCTTCGAGGTAACCTCCTCCTCATCAACATCCATAGAAGGATCGATCTCCTCATAAGCCAGATCCACCCACAAGATAGGTGGTTTCGGCGGCGCTGGAATCTCATAATAGTCCACTACTTTAGTGACAGTCAGTAAGGGATCGTTCACCGAAAATGGAAGCTATGACTCGGCCCACCTAGATGGTCCTGCAATCTCTCGCTCCACTGGCATCGACCCGTTATCCTTTCCGCCAGTCCCCTGTCCAACCATTGTATCTCCAACTCCTACGGTGGTATCCGCCTCAACTCTAACTGAGGAATCCTCTACATCTTCCCATGCTCCACTCATCCCGAGCACCAATCCTAAAGGTATCGGATAGTCGATCTTCTCGCGAGTGAGCTCCACAAGATATACTGCCCCAACTTCCTACTTGTCCTCACTACCCTCCTCTTATAAGTAGCCCTGCTTGAGATGGGGTCATATACCCAAGCAGTCGGCGAGTATCGGTCAGGGAAGTCTAACAATGTTTCTGTTGTCAAGATAACAGTCGGTGGAACGAACTCGGGTATCATCTGAGGGCAAAGCCCAATTTTTACAATAATGTAAAAGGTCACCAACCGAAATTAACAAATAACATCTAGTGAAAAACTTATGTTTTAAATGCTCAAGAGAATCTTTCATCATAGCATACTCATCAAAAGGATTTTCATATGTCAAAAATGCATAAACAATGTTGCAAAATGAAGCTTTTGACAAAATGCACTGTCGTATTCGAATACAACGTATCGTAGCCGAATTCATGTGATAAGTCAGTAGCTAAAACTGAACATCTGTACTCGAATACAATAGGATGTAGCCGAATACACAAGACAAGTCAGTAGCTAAAAATGGATTTTCGTATTCGACTACAGCATGTCATAGCCGAATACAAAATCAAGTAAGTGGCAAAATTCACTCATTTGTATTCGAATACAAGGTTTCATATTTGAATACGATGCCAAAATTTCAAATAAAAACTGAACGTTTCAGATGTGTATTTCACTACACACTAGCTGTAGCTGAATACAACTGCGAAAAATGCAGGTTTCAATTCTGAAATGGTTCTAAATCATTTACCACTCACGATAAATAGACAAGCAATAACATTTAACAATCACGGCATAATATCAAACAACAACAGGACATGTATATACAATCATCACATTGTAACAACCATGACTCGCGTGCCAAGCACCTTAATGCAATGCGTATATGTCAATGCACATGATTCTGGAATTTCCAAAACAAAACCCTCCTCGAGGGGCGTAAATCATAATTGTTTTGTCTATCACATGCCAGTACTAATTACCGAGGTGCCACCCATCACAGATCAGCACGATTTACTAGAGTGTAGTCTATCACAGACCTACACAATAGTTAAATCCTCGTAAGAATAAGATGTAGCAATCATCTCATGGAACCATCCTGTGGCCCATCACGGTCACCACTTAACTTCGTGACACATCACGGTCACCACTTAACACCGTGGTCCATCGTGGTCACCACTGACATTGTGGCCCATCACGATCACCGCAAGCTATGAAATGCATGAGCATACTCTGACTATTTTCACCACAATCATAAAGTAAATGCAGCTATTAAAAAATTCCTCATTTTTAATACTCATTTAACACTAACGATTTTTCAAACTTATCACAGAGCATACTCAAAACATTTTTTTCCTCAATAAAATTCATAACACCCATATTAATAGTTATGAATACATAATCACCTCAAACTCAATCTCCACAAATTCACACATTGAACACACATTAATCACATCAAATTTAATCATAAATCCATAACATGTAACAAACCGTATTTTCACTCAAAATATATATATTCACGTCAAAATTAATTATCACGAAATCACACATTGATCATACATCAATCACACATATAGAGTCCCTATATGCAAACTAAAAATTTGGAAGGAGCCCTTACTTTCATTATCGTGTTCTCAACCGTTTCCGCTACCGCAATCAAATATGGCAAAAACTCTCGCTCGCGTCGACACCTCAAAAGTTAGCTCACAAGCACCGTAGTGTGGAGAGGAGTAACTTTCCCTCCTGACACTTCTCGAATGGAAGCTTAGATCAAGAAGATAAATGAGGGTTTGTGTTTGTTTGTGGTTTTCTACCAACACTTGGTTTGCGAAACAGAGGAAGAAAGAAGAAGGAGAACTCGCGAGTGCAGGACGGAAATGTTTTTCCTTTCTGATTCCATTTCTTTCCTTTATATATATATATATATATATATATATATATATATATATATATATATATATATAATTACAACCAAACAAAAATATCTAAGACTCTTACACACATCACCTCACTCACATCTCAATTGGCAGATAAATTTATCAGCAATGAGTGATATTTTAAAGAACTGCTCGGTATTAAATTTTTCATAACGTAAATAAATTATTCTTCGACAAATAATTTTAATCGGGTCTCAAAATATATATACACATATGTTAAACATATTACAAACTCTAACAAAATATGTTTTTGGTACTTGATTCGCAAAATAAAATAAAATTGAGCTAAATGCCTCAGCAATTCAACACAAAACACACTAAAATTGCATAAATTAGAATTTTAAAGCTAAGGGTCTTACAGTGATCACCACACCATTTCTTCATTCTAAAAGTGTGACTATCCCCCACTTTACTTACAAGTGCTATGATCCCACATTTAGCTTTGCATATCACCCTTACGCTTATGTTATCATTCTTTATAAACTTGATTTCCTTCCCATTTAATATAGAACATTCTCTGATTGCATCTTTAAACTCAACAAGTGATTTAAACTCTAGTCCCAATTTGAACTTGTAATTCTTGTTTAGCTCCTCCACTGTAAACTGATCATACTTTGGTCCCTTCTCTTTGTCTGAATTTGAATCAGGGTCACTATTATCTAGCTCTTCACTAGCATAAGCATACTCCATTTCAATATTTGAATTATAATTGTCCAACATAGGAACAATCTCCATGTTCTTAGTTGTTTTCTTCGGAATGGACCTATTTGTAGTAGTTTTCACACTATATGGTTTACCATGGTTTAAACCATGGATTTCAACATTATATGATCCAACAGAAGAATCATGTATTGTATTATCAACACCAAAACCATCATTCAAACCAAGTGCTCTCTCATCCTCACTATTATCAAACTAAACACCATCAACTTCATCTTCACTGTTGTGACTGTCACTAACACTTCCATCATCATCAACATCAATTTCCTGCAGCACCATTTAACACCCCAGAAGATTGCCCCAACTCTATTCCTGGTTCTAATCCAAACAACCCTTTTACAGAGTGCTCAACATATAACTGAGCTTTGCAATTCTTTTTCATAGCATGTTCACCAACCTCAGCTACATCTCTATCATCCATTGTTCTTTTAAAGTTTTCATCTTCATCATTTTTCCACCATTCACCCCCATGAGATACGATGCGCCGCCGATGAGAAACAACGAAGAACAACCGATGAGAAACAACGAAGAACGGATTTATAGGTTTATGAAAATGATGGTAGTTGTACATAATTGTTTTTTAATATGTATTTTTGGATTATGTTTTACAAAACAATAATTTACATGAAATAAAAAACAATTTAGTAATAAATATATTATATAATTGATAATTGTAGATTGCACTGCATTTATTATAATATACAAGTTATATCGGTAGGAATTAGAATTTTTTTTACTATATATATTTTTAATTGTTTTTGGTGCATTAGACATTGATAAGAGAAAAAGGGACAAATATTATACATAAGATTGACCTTTTTCAATATATCTAAGTTAACATAACAATTTTTTTTTATAGAATAGTTTTTAGTACATCGCACATTGTAAATATATGTGTCGATGTGTCGATTCACTATTAAGACAAAAGTAAAAAAATATATTTTTGTACATAATCAAAAATTACATTTTATACATACTTTAACATTAGCAATTGTTTTAAATTTGTTCATCAATTGATTTTTTTATTGTTATCAATTTAATTGTTTCAATATGTTTTCAAATTTATTTTAGTTTAAATTTATTGGATGATTTGTGTATAACTTTGATTATTGGTTTTTAAATGGTAAGGATTATATTTTTATATATCGTGTAATTTAAGGCGCATTTTAAGGTGTATAATTGTCACATTTTAATTGTTAAATTATAATTAAGACATTGTGATGTATTTATATGTAATGAATTAAAACGATTCATTGATTAAGATATTAATTTTTTTTATATTAAAAATGATAAAATGGTGGACCCTTAATATTTCTAGTAAAAAAATTATAATTGTAAAAAAATTAAAATAATACAAGATTTTATTATAATTTACTAAAATTTAAAAGTCTAATTTTAGACCAAGTTGATATTAGATGCCACTTATAAGTAAATAAATAGATTATAATTTTTCTCGTCTATCTATCAAACTTGCAGGTGTAGTAGTATGGGTAAAAAGGGCACTGCCCTGTTCCACGACTATCATAATTAAATTAAATATGTTAGTCCTTTAGTCATAGTGAAGAATATACTTAATTCTTAACATAGTTGTTGTCAAGGCTAACATTGAACAACATTCGTTATATCAACTAACATAATTTTCTATTGAATAAAAGACATTTCGATCTTTTACTATATCATCTTCATGAAATCAAAATGGCTATTTCAATCAAATTGGTAAAAAAGATAGTAGTATTTTTAATCAATTGTTTAGGTATTGATTGATAGTAACTACAAACAAAGTGTATATATTATATCACGAGCTTACCATTACAGCTTTCTTACCACCGATATATTTGGGCATAGCCAAACTTGTACAAATATACCAATTAAATTGTAGTTAATTGGTATATTTGGTTTATTTGTACGGTTTGTCTATGCCCAAAGATAAAGAAGATCAATCTATATAGAGGATCACGGGTTCTTGATATACTTTGGCTGCAAAGAAAGTTAAATATAAATCTGTAATAAGTATTTTATAATTATTCGAATTGAATTGGAGGAGACAACAAATTAACTATGCAATAACTAAAATGTGACGTTATGAAACTATGGTCACATGAAGAAAAAAAATGCAATACAAAAATATTAAATTGTAGTTAAGTGTTGAACAATTGATTGAGCGGATAAATAGAAGAAAAGGAGTAATAATAGTACCCAAAAAAAGTGACACAGTGGCAGAGTAGACAAAGGAGGACAGAGATTGAGCTGGTGGAATAAGGAGGTTGACGACTCATACATTTTGATGACTTGGAATAAATGGATTTATGTGGCACATGCATGAATGATGTGTCAATAGAAAAAAAATTGGGCCTGATTTAATAGATGAAAGTTAAATATAAATCTGAAATAAATATTTTATTGAAGTAGAATGATGAGTTTGCTGAGAAATTGGATAACACCATTTATAATAATTTCTAATTGAATTGGAAGAGACAACAAATTAACTTTGCAATAACTAAAATGCGACGTTATGAAACTATGGTAGTAATAATACCTAAGAATACTGAAACGGTGGCAGAGTAGACAAAGAAGAACAAAGATTGAACAATAGAATAAGGAGGTTAACACCTCAGACCCTTTGATTATTTGGAATAAATGAATTTACATGGCACATACATAAACGATAATGATGTATCAATAAAAAAAATTAGGCCCGATTTAATAGATTACCTCAAATCTTCTTATGAATAAACGTAACACAATGCATGTGACATTTACCAAAGTAAGCAAAGTACATGCATTTCCTAGTCAAAGGTTCTTCTACTTCTCTCACTTGCAATGATAAAAAAAATTACAAATTCTAAATGTCAAATAACGGAATAATAGAAATCTAATTGATTCTATCAAAAAATAAAAATCTAATTGATCAAAATAATCAAGAAAAAACTGATTCAAATAAAAGTTTTACATGGCCTAGCCCAAATCCTTGTTTTGAGCAACTAAAAAAATTCCTAAAAACCTCTAAGCCTTTAAACAAAAATAGTTTGAAAATTTTACTTTGTATCCTAACTGTTATACTTATATTTCAACAATATTCTTAAGAGGATTTTACCTTGCACTCCACACCTAAATCTACCACCCCAAGACACATGAAAAGACAATTTTACCCTTTTAACCATTTATAATAAGTTTCAAAATTGATAGTTTCTGATGTTTCAAATTTCCGAATTAAGGATTGTATTTCGAAAATTTGGAAAGTTTTGAAAGTTTTCAAATCTGAAATTTTTTAAAATAAACATTACATTTCGAAAATTTGGAAAGTTTCGAAAGTTTCCAAATCTAGAAAGTTTAAAAAGTTTTCAAATTTGGATAGTTTCGAAAGTTTCTAAATCTAGAATGCTTTGAAAGTTTTCAAATATGGAAATTTTCGAAATTTTCCTATTTTGAAAGTTTTGAATTGTTTGAAAGTTTTGAAAATTCTGGAATTTTCTATTTCGGTAGTTTCAAATTGTTCAAAAGTTTCGAAAATTCTGAAAATTGTCATTTCGAAACTTTCTAATATTCTGGAGAGAGGAGGTGAAAAAGTGAGAAGTTAAAAAAGTTGAAGGTTTATAGATGGTTTAAAGGGAAAAATTGTATTTTCACATTGATAGGAGGTGGCAGGTTTAGATGTGGGGATGCAGAGTAGAATCCTCTATTTTTAAAATGTCAACTTTATTTTTGAAACTTTTTTTTATTTTACAAACTAAAATTCACTTATTTTTTTACAATTTAAAGATTTCCGAGTCAACCAATTCTTATTTTTTGGTACCTAAAAGATTTATGTAAACTACCAATTTTTTTTTATACGATTTATGGCAAATTCTATTTCGACAGTTTTCAATTGTTTAAAAGTTTTGAAAATTCTAAAATTTTCTATTTCAAAAGTTTCAAATTGTTCAAAAGTTTAGAAAATTCTGGAAATTGTCATTTCGAAACTTTCTAATATTCTAGAAAGAGGAGGTGAAAAAAACGAGAAGTTAAAAAAGTTGAAGGTTTATAGATGGTTAAAAGGGAAAATTGTATTTTCACATTGATTGGAGGTGACAGGTTTAGATGTGGGGATGCAGAGTAGAATCCTCTATTTTTAAAATGTCAACTTTATTTTTGAAACTTTTTATTATTTTACAAACTCAAATTCACTTTTTTTTTATACAATTTACAGATTTCCGAGTCAACCAAACCATGTTTTTTGGTACCTAAAAGATTTATGTAAACTACCAATTTTTTATAAGATTTATGGCAAATTCTATTTCGAAAGTTTTCAAATATGAAAAGTTTCGAAATTTTCCTATTTCGAAAGTTTTGAATTGTTTGAAAGTTTTGAAAATTCTGAAATTTTCTATTTCAAAAGTTTCAAATTGTTAAAAAGTTTTGAAAATTCTGGAAATTGTCATTTCGAAACTTTCTAATATTCTGGAAAGAGGAGGTGAAAAAAATGAGAAGTTAAAAAAGTTGAAGGTTTATAGATGGTTAAAAGGGCAAAATTGTATTTTCATATTGATTGGAGGTGGCAGGTTTAGTTGTGGGGATGTAGAGTAGAATCCTCTATTTTTAAAATGTCAACTTTATTTTTGAAACTTTTTATTATTTTTTTACAAACTCAAATTCACAATTTTGTTTTTACAATTTAAAGATTTCCTAGTCAACCAATCCAAGTTTTTTGGTACCTAAAAGATAAAAAAGTTTTTCGATACAAAAGGTTGAAAATGTAACTGCCAAAAAAATTGTAAAAAAATTTCTGATACACTTCTGTTTTTTTAAAAAAAATAAAAAGAATAGAAAAAAGAATTAAAAAAATAAAATAGGAAAAAAAAATAATTTTTTTTTTATAGTTTCAAGTTTTTCGATAAAGAAGTATGTACTAATTTTTTTTTAAAAAAAAGTTGAAATGATATTTTAAATGAAAATGAAATTTTTTAATATTTATATAAGGATAAATATGTCAATTCAACGTAAAGTACAATGCAAATTTTTCAAACAGTTTATTATATGTTTTCTCGGATAAACACACCAGTCATTCGCACCTTAGTAGCTCTAGCGCTTATTGCAACTATGGAGCCTATGAGAAGTTAATTTTCATTTTTTCCTCTTTTTAAATTTGGAGCTCAATTATTACATTTTGGATAAAATGATACTCTATTAGTTAGAGATTATTATTAGTTAGAGACTTTTATTTCAATTCAATAAAAAATGTAAATTATACCATAATATAAATAGTACTCAAATAATAATTACCAAATTTTATTATGACATTTCTTTTATATAAATTTTCCTAGCACACTTTTTATTTTTAAGTTTAATTTAAATTTAAAAACCTACATATGAATATCGAAAAGAAAATTTTGATAAGTTCAAATAATATAGATAACATAAAAATGGTACAAGTGAATGAAATTAAAACCAGCGTTGTATGATAAAACTCAGTATATAGGCTACTGCAACAAATGAAATACAACAAATCATTAAGTGAACTAGTAGTATCTAGCACTTAAACAAGTCCAAAGGGCCCTTTTGTTTTAAAAGAAGTTAAAAATAATTTTTATAGTATTTTATTTTTATTATAACATTTTAAAAAAAAATTAAAATAAAGTTTCAAATAAAAAATTAGTTTAAGCGTAATTCAACATAATAGACAAAATTAAGGTAAGTATATAAAATATTAAAATGGTAAATAATAAAATGTAATCTTAAAAGAAAATTTGGTCATCTTTTGACCGAATAAGACTTTAACTTTCAAATAAATAATATAAAGTTGAGCATCATGAAAGTAAAGTAAATATCTATATATATTTTATTTATTATATTTTTTTTGACAAAATTAATTATATATATACATACACAAGCATGTCAAATTTACATTGAAGAAGAGGAAGAACAATGATTAGTAAACTGAAGTTTATTATGGCAACCTTGATTTTGGTTCTTCTATTTTCAATAGGTACTTAGACAATTTGTATAATAGAGTTTGAATTGTTTATATATTATTTTTCTTATATATATTGATTATTGATTACAACAATATTACTTTTTTCAATAGGTACAAATAGTTTAATACTTATCCCCGGGAAGTGTTTTTCCCAATGTGACCAAACAACTAATTGCATGTCCTTATGCACTAGCAAGGGATATTATAAAGGATATTGTGAACGAGACGTTAATAATAATGTTAATAGGTGTTGTTGTTACAATGGTAATAAACTTGTAACTTAGAGCTTTTCATTTAGTTTGAATAAAATATTATGTTTTATAAATATAAGTAAGCATTATCAAATGAAATAAAACATAGAATATTATCATAAAGTATGATTGACAAATTAGGGAATACATAATGAAATATAAATGTGTTACATTTGCATAAATTGTGCATAATATTTGGTCTTTGAGATAAGAAATAATCATCGTGGATTCAAGTTATAATTTTAAAGAAAAACGTCGATTTAAAATTTAAAATAATAATTTTGTATGTAAGGTTACTCCTGTGATGTTTAAAATTTTTCCTTTTATTTAAATTGGTCCTTAAATTTTTTTTTTCTCCTATTCCTTTAAATCTCTAAAAATGCCTATACTAATCCCATTTTATTAATTTACGAGTTTAACTTTATTCAAACAAGCCCACATAGTTGTTAATATGGTGTTGTGTCCATAATGTTGCTGTTATGCAAATCAAAGTTAACAAATGATATTTTTAATTTAGTTTAATTAAAAATTAAAATCCAAAATTAAAAATATTTAATTAAAAACCATATTAAAATAGAAAATTTGTAATTAATCTTCATCAACCTAGAAACTGAAACATATAATATCGGTAATAAAAACCATATCAAAATCAATTATGTTTATTTATTTATTTTTTTATGTTTTTTCAAATTATAAATGTTAAAGCCATACACGCATTATATTGTTCCACCAATTCCTAGTAGACATATAATGGGACTTACAACTTTTGCACTGAAATTATAATATTGTAACACCGTTTTTTTAAAAATTTGTTGGCGTATTAAAATAAAAATCTTTTGATGAGGAGGAGTTCTGAAGCCAAAAGAAAAGGTGGTGGAATTATGTATTTATGGAAGAAAAATTTGTCCAAAGTGGAGAAATGTTTGTGTTAGCCGCTATTATGAGTTTCATCTAGTTGTATTTAAAAAATATTTAGTGGACATTCAAACACTAATTTCGCCTTATGAGAGAGAAAAAATAGAGACAATAATATGATAAATGTGATATTATTGGTGATGTTGGAAAAAAAATTAGACAGTATTAGACATAAAATTATGACAAATAATAAACAACAAATAAATATTAGCATCAAATAATTATTATTAGGAACAAGATAGGATTAGAAAATTCTAAAAGATATCAAATACAATCATTTTTTGTTAACACCGCACCTAAATAGAAAAAATAAAATAATGGTTATCAGACACTCTTAGAAACACAAAACACTCCTATTTTTGCATGATATATAGTGATTATTTCCTTTTCTAGTATATTAGAAATGAGAAACAAACTAGATGATAACCCACGCGTTGCACGAATGTATTTTCATTTTTTTTTTAATTGAAGTGCATTCAAAATAAATAATATCAAGTTTTATATATCAACTGTCCAATAATCCACAATTTATTAGTTATACTAAAAATATACAATTATACCAATGTAATTTGTAGAAGAGAAGTACCATTGTTAGACAAATGACTTGAATAAATGAAGTAACATATTAATATTGAGATTGTTGGAAATGTCAAATGTTGAACTAATGTATTTAATAATTGAAATTAAGAGATAGATTTAATTGATATATATTGTGCAAAATTCTGCAAGTGTACGATTTTGCTAAGTAGTAGTATATAAGATTATCGTATCCACGAAGATAAATTTAACAACTACCAAATTAATTAAGATTTTATATTATTTAGACTAATGAAAATTATTATTAATTCGTGATAACAAAAACGTAAAGATAGCATAAAAATTATAACGAAAGTATATAACAACACAAATTTGAATGAATAGAAATTAACCCTAGGGTCATGGTTTCACTTATAATATCAATACCTCAAGTCCTAGCTTTATATAAATTCTTATTTATTTTCTCAATTATCAATCCCTCCTTAAAACTATTAACAAAGTTTCGTCATTCAATGTAATATTTTTTTCCCTAAATTAATTCTTTGACTGATCATACAAAAAATATAATTAAGAGACTAATAAAGAACCAAGAGGTTGAATGATTGAAAGATTAGTATCTATGTTTGATCATACAAGAATTATAATCTCAATTATCCCATAGATCTACCAATTAATTGTAGTTGGTCACTAGTAAATTGATTGATTAAGGCATGCAAAGGTTGGTCATCCCAAACATGTAAATAAAATAATTTAATTGAGATAAACAACAAAAATCTAATAGCTATCTCAATCACAAGATTCACCAAAGACCCTAGAATAGAGCTTAGTTACTTATTGACATATTGAAAATAAAGTAAATAATAGAAGTGTTCATCAATTAAAGAAAAAAGAAATAAAACCCTAAAAGAGTATGATCTTTTGTTCCAAAATTTGAGACACTTTACTCTAGCTCCAAGCACTCTTTAGCTTCCAAAATGTTTGTTGTTATTTTCTTTCTCTAATTTCTTCTACTTCTCCAATTCAGTTATGTTTCTAATGTGTGGCTCCTCTTTTTCTATTTCTCATTTATCCTCCTTATAATAACAAGAAGATCCTAATTTTTTGCAACAACCTTCCCCTTCTTAGGCAACAACCTTCCTTTATTTTGCAATATTTTATTATCATAAAATATTAAACCTTTGAAGTGTGCAACAAACCTCCTTCTTGTACTCATTAATTGAAATGTTAAACTTGATAAGTTTTTTGCACTAAAAACTAAGTAGATTTGACCAATTTGACTTATTTTATCATCTCATGATCAATTCTGCATGTATCATAAATAAATGAATAAATAAGAAGAAGTTGACATAAAACTATAAAATAAAATAAAATAGAGGGTAAATACCCTATTAAAATCCTATAAGAAATAGATTTATCAATATACAATTGAGATACCAAATGTATTACTTAATTATTGAAACTATAAATGAGTAAAGTATAATATTTGAAAATACATTTATTTTGTATTCTCGATTTTCAGTCTTTCATTTTTTTTTTTTGGGTTTGTTTGGATCAGTCAATTTCATTACACCACAAGATTGTTTTTCTTTTGATTTATTAAATTAACAATATTTTATTTTTTATTTATTAGATCAGAGGAAAAATAGGAGTGAGTTATTAACAAAATAAAACAGTGTTGTTATTTTATGTGCAAAAATTAGGGACAGTTGTTTGTTTTTGGCACATCTACTCAACTGCGTTAAATTTGATTAGATTTTGAAAATTCTAGCAAAGGAAATTTCCCCGCTCATTTGAATTTATCAATTTATTATTATTATTATTATTATTATTATTATTATTATTATTATTATTATTAAGCGTAATTCAACATAATAGACAAAATTAAGGTAAGTATATAAAATATTAAAATGGTAAATAATAATATTGAGATTGTTGGAAATGTCAAATGTTGAACTAATGTATTTAATAATTGAAATTAAGAGATAGATTTAATTGATATATATTGTGCAAAATTCTGCAAGTGTACGATTTTGATAAGTAGTAGTATATAAGATTATCGTATCCACGAAGATTAATTTAACAACTACGAAATTAATTAAGATTTTATACTATTTAGACTAATGAAAATTATTATTAATTCGTGATAACAAAAAAGTAAAGATAGCATAAAAATTATAACGAAAGTATATAACAACACAAATTTGAATGAATAGAGGATGTAATATGCTCGACCACAATCTTCTTCTTTTTCTGAAACTATTGTCTTGATCGTCTTCTCATCTGATGATGATATGTGAACGTTTTTATTGCTCCATTCTACCTTGATTTTTCGTTTGGATAATGGGTTGTCATCTTTCTCTTCATCATTATTCTCATCTCCATACTTCACTTCTTCATGTATTTTATATTTTTGTTTTATATCACATTCATCATTTGAGTTGAACTTTGTCGGTTGCAGTGATTTGTGTTTCTAATTAGGGAATAAATTGCCATTAATTATCCATAAAAATGTGTGTATTTAAAATTGTGTAAATGTTATACCTATTTTATGTGGGTACTATTTGTCGGATCGAGGAAAATGTTGGTCAGAACTAATGTTCTTGTTATCATGTATGTTTGGGAGCCTTCTTTCAAGTTCTTATCTGAAGAAAAAACAAAAATTATTTTATGGTGTTAAATGATTAGCGATACTTTAATAATAATAATTTAAGTGTAGAAATCAATTTTTTTTTTATATTGTTTAACTTGAAAATGGTTTATACACTACTTGATTCATTTTTGTGAGCTGATGTGTTATATTATCTTCTAGTTAGTAACTACTTATCTTATCTGCTATTTGAAATATATAGTTTTTGTTAAATGATAAGGATTAATTAAAAAAATTAATTAATAATTTAATTGTGATAAATTTGGAGTTTTTAGATTGCTATAAGGATATGCTACATCATGATGTCAATTATTGAATTAGTTATATGCATGTATATATGATTAGGTGAATCTAAATGTGTTTGTGTTTTAGGTTTCTAAGTGATGGGAATTTGTATATAGTGCGTAGAGTAGTTGGGAGTGTTTAAAAGTGAGATAATTCTATATTTCTTTATTTTTATTGTTGATTCATATTAACGTACGTGTAATTTCTTTTGTTGTTATAGCTAGTTATAAATTACAAATAAAATATTGCGACTATGTAATTAAGTGACTTTTTAACTTGAAGTAAGGAGTAGGAGTTGTGGTGTTGCCTTCGCACTCCTAAACAACGTTAAAGTACTTTTAATTACCCATGTTTAAATTTAAATAACTATAGTGATGATTACCTTAAGTAGCTGACTCCATGAATAAGAGGGACTAGCTACCCTGATGACTCATCGTCGTCAAAATAGGTAACAATAACTCGTTGTTATTAATGTTTGAAATACTTGTTAATTTTATTTTTGAAATACCTAGAAACCATGTTCATCTCTTATACAATTTTAAGTGATTTTGACTCTTATGTAGAATCAATGTTGATTGCTGATAATGGTTTATGTGGCGTGGGTATTAGGTTAAAGGTGAGTACTTAAATTAAACATTCAATTAAATATTTTGATCTTCTAAGTAACTTGCTTGAAATAAATAAGTGCATTGTGTTACTATCTTATTTGTTCTATATTGTCTCATTTGATAAGTACCTAGAACTATTGTATGAGTCTATAAATGAATTTTGTTTATAAGACTTTGAAATTAATTTAGAATTTCAGTGTGTTTAAAACTATATGTGAAAATATTTGTCTTATTCCACTATGATTACACACATTAGATTTTTTATGAAAAAAAAATTAAGTGACTGCATGTTATTGAGTTTTTATATGCATTTCTGTTTGTAATTCTTTGAGGTGTGGATTTTTTAAATGTTTCCCTATATGCCTAACTTTTGTGAAACTTGTAGAGTAATTGTTGTTAGGATTTAAACATTCTTTTAGGAGAGTAAAACTAGTAGAATATTGTTTGAGAAGTTAGTTGAATTTGAAAGCATATTTGACATATGTGTTATTTGGTTTAACTGGATGTAGTAAGTTGTTGTTGACTAAATTCACATGATCAGTTTTATCTATAAACGATACTGATTAATCATGAAATTTCCTTTATATTTGAGTTGATTGAATGTGATGTGCTTTATTGATTTGTTCTGTCATGTTACCTTATCATGCTAGAACTCTTAACATGTTATGTTTAAATGAGTAGTGAATGCCTTAAGTATATTTATAGATGGAATTTGAATCTTGATGGTGGTTAGTTATATATTAGTTCTCCTATTGTTCACTACAAATTTTGAGGACGAAATTTCTTTAACGAGGAGAGAATTGTAACACTTCATGTTTTATAATAAATATCTTATTAATGAAATAGGATTTTAAATAATTGATTTGGTGTTAAATTAATTTTAGAATATATGTTGATTAGTTTTATAATTAATTTTCTTTATATGTGTGTTTTCTATGATGTGCTAATCTTGTACATATTTTACTAAATGAGTTATATAAATAACAAATATTATATTTTATTATTTTATATATTTTTCTAAAAATAATAGAATTTTAGTGTAAATATTTTAAAGAATAAGATTTTAGGCGGTTTTACGTGTATATGTGAGCTGATAAATTAAAGTGATATTTTCTTGTATGTTTGACTAATGTTAAGTGTGCACATATTTAAATAGAGGGTTATTGTTTGGCACAGGTGATGTCCCAGAAAACTTTCTTTATTTTTATCTAAATTTCAATCCGTTGTTTCATTCATTTAGTTAGTCAATTAAACACACTTTCTTAGATTTTTAACCATCCCAATTTGTCTTTAAAATACCCGACTTCTTCGTTTGTCGAATTCGTTATTTTGCACTGTTCTTCTTCACCGTAAGAACGATTTGAGTGAAACCAATACATAAACGACCATGTGAAGAATGACTATATTATCCACTAAGTAGTTTAGGATTTGGGGTAAGTTTATTTGACTCAAGTTTGAAACTTACCTTTTTAGAGTGTGTTCTGATATACTTTTTTGTACGTCTACTCTTAAATTGTCGAGTTAGATCGATTGTGGACAAGGAGTCAAACAACAAAGGCTTTTTGCTTGTAGACTCGTATTCGCGTCCGAAAGAGTCAAAATAAGGTACAGGGTGAGAGAGCGTTTGAACTCACGAGTATAATATATTGTGAGATGAACATGAAAATCGAATTTTCCCAAAGATTCATCCGGGACTCTCTACTTATGATAGCAACCCTTTGAGGGATAAAATAATTAATGTGCAAATATGAAAATTGTGAGATTAAAATGTGGAATAAAAATATTTATAAGGTGTTGATTGATTCACTTTCGTTAAATGTGTGGTATTTGATATTATTGTAATATTGGATATCAAATTAAATATAAGTTTATGTGATGATGATGATGTATGATTTATGATAGCGATGTTATAAATTTGTGATAAGTTTATGTGATAATGATGATTTATGATTAATGATACTGAAGTTATAAATTGGTGATAAGTTTATGTGATGATGATGAAGTATGATTGATGATAGTGATGTTATAAATTTGTGATGATAATTTTGAAGTAACCCTATAGTTGATGAATTAGTGATGATTCCAACTTGTGCTAAAGATAATGTTCTTAATAGAGTAGTCTAGGTCAACGAGGGGAGAAAATAGATGTTGATAATTTTTGAAGTGGAGATTATTTTGTCATCATACAAGTAGGGCCTAACAAGCCTAGTGATTTTGGGGAAGTACAACTGAATGAGTCTGATCGTGGTGGTCTACTGTTAAGCCGTAAGGCAAGATTATTAGACTTTGGAGGTATTCGGGTGGGAAATTCCTAGGTGATTGTGAGGTAGCCCTCTAAATGTCGGGAACTACCATGCAACACACATTCACCTTGGCTATCGTGTGTATGTGTCTCGGGTTGAGTTGAGGGGATCTATGAGGACATGGCCAATTTGAATTTCCCGTTAATGTGTGTGGTGGCATAGTATCAAGCCTCCTAACCAAGTACTTCAGAGTTAAAATAGTACCAAATTATGAAGAAGTAGAGTCTAAGATCATGCATAACATTGCATTTTCATGTGATTGTTTTGTTGTGATTAATATGTTTCAAATGTGATAAAAGTTTATCTTGGATGATGTGACGATATATTGATTTTACTTGAGTGATTTATACATTATAATGTGATATTATTTTTCTTGAATATTTTGATATATCAAGATGTGTTATGATACGGTCTATTATGATATTTTTGCATGTTCTTCTGCTTATATTATACTATAAACATGCATAACATTGCATTTTCATGTGATTGTTTTGTTGTGATTAATGTGTTTCAAAAGTGATAATAATTTATCTTGGATGATGTGACGATATATTGATTTTACTAGAGTGATTTTGACATTATTATGTAATATTATTATTTTTTGAATATTTTGATATATCAAGATGTGTTATGATACGGTATATTCTAATTTTTTATGCGTTCTTCTACTTATGTTATACTATCAACATGATTTCGAAACTCACCTCCTTCATTGTTTGGGTTTGATTGGCTTGGCCCTGCATTTGTGAAATCACAATTATTATAGGTTAATAAGTCTTGAAGTTCAAGTTTGGGAGAAACCTCACTCTGATAGGTGATACTGGGAATAAGACTTTTAATTTGTATTTTACTTATTTAATTAGAAACGACTTTTTGAATGAAAAACTTATAAGTACCAGTAAGTTTTTTAAATTAAATTAAGAAATTATAGTTAAATCAAGATCATTGAGATTGCACTATTTTAATTGAGAAATAAAGTTTGAATTGTTCCATGTGTACTTTGAGGAACATGATATCTTAAATTAGTTACAAAAGTTTTTATTTTCTTGGAAAGACATTTTCTTTATACCTTGCGAATTTTCTTAGAAATCTAGTATACATTTTTATATATGTTATTTTGGGGTTTAGGGTATCACATGAGGCAACCCCTTATCATCCACAAACCAATGGTTAAGTTGAATTTATAATAAGGAATTGAAAAGAATTTTAGAGAAAATTGTTGGTACATCTAGGAAAGGTTGGTCCTTAAAATTAGATGATGCATTCATATAGTACTGAATTCAAAACCCCTATTAGCATGTCACATTATAAGCTTGTTTTTGGTAAAACATGTCATTTGCCTAGTGAACTAGAGCATAAAGCACTTTGGACTCTCAAATTTTAAATTTTGATGCACAACTTACAAATGAAAATAGCTTGCTACAAATGGATGAGCTTCGTTTTGAAGCTTATGAAAATTCGAATGTTTATAAGGAGCGCACCAAAAAGTGGCATTATGAGGCAAGGCTTATTCAAGTGAAGTATGGAGAAAAGAAATTTTGCTAAACAAATTTGAGTGGTAGAATTGCTTGGACACATGTATGTATTTATGGAGGAAAGATTTATCCAAAGTGGGGAAATGCTTGTGTTAGCCGTTATTATGAGTTTCATCTAGTTGTATTTAAAAAAATGTTTAGTGGACATCCAAACACTTGTTTGGCACTATGGGAGAAAAACAATAGAGACAATAATATGATAAATGTGATATTATTGGTGATGTTGGAAAAAAAATTAGACTATGTTAGACATAAAATTATGACAAATAATAAACAACAAAGAAATATTAGCATCAAATAATTAATATTAGGAACAAGATAGGATTAGAAAATTCGGAAACATATTGAATACAATTCCTTTTTTGTTAACACCGCACCTTTATAGAAAAGATAAAATAATGGTTATTAGACGTTCTTAGAAACATAAAACACCCCTATTTTTTTGCATGATATATGATGATTATTTTCTTTTCTCGTATCTTAGAAATGAGGAATAACTAAATGCTAACTCGCGAATTGCGCAGTGTATTTTTATTTTTTATTTTAAATTTAAGTGCATTCAAAATAATTAATATCAGGTTTTATGTATCAATTGTCGAATGATCCACAATTTAGTAGTTATACTAAAAATATATACAATTGTGCCAATGTAAACGTTTTTATTGCTCCGTTGTACCTTGATTTTTCGTTTAGATAATGGGTTGTCATCTTTCTCCTCATCTCTATACTTCACTTCCTCATGTATTTTTTCATTTTTGTTTTATATCACCTCCATTATTTGAGTTGAACTTTGTCGGTTGCGGTGACTTGGGTTCCTAATTAGGGAATAAAATGCCATTAATTATGCATAAAAATGTGTAAATGTTATACTTGTTTGATGTGGGTACTATTTGTCGATCGAGGAAAATGTTGGTCGGGACAAAAGTTCTTGTGATCGTGTATGTTTGGGAGCCTTCTTTCAAGTTCTTATCTGACAACCTTATTTCAAAGATCAGCTTGCGGTTACCCAGGTTTTGTATAGTGGATGTTTTGTCAACGTTGTCCCAATTTTCCAAAGGTTGAGTTGTTGTTGTGTTGAGGAGTTTTTGAGCTTCTTTATCAAACATAGTGAATGTAGTTGTTGCCATTTCATCTGACACTGTCAATTGAATCTTGAACCTATACAAAAATGAACTTATGTCATAACTATGAGTTAAACAAAATGAAGGTGGGGAAGTTAAAATTTTATGTGGTACCTTTGTGCAGGGTACTTTGATGTCACGTCACATGAGGGACAATTGTATTGTTGGCTTTTTTGAGTTAGTTTTGTGAGACAATTGGTTTTGTAATTTTTTAGTGGATATGTTTTGAAAATTGGTTTTGTAATTTTTTTTATTAATGTTAACGAGGTTTTATAGAATGATATTGAAAGTAGAGATTAAGTGCAAAGAATGAACACAAAAAGATGTAAATGATACACCTTTGTGAAAGCATTTTAAATTCTGGTATGTCTAGGTTAATATAAACCCTTGTTGTTGAAGTTGAGTTGATTGAGTAGTCATTTGTAATTACAGTAAATATGTTTATGTGCACTAATTGTATATATAATAAGAAATGTATTAGAATTTTATTGAAAAAAAATGAAATTAATTTTAATTTTGAGACCTCTAAATTTTTTAATTGTTGTTGATGTTACTGAAACAATCGTAGGACCATCATGTAGCTGGTGATGGACAAATACATTTTGAAAATCACCAAAAGTAAAAAAAACAAATTGGTTAAATGTTATTAAGCAATGAAATTATAATAATGTTATTATGTTTTTAATTAAAATTATTTTGTATTTTATATTAAAATTTGTTACCCTTGCATTTTGATTTCTAGTCTGAGTATTTTTGTAGGTTTTCCAACAACATAAATTTGTTCTTCATGTCCAAGAGCATGCAGTGCTCCAATGATGTTGCAGTCCAAAAATAGTTAGTACAAAATGACGCTACTTTGAGAGTTTAGAATTTAAATTTTGTATTGCAAGAGTTATTACCCGTTAGATTTACTTTATCTTCTAATCTTTGTGATAGTGATTTTAACGAAGTAAACTCAAAATAATGGTTTTGAATGGTAACTTTTGAGTCATGGATTTTGGTTACAAAAGTCGTTGTAAAAAACAATGTCTTCCTTGTTCCTACGATAAGTCTATTATTTTTCGATGATATTTTCATATTTATGATGTTGTATGTATCACCTTCGTGTATACTGTTTTTAAAAGTTAGGAGAAGTTCTTTCTTGATTGTTGCATGCAAAGGTGTTTCCTATTGAAAAGCCAAAGAATTTTAAAGATGATCATTCATAAAGATTAAAATATATTTGCTTTTCAATAACATGTACAATGTTTTTACTCTTTATAATTTTAAAATGATTATTGTTTATATAAACAATACAATTTATAAAGGCAGATACACCAAATAAAATGTGCCAACAAGGTTGTGATATATATATATATATATATATATATATATATATATATATATATATATATATATATATATATATATATATATATATATATATATATATATATTTGTTAGCAAATTAATAAAATTACTAATAAAATTACTAATTTTTTATCTTAAAAAGTGATTATAAATACTACCATAACTAACTCACATAATTGCGAGTTCTCATGTTCGAACCGGAACATAACGTCGAATCTAACAATATCGACATTTTACAAGTTAAGTTGGAATTTAAAGACCAAATTTATTAAATTTTATTTATATGTTAATATTTTAATACTTTTATAATGAAATACTATGATATATTTTAATTATGTGCTAATGTTTTAATATTTTCATGAGATACTACTTTTTTGTGATAATTGACATAGAAGTTTTAATAAAAAATTTCAAAAATTAAATTACCAAATAGATTTGGTTTATTCTCTTTTTAAAAATAGATTACCACATAAAAATTTTCATTTTGTCAATCCTAAAATTA
>JBBPBP010000001.1:19979256-19991246 GCA_037974735.1 Cicer chorassanicum
TTCTTTCTTAAAATAGTTTTTAAAACTAAATTCTAAATCTAATTCTAAAATCTAAAAATCAAAAGTGTTTTCAGACATGTTTTTAGTGCCTATAAAATTTCAATATTTTATTTTATAGTCCCTATAAAAATTCTCAAATTTTTAATCCTAAAATTTATTTATTTATTTTTAATCGCTATTTGAAAAAGCTTTTGTAAAAAATTAATATTTTTAATCCCTATAAAATCCAAATAGAGACTAAAAGTGAATAAATTTTTTTATAGACTAAATTTGAAATGTCATAATTTTGTAATGTCTAAAAACATATTTAACTAAAAGTTAAAGATTCACCCAATGGGAACATAATGATTACTTATGTCAGAATTTTATTCTTAATGGACTTGTTGATGATCTGTATGATTATTACAGTTCCAACAATACTGCTAAACATGTTTGGGATGCTCTAAAGAAGAAATATGAAACTGAGGAAGCTGGAGCCCAAAAACATCCTGTTAGCCGCTAGCTCAAATATCAAATGACAGATCAGTGGAAGCTTAGTCCCATGAAATCCAGAAAATAGCTCATGAGATCATCTTTGAAGGTATGTCCCTAAATGAACAATTTCAAATTGTTGTTATTATTGACAAAGTGTTGTTGGGATATTCCCACACCACTAATTTGTTGGTATTGGAGATGTGGAATTAATATTCACCTTTGAAAAAAACCTCAATTCTGAAGGATGTCATGCACACTCCAGAAGTGAGGAAGAATCTGGTTTATGGTTTTCTTCTTAATAAGGCAGGATTTACTCAGTCTATAGGGGCATATTTGTACACCATATCTAAAATGGTATTTTTGTTGAAAAATGGCACCCCACTGATGGCATGTATAAATTGAATGTTGAAATCAATAAAATGTTTCTTTCTACTTACATGTTGTATGATTTTATATTTGGCATGCTAGACTTTGTCATGTGAACAAACGTGTGATTTCAAACTTAAGCAACTTAAGCTTAACTCCAAAGTTATCTTTAAATGATTTTGAAAAATATGGTTTTTGCAGTCAAGCTAAAATAACAAAGAGTTCACATAAATCAGTAGTTAGAGAATCTGAAACTTTATATTTAATACACTATGATATATCTGAACTTGAAGGGACATTAACAAGAAATAGAAAGCGTTATTTTATTACTTTTATTAACAATTTCTCTGGGTATACTTTTGTATATCTAATGAAAAATAAAAGTGAAGCGCATGACATGTTTAAGATCTTTGTAACTGAAATTGAAAATCAATTTAGTAAAAAGATTAAGAGGTTTCGTAGTGATAGAGGAATAGATTATGATTCTAGTTTATTTAATGAGTTTTATAAAACGCAAGGAATTATACATGAAACTACTACACCATATTCAGTTGAAATGAATAGAAAAGCTGAAAGAAAGAATATAACTCTTACTGAACTAGTTTTTGCTATTATGCTTAACTCTAGTGCTGCATCTCATTGGTGGGGGGAAATTATTTTGATTGTTTACTATGTTTTGAATAGTGTTCCTAAATCTAAAAACAAATACATCTCCTTATGAGATAGTAAAGAAAAACAACCGAAATTGTCTTATTTTTGAACTTGGGGTTGTCTGGCTTATGTCAGAATCCCCGATCCCAAGCGAATTAAACTCGCCAGTAGAGCCTATGAATGTGTATTCACTGGGTATGCAGTAAATAGAAAAATGTATAGGTTTTATGACTTAAATGCGGAAGTGATCATAGAATCAAATGATGTTGACTTCTATGAAAATAAATTCCCTTTCAAATCGAGAAATAGTAGGGGCAACGAACCAAGTCATGTTCTTGTGACAAGAAGCACTGAAAGCTGCAAACAAGGAAAAACAGAAACTCGAAGAAGTAAGAGAGTCATGGTTGCTAAAGACTATGGACCCGATTATACGACATATACTTTATAAGAAGATCCTACAAATCTTAAAGAAGCTTTGTCATCATTGGATTCAGATTTATGGCAAGAAGCTATAAACGATGAAATGGATTCTCTAGAGTCTAAGAAGACCTGGCATTTAGTAGACTCCCTTCTTGGTTGCAAACCAATAAGTTGTAAACGGATTTTGAAAAAGAAACTAAAACCCGATGGAACTGTTGATAAATACAAGGCTTGCCTTATAGCCAAAGATTTTAGACAAAGAGAAAACTATAGATTTCTTCGACACTTTTTCATTGGTCACTAAAATATCATCCATTAGGGTACTCATTTCACTAGCAGCTATTCATAAATTGGTGATACACCAAATGGATGTCATAATCATCTTTTTCAAATGGTGACCTATAAGAAGGAATCTATATGGAACAACCTGAAGGTTTTGTAATTCATGGACAACAAGACAAGGTCTGTAAGTTACATAAATCTTTGTATGGTCTTAAACAAGCTCCTAAGCAATGGCATGAAAAGTTTGATAACTTGATTATATTGAATGATTTTAAAGTGAATGAAACTGACAAATGTATTTATTACAAATCTAAAAATGGCATTTGCACTATCATATGTCTCTATGTAGACGACTTACTCATATTTGGTTCAAACATTCATGCTGTAAATATTGTGAAATCATTGTTGTATAACAACTTTGATATGAAAGACCTCGGAGAAGCGAGTGTAATCCTTGGAATCAAGATTAATAGGTCAGAAAAGGGAATTTCTTTGGATTAGTCTCACTATGTTGAAAAGATCCTAAAGAAAGAAAAATACTTTAACTATAAACCAATTTGCACACCATATGATCCAAGTATGAAGCTTTTCAACAACATTGGTGAAGGTGTTAGACAAACTGAATATGCGAGCATCATTGGTAGCATCAGGTATGCCATTAATTGTACTAGACCCGACATTGCCTACATTGTGGCACTATTGTGTAAGTTTACCAGTAGACCTAGTGTGGAGCATTGACATGTTATTTAAATAGTCATGAGATACCTAAAAAGGATCATGAGTCTTGAAGTACATTATCAAAGATTTCCTGCCGTCCTTGAATAATATAGTGATGCTAATTGAAACACCTTATCAGATGACTCCAAAGCAACTAGTGGCTATATTTTTAGTATAGTTGGTGGTGTTGTATCTTGGAAATCGAAGAAGCAGAAGATATTGGCTTAGTCCACTATGGAGTCTAAAATGATAGCACTAGCTACTACTAGTGAAGAAGCGAGTTAATTGAGATGCTTGCTAGCTAAGATCCTTTCATTGGAAAAACATATGTCAGTTGTGTTGATCCACTACGATAGTACCACGGCTATTTCAAAATTAGAGAATTGTTATTACAATTGTAAGAGACGACAAATAAGTCGTAAGCACAACACAGTTAGAGAGTTATTTTCTAAGGGAGTTGTTATAGTTGATCATATACTCATTGATGAGAATTTAGAGGATCATTTGACAAAAGGATTAGTTGGAGAGAATGTCCTAAATACATCCAAAAGGATGGGACTATTGTCTATAGATCAATGAGTCAATCATGATGGTAACCCGACCTAAAAGACCGGAGATCCCAAGAATTAGGTTTAATGGGTAATAACAAGTCATAGTGATATGAGATGAACATGCTATTATATTTCAAAGAAGCATGATTTCTGAAGCGATGAAAGGATGAAGTAATAGAAACTCTTAATGAGATCTACTTTATGTGGATTGGAGTACCTAGCTACAGGAGTACTCTTGATAGACTCACCTATGTGAATGTGGAAGTGGGGCCGCTTCCTATGGAACTTCGAGGTAGAATTCCTAGAGCATTCACTATATTGGGATAGACATGTAGGGCCATTAATGCATGGGCTTTTGAGAATACACCCTATGAAAAGGTTGTGTGTGGGTTTGATTTCAGAGATAGATATCAAGACTACAAGTCACTCTTGTTGAATCTGAATGCATTTGATGCTATTTTAGAAACTTCTTTTTTAAATTCAAGTGGGGGCTTGGGCTAAGTAATGTATTATTTTTTAGTATCCAGAATATTAAAAAAATTATTTATTTAATTTTTAATAAATACGTGCATTTTTATCACATTGATACGTTGAACACGTATCTGCCCTCAACCGAGTCAACATTCAACATCTAATCTAGTCTATTCCTTCCCAAATTCACGCATCAGTTTGCCCTGACCAAAACCAAGCAATTCTCGCGTTTCAATATTATGTGGATTCGCGCATCTGTGTTTTGCGAAGTCAAAACCGAGAGAATTTCGAAGTACAATTTTATGTGGATCCGATTTGATGGATCGCACAATTTTCTCTCCTTCATTTGCATAGTTCTTCTATAAATAGATGACTCTACTCAGTTGGAAGAACACACCAAAAGTTCTTCGAAGTCTGATATTTTTCTCTGCTTTTTCCCTTTATTTCTTTCTTATTATCTTCATTTCGAGTGATCATAGTACCATATTACGAGTGGCAGCCTTTGATTGTCATATTGAGGGTGTAATTCTAGAACGGTTTTCTACGTGGCAATGAAACTCCGATACAATGTATCTAAGTTGTTTTATCTTGGAGACTTTGTGATTGATAATCTGCCTTGCACAGTACCACAAAACGTCTTAAAGAGAACAACCTAATTTGTGATTCAACCTAATATTATTTTCGGTAGCATAAATTTATTTTGAAATAGATTTTAAAACTCAAAATCAACGTAAACTAATGTTGGGTCTTTTATGCAGTTTACGTCGTGAATAAATAAGCCATATAATTAAGGTTTGTACATTATTGGATTCGGTTTTATAGACAAACTTATTACCAAAACAAAAGTGGGTAATGTTAGTTGTCCATTAATTTACTAGTTCATGGTTTTCTCTAATGACTTCTTGGTCCCACCAAACTTAGCGCGACTATAACTAATTAGATGATTTTTTTATTATGATAATATCATAATGAGAATACCATGAAGATAATGTATTTTTATATCTCTACGTGTTTATTTGAATTCAGATGAAAAATTACTTGTTAACATTGTCCGTACATCAATAATTATTATTTTGAAAATTGAAAAGTCTAAATTTAATGCAAATTTTTATTTTTTTTTAAATATTTAAAATAATAAATTTGAAAGTTAGATTATTTAATAATGTTTCAATGGTCATCAATGTGCAACCTACTTGTGCTTTTGTGATGGAGCCAATCTCGACCCATGTTTATTTGTAATTTGTATGACTATTTGAGAGTGAGACACTTAGGTGACAATGGACACCTTCTAGACTCCATAATATAGTGTATGTGTTTAAAAAAAATGTCCGGACCCAAATTCATTTACACATGGATGGTAATTTTAATGTTCATCCACATATGCTCAAGTCACCTAAATGTATGTGTTTGCGCTCATACATTTATATCAATAATGCAATTTTTTATTCTATCTAAAAAAATTTGAATATTCAATATAGTATTTGAATATTTGTTAAACATCTAAAGATAAAAATATTTTATTGAAAAGGACATAAATTATATATTCAATTTTTAAAATCACAAAATTTGTTCATTTTAATTCAAAATTTCTACTTTTGTATAGTTAACAAGTAGCACTTATTAACATGACCCTTTTATTTTAATTTTGGAGAAAAAGATACACACAATTAAGACTATATATGGTTTACTTCAATTAGAAAATTGAGTCGAGCTATATATAGAATCTTGACAATAGTTTATAAAAACCGAAATGAATCAAATCACGGTGATAAAATGGATTGATCCAGATGTGGATGGATCAAAACAATCCATTAATTTATTAACAATTCACTATAAAAAATTGGAAAAAAAAAGTTCAATTCCATCCATCCATTTAAAATGAAAACCATCCAATCAACCAATTATCGTATTTTCAATGAATGGCTATTTATCCAATTCATCTTATTACTTTTTTTATTAACATTTTAACAAACTAATTATAGTTTATTTGGTTTGATAAGGAATGATAATATTTGTTATTATTTCTAAAAGTTTATTATTATAAAAAACTATAATTTCTTTTGATGTCCGTTTGTTTCTTTTTATTTTAAAAAATTGTTTTTAATATTAATTAAAAAAAATCAGTTTCTTATTATTTTAAAAATGACCAAATTAGTGATTTATAAAAATGATCTTATTTATCACATTAAAAAATGTGTTTTTTAAAGAAAAATAATGCTTTTTTATATTAATTTAAAAACGTGTTTTTTAGTTATTTTGAAAATAGTTTTATTTATTATTTTGAAAAAACAGTCTATTATTAAGAAAAATGCAGTTTTTTTAAATTAAAAAAAAATCAGTTTTAAAAAAAATCAGTATTTTTTAAAGAAAAAAAAACGTTTTTTTAATATATTTTTAAAATAAATATAATAATATGAATACTATAATTTTTTTATTTTTAATTAAATAATAAGAGGGTCGTTGATCATGGCCGGCGGCCATCGCGGCAGAGCTCTGACGAATCACAGTTGTCTGTGGCGGAGCTCCAGTAAATTTTTTGCCAATCGACGATGGATCTTCGGTGGCCAGCCACTTCTGTCCACCACCAATATTATTAATTAAAATATTTAAATGAATAATAAATAAATAAGTTATAATATTTACTTTTTTTATTTTTATTTTACAATTAGATTACTTATCTTTAAATTAATAAAAATAAACTGGTTTTTAAAATACAAAAATTTCAGTTTATTATAAAAGAAAATAAAAAAGGTTTCTACAAATAATAAATTCATTTTCAGAAATCACTTTATTTATAAATTATGAAAAATGTTTATTTTAAAATATATAAAAAAAATTGGCTTTTTTTTTAAATTTATAATTAAAAACGGCATTTTTGTAAAAAAAATTAAACTGTTTTTTAGAACAATTATAATAATATTTATTAAAGCTATCTATATTATAAATTTATAATATTATTTGCTGCTTCTTCTTCACCAAAATCCTTTGGATATTCAATTCTCTACTTGACTTTTATGCATATTTGATTTTCTTCTGACTTAATATCAACCATTTAGTTAGTATAATGTATCAAAAAAACTGATGTTAGTTTTTACACGAAAACAATATTTTCATTACTTTTTTTCTTTTGAAAGAGGTATAACTCAATTCAACAAATAAAAATTTAAGGTCTCCTAATTCTAACTTTCGTGTAACACAAAGTATTAAATTTGTATCCAATTATGGTGTGAATATGCTAAATATTCAAATAATTAAATTTGGAAGAATTAAATTAAAATTTTAATACTAATAAAATTTTATTAAAAATAATAATGACTTCACAAAATTTTATATTTATTAAATAATTTTCTCATATGTAAGTTTTAAATAGTTTTGTAATATTTAAAATATATACAAAGTAATTTTACTGCAAATAATTACCGATGCAAGGCACGAGTCTTACACTAGTTAAACTCTGTTTGGTAAAATTAGTTGGTAACTGCAAACTTATAATTTATAATTTTTAAGCTAATTAAAGTGTTTGGTAAAATTAACTTAAAATTGTAAAATGATATTTTTAATTAAAGCAAATATCCCTTGTACAACGCGAGGTTCAGTGGCAGCATGATGATGCAAATATCACAGTTCTGAATATCGATGGTAGTGCTCTTACAAATTCAAGTAAAACAGACTTTAGAAGTTTGGTTAGGAACTATGAGGGTTTCTTCTGATTCGTCTTATGTGGAAGTATAGGTATTTCTAATGTGTTTCATGTTGAGATCAAAACTCTCATGGCATTGAGCTCTCTTGGCAAACTTGTTTCAAAAAACCGTTATATTTTCAGACTCCTTACATATTGTGTTGTTGGTGACTATTGGTACAAATAGATTTTATCATTATATCAACATTTTGGTGGTTATTCGGATCTTTTTAGATGAGCTATATCATTAAATGTATATGTAGGTCCAATTAGAGTCATGGAAAGAAAATTAGTAGTTAGCGGAGTTTATTATATAGGGTAGAGTATAGAATTATGGGGTATCTAAAAAAAATCATTGAATCAGGGTCCATTTGATTTAGTTATTTAAAATTTGAAAAGAAAAAACTTGTTTGAATGTATAATTTTGCAGTATAATTTTTTAAAACAATTTTCAAAATTACTGTTTTTAAAAGCCAAAAAGCAGAACAGGTGATACATGTTTTCCTTTTTCTTATTCGCTATTTTATACTTGAATTCAGAGGATGCTTGAAACAAATTTTATTTTATAGAGCATATTATAGTCCCCTGTAAGAGCTTGACTATGTGGATTGTAGGAATATTAATTCCTCTGTATTTCCTTTATTTTCAGTAATAATAATTTCATGTTTTCCTATTATTGATCTAATTTCTTTATGAATTGTTAAACTGCGAATTGGGTTTGCATGTTTAAACTCATTGTGTGTGTGATTGCTGATATTTGGATTATTGATCTAATTTCTCTGTGAATTTTTGTATAGGCCTTTTTATTTATCATGTTGCATTAAATTGGTCTCATAATCTTAAATTCGTTTTACTCGACAATAAAGGCGATAGAATGCTGTAATAATTCTCATGTGTTTTGTTATTTGATGAAAATAATTATAAAGCTTTGATTATTTCCTTTTCATATTGATATTTTTCTCAATTTTAAAATGGAGAGATATTGGTACAAGCTTTATTTATGTGTGTTGATGGAACGCATGTGTCGATGGAACATCACAGTAATATTAATAATCGGTTATTTTTCTGATCCATAGGAAAAGTAATGTTTTATATTTAAATATAGTAAGAAAATCTATTGTACCACAAAATAATTAATGACATGTTTTATGTAACGACATTCAAAATTAATGGGATCTTTGTAAAAGCAACTATGTGGCAATACTTAGATTATAGATATTGTGCAGAGAAAAATATTTGAGCATCAAGGATTAGTTATCAGCCAAGAAATGGTTACATGTAATAACAACATGTAGAGAATCCTTATATCATATCTTTCATTCGTGAAAAATATAATATGTGTATAAGAAAACCTACAAAGGTTACATGTAATAACGTGTCGAGAATCTTTATCTCTGAGCTGCTAGCACTCGATCGTTTTGCTCTTGGATTTATGTTTTTATCTTTGCTCACGGTCATAGAGACGTTGACAGACATATAACTTAAAAATAGTTTTCAATTTTCAGATATAGTGAAGGAACATATATTTCTTGCAAAAAATAACAATTCAAATGGTGAACTTACAATTATAATCGGTCCATCCTAAGCCCTAATTATCCAAGTCATAAACAACTATGCTATCTTTTAAGACAAGATTTGTGTAATATAAAATTATACTTGTTAATTTATTATTACCATACTTGCATGTAAAGAATAATTTAAGATCAACTTACTTGAGCATAATTTATGATTAATATATAGTATACTCGTTTCTGTTTGAAAATTAGATTGTTGTAACAAATGGAGAACAAACATAAATTTAAATATATATTGAAATCAAGTTGAATGATGATAATTAGAATCTAATCATTATCATCGTGTGTTTTCCATTATCAACAGATACAAAAGTTATCTTTAGAATATTTTACTATTTATAAAAGTTTCCATTTAATAATGAAATGAGAGAATTCTATTTTTTTTTCAATTCCTTGCAGCATTCATAGTTTGTTTAAATTTATCCATTCATATTTTCACATCAGTGACAAACAATTCAAAGAATAACTTACTTATATGCAAGACTATAACCAGAGCATCACATAAATACTTCAATGCATACCATGAAATTATTGCGCACAAGGTATTGTGCTGGTTTTAGGACCATGGGCGCTCCACCCGCAAAGTTAAAGTTGACCGAAGGAAAAATATCTAATTCTAGAACCATTGGCTAATATTAAATATTATTATGTTGGATATAGATAGATCAAGTATATTAATCATAAATTATCCTTTACATGAAAGTATGACAATAATAAATTAACAAGTATGATTTTAGTTGCTTACGTAGATCTTGTCTTAAAAGATAGGATAGTTGTTTATGACTTGGATAATCAACGCATATGATGGACCGACTATAATTGTAAGTTCACCATTTGAATTGTCATTTTTTCTAAGTAATATATGTTTCTTCTCTATATCTTAAAATTGAAAACTATTTTTAGGTTCTATGTCTGCCAACGTCACTATGACCGTAAACGAGGATAAAAACATAAATCTAAGAGCAAAACGATCAAGTGTCAATAGTTCTGGGATAAAGATTCTCTTCACGTTTTTACATATAACCTTTGTAGCTTTTCTTATGCACATATTATGTTCTTCACGAAGGAAAGATATGATATAATTTGTGTTGGAAATAAATAATTTAGGAATGTTTGTACACTTTCATTTGAGAAATTTGAGAGGCTAATGAAACAAATGACTAGGATGAATGGATCACGCTCTTCTCTTTTTCCACTTTGGTTTCTTCTTTATATATGTTTTGTCATTCTATCATGCTCATCTCTTTTGAATGAGATTTCATTTTTCATTTTGTACATGCTCTTGATTATAGATTTGATTTATTAGTTATTTCAATCTATGTCATGTATAGGGGTGTGCATAATCCAAAAACCAAACTGAATTGCACCACATTAGTAGTGTAGTTCAGTTTTTAAAAACCACTTTAAAAAAAACCGGTTATTTTTTGAACCAGATACAGTTCAGTTTTAAATCGGTTTAAAAGCGGTTTATAATTTTAAACCAGTTTGAAACTGGTTTTTATTTAAACCAATTCGAACTAGTTTTATTTTTGTTTTTGTTATTGAGCAGACAAAACTGTCTTGTTATTGAACCTTCATGGATAAAATTATTTGTAATTTTGTACTATAATCTCTTTTTTATTGGGCAGAAAAGGTAGTTTGTAGCTTAAATAAACGAAGATTCTTTTCTCATTGCATCGTGCATTTTGTTTAAGAAAGTACAGTATATTTTTGAGGGAAAAAAAATAGTCCAGATTTTTGTCATGATATTTTGATAAAAAAACACTTTTTTTTCAATTTCAAAGATTTTTTTAAAACATCAAAAAAAAAGTGGCTTTCTAAATAAAGTGGACTGTTTTTTCTCCTATCTCAATATTTTTAAAATACACAAAAATATATATCAAAGTATAAAATACACATTTAAATTAATTTGACAAAATACATATAAAACTTTTATTTTTATTTTTGTTCATCGTAATATGTATTTGTTTATTTATATATATAAAAAAACTTTTTCATTTTTATTTTTGTTCATCGTAATATGTATTTGTTTTTTATATTTTTGGATGTTTTTATTTCATTAAATATTATCATTTATAATATTTTATGAGTTGATTTAAAAATAATTTTATGATATTGAATACAAAATGGTTTGAAAGTGGTTCAAACTGGTTTTTTAAAAAAATTTAGTTAACTGGACTTTTTAAAATTTATGGTGCAGTTCATAAACCATTTAATTGGTTTGGTCTTTTCTGATGCAGTGCAATCTAGTTTATGAATGCAGTCCAATTAACTACATTTTTTGCACACCCCTAGTCATGTAGTATGCATATCTTCACAATCTCTTCAAATTTCACTGTTTGATGATTATGACAATGTTTCTAATGTATTGGGGAAGTGTATTTTTATGTTTATTTCTTGTCTAAACGGGATGATGGTGGAATAGGTAGAGTGAAAATTGAAATATAAATAGAGTAGAGAAAGAGAGAGTGTTAAGAGAGAATGATAGTGTAATGAATCAAGCCAAAAAAATTCATCAAAATTTTCAAACAAAACCCGTAAAATTAATTATCATATTCAGTATAATGCAAATTTCATCAAATTCGTAACTTAAATCTTCAAATAAACTCATATTTTCATTCTTTATTTGATGTTGTTGGAGATGAAAATATGAGTTTATTTGAAGATTTAAATTATGAATTTGATGAAATTTACATTATATTGAAGATGATTATTAATTTTATGGGTTTTCTTTGAAAATTTTGATGGATTTTTTGAATTTTTGTAATAAAAAAAAAGGATAACATTATTGACATTTTAAAACAT
>JBBPBP010000001.1:19991274-20010987 GCA_037974735.1 Cicer chorassanicum
TATTATTATTATTATTATTATTATTATTATTATTATTATTATTATTATTATTATTATTATTATTATTATTATTATTATTATTATTATTATTATTATGTGTTTCTACTTCCTAAAAAAACGTTTGGATATTTCATCCAAAGAATAAGAAACGATTGGATAGCTTTGGCCAAAATCAATATTTTAATTATTAAATAGCCAAAAGTCAACATTATTTATCATCTATTTTATCTTATTTTAAGGTTTCGATTCAGATTTATTTTTGTTTATTTTCGTATTTGCAAATTTAATTATAAGAAAACATTATTAAAAGTCAACATCTTATCTGCGGATTTCAAGCGGGAAAAAAATCCATAGGAAACATGTTACCTACAAATATACATGCGGAACTATTTCTCAACGCATTTGTGATAATTGTTTTATGAAGATTTCTAAATCAGGTAATTTACCTGCAGATATTTCCGCAGGAAAAGAAAATAAACTCCGCAACAAAACGTCATTAAATTTAAAACATTTTCTTACGATTTTTTATGCAGAAATATTTATATGAAATGTCCCATGAAAATCCCCATGAAATATTTACCAATAATTCTGAAGATAATTTCCGTGAAATGTCCCATGAAAATCCACAGGTAATGCCGCATTAAAACTATTTTCGAACAAAAATCTGCAGGGTTATTTGCCGACAATAGTTTCTAATGAAGTCATTCATTTATTAAGCTTTAACGTGAAATACAATGAATTGTCGATAATAGGCAATCGACAATATGTGACATCCATGCAGCCTTTATTGTTGGAGGAAAATCCACAACTAAAACAATGATTTCTAATAATAAAATAAAATAATACAAATTGTTAAAATCTTCTGAAATCTAAATGCAAAAAATATACAACATCCAACTTATATTTATACAAATATAACATTTGAGCCATATATAAGAAAATAAATTGTTTAGGTTACACAAGATATAATTGATTATATATATATATATATATATATAGCCAGACGTTGAATGGGAATTTTTAAGACTTCATGAGATTCTAAAATCAAGCAATCAACAACAAAACAGCAGGAGAGATTAAAAACAAAGAGACAGAGTCAGACTAAATAGTTAGAAACAGAGACTTGGGTGAGGAAATTCGAGGGAGACCCCTAGCCACACACGATGCCCAGAGACTTGGGTGAGGAAATTCGTGGGAGACCCCTAGCCACACACAAGCATCAACACATATATTTAGTGTTTAGAGTTAGAATAAAATGTCTCAAATTGAAAAACAAAAATTTGTATTCTTTTAAAATTTTATTTCTTCTCTCTTAATTTGATTTATTTGATTTAGAACACTTCTATTATTTATTTATTTACTATAAGTCAATGAGTAATTAAACTCTCTTCTAACATTTTGATGAATCTTGTGATTGAGATATTTTTTATTATGTCTTAGTTTTATATTTTAATTTTATTTTGGTTATTTTTTATTAATACGTTTGATATGTGCAACATATCAAACTGATACTACCATTTTTATTTTGATAACAGAACCTCACAATGCGAATATGGCTACTATCGTGTGGGGGTGGAGGTACTCCACATTAACTACCACCTCTACTCATTAGACTTCCATCAATATTCATCATTAAGCAACATATAATATAGACTGGATAAATCTTCAGCAGCCAAATTAAACTGCATTAAGCACCAAATCTGCCTGATACATCACATAGTCATAAAGGTTCTCTTGTTCCAACAAATTATAGAATTGCAGTTGTATAACAGTATCACGAATTGGTCGGCGCTTGAGGAAGTTGGCAGCAACTGTAATTGCTTTAAGAAAAACACACAAGCACAGTCATTATACCAAAGCAATCACCATAAGTCCCCAATATCTTATAGTTTATCATAAATTAATTACATTAAATAAAAGCTTTTACATATTTCTTTTAGATAAATCAAAATTATTTCATCCATATATATATAACTTTTCTAAGAAAGCTGACGGTAAGGGGCATTACTGTCACTACATATCCTCTTGGAATCCAGAGGCAATATATAAACTGCATAACTTGGTAGCTGCAGCCCATATGCAAGAAACACATGCTACACACTAATAATTGTCCAGAAGTATGGTCATCAGTGCAAGTTTATATATTGCATAACCGACCTAGATTCAGTTACTAAATCCAAGACTTGCACTTAAAATTTTCAAATAGCAACTTGGAATGAAACTGTTCCCTTGCATTTGTTTAGCATAAAAACACAAACATCAAGTTTCAAATTATTTTGAGCACAAAATTTATTCCAACCACCAATAAATGTAAATTGTTTATTGTGAGTGAGCTTCAAATCAACATTCCATGTTCTCTCTTGGTCAACACAAAGTGTAGCATTTCTTCCTTCCATCCTGTGCAGATGTAGATTTGAAAATTATCTTGGTATGATCAAGATATCTCTCTCAATGTATGTCTTTTGGATCATACATGTAAAGAAGTCCTTATCAGAATTGAATTTTTTTTCTTCACTTTCTCTTACAAAGTTCTAGTTCTCTCCTTAAGATGACAGCTACTTCCTGCTACATTGTCCATATACTTAGTTGTAAAATCATGCATTTGCTAGGACTTTGCTTTTCTCATGCTTAGATTCTTTTTGTTCTTCTGGGATAATTTTCATACTCTTACAAATTTTAGAAGATGGTGATGGAGATTTTGGCCTTTTACCCCGCAAAGATGAAGGATCGTTAATAATTTACGAAGATCTATCACTCTCACCATCCACTTCAGATTCTAAATGCAAGGAAATATGGTAAAACTAACAACCAATTTTTTAGGAAGACAACCAAACAAAATTTATCAATATGTTATATGTCAGATACCAATGCCTGTAAACCCAGATTTACAGTGAATATGCCCAACTAAAACAATGTTACTATCATTAATTATATTACTATTTTTTTAGATATTAATCAAACCAACACACTTATAAGAGCTCACTTGTATTCAGTTACTAAATCCAAAGCTTGCACTTACAATTATCAACTCAAAATCCAGTGCTATCTGATTGTTATACAAACTCCTACCAAATGTTATCCATTGATCACACACACCATCTTTCAACCAATTATCCCCTCATTTCATCTGATTTACATAATAGATCTTGCAGTAAAAAACATTGAAAGATACATTGTCCACCATATCATGTTTTCCACTCCATGACACTTTTCCCCTCCACTCAAACACCAAACATAACTGAGAATATTTGATATTGACCAAATACCAGCTTCAACCAACTAGATACATAACACTAAAGAGTTAAACACTAGAACTAGCACCAGGTCCTAGCACAAGTTGGTGCGCTATGTGTGAGTGTTGTAAACTCATAGATACTGAGTTTGATTCTTACTCATAAAGCAAATATAATATGTGGAGCACAAACACCATGGTGGGGTCACAAACAAATCCCAGTTATCTACTTATCTTGTAGCATTTCAACAAGTGACCGATGTCATGACTAAAAAACAACTTGTATTTTCTTTTCAGGACTAAAATCTCTTAAGAAATAGAGGAATAGAAAACATGATGTTGTGCGTCTGTATTAACAAACCTGAGATAACACCTTCACGAAGTGATATGCTTATTCATCTCCAACTCCTCATCAAAGTTTTAGCAACTCTGAACTGAGAAATGCACCATGCTAGTAAGGTCAATGTGAGGGCTAGTAGAGCAAGGGTAACTATTGGCTGCATTGCAGAAGGTTGATATCTAAACAATATATATCAAATAAGAAGTGTGCAACCCATATGTCTCCCAAGGAAATGTGCATAAAATATTTAAACTAAAATTACACATTTAGTATATTAATCATTTTCAAATTACTAGTATTATTAGGGAAAAGACATAGCTAAAAATATATCCAACCACACCTTCCATTTCCCTCTAAAGCATATACAACTCCCAACGGTACTTCCTCATGTCCAGATCATTACATAAATTTCTAAAATAACTCATGATGTATAACCTAGTAGATAAGCACAAAGGAAGATACTATCCTGAACATCAAATTGTCAATGAAAACATACACTAAGAAAGCATTTTCCTCCTACCATTGGCTCTAGTTTTGGTTATGTATACTCATTTGAGTCTCCTTCCCAAATATTTGATACTGCAGAACAACTTAAAAAACTTATTGCCACTCAATCACATGCCATGTCTGCCACCTTTTCTAAAGGTTTGAACTCCTTTAGTATGTCAGGTATATGTCGTTCCATAGGGATTCTTGATTCTAGAACATCTCACTATATGACATTTGATGATAAATCTTGTGTCTGTGAATCCTGCCTCGTATGTGTCGCTTATGACTGCTGACGATACTCTTATGCCATTAGCAGGCATTGGTTCTATCTCCACACCTAACTTGTCTTTTCTGATGTTTATTATATTCTTAATCTCACTTTGAGTCTTGCTTCAATTAGTCAAATATGTGATTTCGATTATTCAGTTATATTTTCTTCCATTTCTTATTGTTGGAACCAAGTTGATTTTATAGTTAGAGTTTTGATGATAACAAAAATACTTTACGAGAACAATATATTTGACTTCAAAGAGTATGAAAGAAGATTCTTGTTTTTGATGGAAATCTAAATTAAGATTTGATTTAAATTTATAATTGAAGAAAATCTAAAATAAGATTTGGTTCAAATTTATAATTGAAGAAAATCTAAAATAAGATTTGATTAAGATTTGTAATTGAAGAAAATCTAAAAGAATATTTGATTCAGACTTATAATTGAAAAAAATCTAAAATAAGATTTGATTCAAATTTATAATTGATGAAAATCTAAAATAAGATTTGATTCATATTTATAATTGAAGAAAATCTTTGACTAAGTTGAAAAGAAAATATGGTCAAAATTTGAAAAAGATTTGAAGAAGATTTGAAGAAGATTTGATCAATATTTGAATAAGATTTGATCAAGATTTATCTACAACAAAATATGAACATAATCAGTTTGAAGAATTTACAAACGCAATTTGAACAAAGTACGAACATAATCAATCTAAGGAATTTACAAACTCAATCTAAACAAAATAGGAACAATATCAATCTGAAGAATTAGAAACTCAATCTGAACAAGATACAATTCAGAATTAAACAATGAGTAAATTGAAGACCAAATTTTAACTATAAATAGATACTCAAGGCTGAAGAAGAATATCATCGAAAAGCAGAAAAAAGTAGTCTTAGAGTTCAAAGAGAGAAACACTTGTTTGAATGAGAAATATTCTCTAAGTGTTTTTTCTTAGAGTGTAAGAGTTATTGTTATTATCAGCTTTGTTAGAAGCAAACACTTAAAGTTTCAATCTTTTGTATCCAACCCGATAGTGGTTTAGTTCCTTCTTCAATTTGTGGTTGTCAGGTTGTTAGGAGAAGACTTGGCTTGTAGGGTCAAGGTAGTTAGTACCTCAAAAGTATGGGGTTGTCAGGCTATTTGGAAATACTGGCTTGGAGGGTCAAGTGCTTTGTAATTCAAGGAATTGAATTAGTGGATTAAAGTCTTCTGAATAAGGGGACTGAATGTAGCCAAGTTAGTGGTAAATCAAGATAAATCTATTTCTCAAATTATTTATGCTTTCATTGTTTACTACCTCTGAATCCGATTGCTTCTTATACAAGTAATTCATAAACATCAACCAGCCTTCAACAAATTAGCAAAAATTTATCAACTTTGTCAAACACAATTCAACCCCCTTCTCGTGTTTGTACCTTCACTTGTTGTGTGCAAAATCCACATTCCGGGAGACTGGTTGGAACATGCCATAGACAGGGGAAACTTTATGTTTTGGATGACATGCGAGTCTCAAATACTGCAGTCTCAACATCTACTACTGACTTATGAAAAAATATAATGAAAAGAGTATTATATAAAAAAAAATATACGCATTAAAATATAGTAATAAGTATAAAGCTAATAGTGTGTTAACCATTAATCATTAATGGTCTAAATGATGAACCAAATAATCTATTAAAATTAATATGTTAATCAATAATCTGTTAAATTTACATCTTTCTAATTACACATTATTTTAAAAAAAATACTAATCGCTAAACATTCAAAGTCTTGTTCCAAAACTTGAATCACCAATCGGAATAACGAAGGATACTAAAATTGTAAAAATTGGGAATTGAAACCGTGCAAACGTTGTTGAGTTAACTCCCCAACCGTCAAACAAGGTTTATGCAATTGAGCTATTGGGATTGCACCAAAAAATTGAGAAAGCTTGAGCAAAAGTATTTAAAATTAACTAGCGTTAATGAGAAAACCATTGGAAAGCAAGACGAATTGTGGATATGAGGGATAAGAGTAGGAGGTGGATAACCTAAACAAGGACACTTACAGAAAACATGATCATCCATGGTGGACATAAAAATCTCAATGTGGCAAGGAAGAAAATCTTAAGTTTTGAAAATTCTAGTAAAGCAAAATTCCCCTCATTTGGATTATTCAATTTTTTTGTTATGTTATTATTATTATTTATTATTATTATTATTATTATTATTATTATTATTATTATTATTAAATGTAATTCAACACAGAAAAAATTAAGGTAAGTATACAAAATATTAAAATGGTAAATAATAAAATGTAATCTTAAAAGGAAATTTGGTCATTGTTTTTTACCGAAGGAGATTTTGACTTTGAAATAAATAATATAAAGTTATGCATCATTAAAGTAAAGTAAACACTACGCCAAAAATTGTATTTATAGCGCTAATTAAATAAAAGCGTTGTTATAATATTTTAAAATTAACGGAGGATATAACAGCGCTTTTCTAACAAGCGTTTTGGCAAAAGCGCTGTTGTAGGGTCATACAGGGTCACATAGCGCTTGCACGTAATGTTTACAGCGCTTTTACAGTGGTTTTGATAAAAGCGCTCTCACATAATGTTTACAGCGCTTTTAGAGCGCTTTGTATACAAGCGTTGTAAAATATAGCGCTCCCACATTATGTTACAGAGCTTTTAAAGTGCTTTATGTAAAAGCGCTGTAAAATACAAGCGCTTTCACGAGCTTTTAGTAAAAGCCTGTAAAATACAAGCGCTTTAACATAATTAAAGGACCTATTATAGCGCTTTTTATACAAGCGCTGTAAAATGATGCGTATTTCATAAAAATCATTCACTTTAAATAAATCTGTTTTCTTTTTAAATTTGTTCAATCTGTTCTGTTTTAAATCAGACTTGGACATTGGTTTCCATTTTCCAATATTAGATATATATTCTATAGAATATTGGTATAATGTTATCAGTAGCTTATTATTTGTGTAACACTGCATTTATATAGGTCATATAAAATGCAAGTGCTGTAAAATACAAGCGCTTTCACATAATTAAAGGACCTATTATAGCGCTTTTTATACAAGCGCTGTAAAATGGTGTGTATTTCATAAAAATCATTCACTTTAAATAAATAAAAACAAATTTGATACGTTGTCCTAACCCTAAGAATCCTCATCTCCTGTACTCTGCAAACCTTCATCTCCTCTACTGTGCACCAATCTCCTCTACTCTGCGAACCATCCACTCCTTTAAAACAAATTTAATACGTTGTCTCAGGTACTGTATTTATTAATTTGTTGTTGTCACTAAAACTGATAAATTGTTATAAAATCTGTTCTTTTTTTATTGTTCAATCTGTTCTGTTTTTAAATAAGACTTGGACATTGGTTTCCATTTTCCAATATTAGATATATATTCTATAGAATATTGGTATAATGTTATCAGTAGCTTATTATTTGTGTAACATTGCATTTATATAGGTCATATAAAATGGACCGAAAATGGATGTCTGCCAATCGATTGTCAAAAGAGTATGAAAATGGAGTGAAGGAGTTTGTTGAGTTTGCAGTGAAGAATGCAAAAGATCCAAATCCAATCATTTGTGCTTGTTTAAAATGTTGTTTTGGAAAACGCGTTAGAGCAGATCAATTGGAATGACATTTAGTATGGCATGGAATTGATCAAAGCTATACATGTTGGATAAGACATGGTGAGAAAAAAAAAGGGAACATTAATTTTGAGAATGGTTCGACATATGCTTCAACTGATTTCGACACAGATACATATGAGCGGGATCGAGTTGAGGAGATTGCAAAAGTAGTTGAAGAAAATCTTCGGGATTGTCCTAAAATGTTTGAGAGTTTGTTGAGTGATGCAAAGAAACCATTATATAATGGTTGTACTAAATTCACAAGACTGTCGGTGATATTAAAGTTCTACAACTTAAAAGCGAGTAATGGATGGTCTGATAAAAGCTTCACATAATTATTAACACTCTTAAAAGATATGTTGTCAGATGATAATGAACTTCCCAGTCGAACCTACGAGGCTAAACAAATTTTGTGCTCTATTGGCATGAGTTACGAAAGGATTCATGCGTGTCATAACAATTGCATTTTATTTCGAAACGAATATGAATTACTAAAGGCATGTCTGAAATACAATGTCTCTCGATATAAGAAGAAATAATCTACTCCAACAAAAGTCGTGTGGTATTTTCCTATAATACCAAGATTTAGGCGCATCTATCGTGGTGAATAAGATTCAAAACACTTGACATGACATGCAGATGAAGGAATTAGAGATGGAAAGTTTCGATACCCTGCAGATTCTCCACAATGGGCAAAAATTGATCACGAGTATCCTGAATTCGGGAGAGAGTCAAGAAATCTATGACTTGCACTTTCTACTGATGGAATGAATCCACATGGTCTTCAAAGCATCTCACACAACATGTGGCCTGTGATTTTCTTGATTTACAACCTGCCTCCATGGTTATGTATGAAGCGTAAGTTTATGATGTTGTCTTTGTTAATTTCTGGACCCAAACAACCGGGGAATGATATCGATGTATACTTGACTCCTTTAATTGAAGATTTAAAAAATATGTGGGAGACAGGTGTGGAAGTTTATGATGGGTATAAGAAAGAATGTTTCAATTTGAGGGCTATGTTGTTTGACACAATTAACGATTTTCCAGCATATGCTAATTTATCAGGATATAGCATTAAAGGTTAGTGTGCATGTCCTATATGTGAAGAAAGTACAAATTGGATGGGTTGAAACATTGTAAGAAGAATGTATTTCTTGGACATCGTAGATTTTTACCTTATAGTCATCAGTATCGTGGGTGGAGAAATGCATTCAATGGAAAATCAGAGGAAGATACTGCTCCTTTCGCACTGACTGGATATCAAATATTTGAAAAAGTACAAGGTTTGACCAATAAATTTGGCAAACCTTTTGCGGGAGAGCTTGTCAAAACTGGGTGGAAGAAAAAGTCAATTTTCTTTGAATTGCCATATGAAGTCATTGTATATAAGACATTTCCTCAATGTGATGCATATTGTAAAAAATGTATTTGATAGTGTTATTGGTACGTTACTCAATGTTCCAGGAAAGTCTAACGATGACATCAATGCAAGATTGGACTTGGTAGATATGGGAATAAGAAATGAATTGGGTCCCGTAAAGAAAGGAAATCGCACATATCTACCTCCAGGCGCTCATACTCTATCTAGAAAGGAAAAACTTGTTTTATGTAAATTTCTACACGAAGTTAAAGTTCCAGAAGGATACTCTTCAAACATTAAAAATTTAGTTTGAATGAAAGACCTCAAGTTAAAAGGTTTGAAGACCCATGATTGTCATGTTCTAATGGAGCATTTGCTACCAATAGGTATACGTTCCATTTTACCTGAAAAAGTTCAACGAGCCATAACTAAATTATGTTTCTTCTTCAGGGAAATTTGTAGTAAAGTGATCGATCGTCAAAAATTACCGACATTGCAGAGGGAAATTGTTGTTACTTTGTGTGAGCTTGAAATGTATTTCCCACCCTCGTTTTTTGATATAATAGTTCACCTGACTATTCATCTTGTTAAGGAGACACAACTTTGTGGGCCAGCTTATATGAGATGGATGTATCCGATAGAATGATATATGAAAATATTAAAAAGGTATGTAAAAAGTAGAAGTTGACCAGAAGGTTGTATTGCTGAACGGTACATTATCTAAGAAGCTGCTGAATTTTGTACTAAATATCTCTCAAATGTTGAATCCATAGGGCTTCCCATGTCTCGTCATTTGGGAAGAATATCAAGAGAATGGATAATTGGAAATAGAGTAATGACTATATCAAGGAAAAGAAGAAGGGCATCTTAATGTGTTTAAGTGTTTTATATAAGCCATGTAATCTGAATTGAGTTCATGTAATTTAAGTGTTTGATCTGCCAGAACTAAGCATTTTAGTATTTAGCTTGAACTGTATTTGATTTTCTGCTTATTTGATTTTCTACTTATTTGATTTTCTGCTTATACTGATTTTCTGTTTGAGTACTGGGCATTTTTCTTGAACTTGAACTGATCCCAATATGAGCTGATCATGTAATTTAGCATTGATATATAGGTATTTAATTAATTATTTGGAAGAAAAAAAATTCAAATATAGGTATTTTACTAATTATTTAGCATTTTACAGAAACTGAACTTAAATTGTAATTTAACATAATTAACTTGAACTGAACTGAACATAAACTTATAATTTTACAATGCTTTTGTCAATAAGCGTTGTAAAAAGGCTTTTAAAAAATAAAATAAAGAGGTCTTTTAAAGCGCTTTTTGGACAAGCGCTGTAAAAGACTTTCAAAAAAAAAATAAGGAGGTCTTTTAAAGCGCTTGTTCTATAAGCGCTGTAAAATGGTCACATAGCGCTTGCACATAATAAAATAAAGAGGTCTTTTAAAGCGCTTTTTGGACAAGCGCTGTAAAAGACTTTCAAAAAATAAAATAAGGAGGTCTTTTAAAGCGTTTGTTCTATAAGTGCGGTAAAATGGTCACATAGCGCTTGCACATAATAAAATAAGGAGGTCTTTTAAAGCGCTTTTTGGACAAGCGCTGTAAAAGGCTTTTAAAATAAAATAAGGAGGTCTTTTAAAGCGCTTGTTCTATAAGCGCTGTAAAAGGCTTTTAAAAAATAAAATAAGGAGGTCGTTTACAGCACTTTTGGACAAGCGCTTTAAAAGGCTTTTAAAAAAGTGCTTTAAAAGGCTTATAAAAAAGCGCTCTAATAGGCTTTTAAAAAATAAAATAAGGAGGTCTTTTACAACGCTTTTTCAAAAAAGCGTTGTAATAGGGTTTTATAACTAACCTGATAATAGTAAACCGCTTTAGTTTCCTCTTCATTACGTACTCTTCCCTACGAACTTTTGGCATTGCGAAACCTCCTCCTCTTCGTTTTCCTCCTCATTACGTACTTCATACAAACCCTACTATCCCTACGAACCCTATTGCAAACCATCTTCGTTACTATCCCTACCTCATTACGTACTCCATCTTCGTTACTATCCCTACCCTCATTACGTGCTCCATATGAACCATACTATCCCTCCTCAGCCGCTCGTATTTCTGCGCACTCTTCTCGCTATTCCTACTTAAACGAAGTTGTAACCCTACGAACCCTACGTATTTCGCGTACTCTTCAGGTATTGTATTTATTAATTTTTTGTTGTCACTAAACTGCATGTTGAACTTATACTGCTACGTACTTAGACTACTACATGTTGAACTTGTTGAAGTTATACTGAACTTATAATTATAATGTGTGAAATATGTAGATAAATGGATCGTCAAAATGAGGAAGTTGTCAATACTAAGAGTTATGAAAACGAAGTTAAACGTGGTGCAACTATTATGCAAAAGGTCATCAAAGCAAGAAGTAATGGAATTAAATTTTAGGTATACTATACTTTGTTTAGAATTTATTTTTTTTTTCTCTTTTTTGAAAGCATGTACTTACTCTATGAGTTTATTAGGTGGGATGGAATGAAAGTGGCCAGCCAATTGAGCCCAACAATTCCATGATGGTAAGTTATATTGGTGCAGTTGTTCGTCAGAATATCCCAATTACAATTGACGATTGGAGAGAAAAAGCTTTGAAGGATGCTAAAGATATATTGTGGAATGATATACAAGTAACTTTTTTACTCCACTTTTTTGTTACTTATAATTTTTTCCATTGAAATACTTTTACTCAAACTATATCTTTATTTGGTTTGTAGTCGGCTTTTAATGTTGATGAGGTGAGAAAAAAATACATGCTTAGAGTTGCCGGAAAAATACACATGGGATTTATATCTCATTTGCCAAATTGCTACTTAAGAGATCGCGATGGAAATATGAATGTTGAAGCTCCAAAAATATATAAACAGTACATATCAAATGAAGAATGGATCACTTTTGTAGCTAAACGTGCAGACCTTGCTTTTGTGGTAATATTAATTTATTAGCATTTGTGTTTCATTATTCATATTCATAGCTTATTTTAAATTTTTACACGATTATTTTTTTTTTATATAGAGTATAAGTACGGCAAATCACGAGAAGACAAAAAATTCAATGCATCCATACAAAAAATCGCGTATGGGGTATACACGTTTAGAGCAAAAAAATTGTAAGTAAACATTACTTTTATATAATGCGGTACATTATAAACTATAGTTTCTAACTAATATTTTGTTTATGATCTTAACGAATAGCTTTTGTTTATGTCTTAATGAATAGCTACAAGAGATGCAATCAGATCAACCATTAGGTCGTCATAGTTTGTGGAAGGAGGCTCGTTTGAATAAAGATGGAATAGTTGATAATGAAAATGTTCAACAAATGATAGAACAATGTGTAAATATATTATCACTTTAATATTTTTTAATATTGTATTTTAAAAATGATATTGAACTTATCTTTTTAATCCTACATGTATTTTAGGAGAATCTAGAACAATGTTCTGAAAATCAAGAGGAGAATAAACAAGTTAGCTGAGTATTCTGGTTGTGTGAGGGGTAAAGGATTTAGCGTAACTCCAAAAAGCTATTTTTCACATGAGAAGCGCACAAACCATCTAATGAGGAAGTACTAGATAAGCTGAAAATCCTAACAGAGCAAGTGACATTTTTGGTGAAGACGAATAAGGAAAAACAACTTCTAGAGTATCAACGTGAAATACAAATAGAGAGCGAAAACGCTAGTTGCAACATCTGGTCGTAAAAGTCTTCAAGAGGTAATTAATTACTTAATAAAATAAGAAATTCATTCAACCTAATTGTTTCACATACTTATGTATTAACCATTGATTTAAGGTGTTTCATCTTGCGTTCTGCATTTATCCTCCCCTACTCATCGCATGGTTGGAAAAGGAACATTGTACAATACATTGGGAGAAGTATTACACAACACTCTGATCCCTGTCGACCATGTTAAAGTTTCACCCGTGATTGCTTTTGAACCAAATGCACCATTGCCTATACCCGACAACGATGGAGATATGGAGTTTTTGGGAGAAGCAATAGGTAGTTATGTGGCATGGTCCAAAAATCTTGTTGGCCTAGATAAGGTATGTTTAATTGATATGTATATTTAATTGCATGATATATGATTATGATTGATTATATTTAATTGCTGATTTTTTCCGCTGTTAACTTTAATTTCACATTTATTTAGATTCTTACAAAGTCTAAAGGGAATGATAAGAAGATTCCTCGCAATGAGTCAGTCACTTCACCAGAAAAGATTTGACAAATACATCAATGTGTATACATCAATGATTAGCTTACTATAATAACTAACAATCTGATTAACCTCATTTTTTCAGATTCAATCAAAACCCACCGCACAACAAACTTGCCAGAATAAAGTTGCACCACAGATGCATGTTTGTGGTAAAAATAAAGCTGGCAAAATTCAAAAACTGGATTGTAATAAATCTACCAAAATTCAAAAAATGGATCGTGCAAAATCAATTGTTGCTCCTAAAATAAGTCATCCACGCCTTTCTCGATTTGGGTCGTGTCTTGACATACAAGCAAAAATGAATATGCACAACAATGATTCACGTAGAGAAAGCTATTTTCGGAGATGAGTATCAAGAATTACTTGATAAAGAGCACATATATGAACTTCTCAATCATAAGGAGTTGACTGCTACTGTCATCAGCATATACATTAGGTAAAATACTTTATTTAAGATAAAAAATTACTTTTAAATGCATCACTGCCACATTTATTGGTAATTAATCTAATTGGACATTTTCATTGAAGATTTTTGTATGAAAAGTTGGTGTGCATGCTTAAATTGTTAGATAGATTTTCATTCTTGTCTCCGCATAAGTTGTCCATGTTTAAACTCGATCTACTTAATGTAAAGAAATATGTTGTTGATATACTTTTGGGAAATACATAGAAGGATAAACTGTTTCTTGCGCCATATAATTCAGGGTAATTATATATTCTTTATCTATATCGTTTTTAATTTATGATACTTAATTTATCAGTTGTGTAAACAAAATTGCCAAATTTTTGTTGTTATAGGCAACATTGGGTGTTGTTTGCAATCAATTCCACCTCTAAAATTATATACTATTTAGATCCACTACACAACCATTACAACAATCACTCGGATATAAAGACTATCTTCGATATGTAAGTAATAATCATTTATTTCTTACATATATACATAATGTGTTAGGTAATTGAATAATAATCACATTTATTTGATAGTGCTTTACAAGTTTTCCGCGCTCAAAGGGGTGCTACGGTGTCGAAGCAAAAGTCAAACAATATCACATGGGTTCCAATAAAGGTTTGAAATTTTTGTTATAGAACTTAATTGTATGCCTTTAAAATTTCATTTACAATCAATGCACAAATATTTATTGACGTATATGTTTTATTTTATAGTGCCCTCGTCAAACTAACAACATAGACTGCGGGTACTATATATTGCAATTCATGAATGAGATTGTTGATATGAATCAAAATATAATTCTAGAAACGGTACGGTATTTTCATTATATTTTGATTTTCATATATAAACTATGTATATATATCTGATTCTAACTTATTTATGTTCAAATATTATATCGCACAGTACTTTGACAATTCCAGTTCAACATACTCTGAAAGTGATCTAACTGAAATAAAGGAAGACTGGTGTCAGTATGTGATTGAACTAAAAGTTATTTAATTTGCTGCGAAATTGACATTCTACAGGTTGTGAAATTGGCATTATTGCTGGGAAATTGACATTATTGTAAAGCTAACATATAATTCATAGTTAATTTAAAGTGTGTGTGAGGTTGAAAAAAGAAACTATTATATATTGTACATTGGGTGTTGTTAACTGATTTTTGTTGTGCATATGTAATTGATATATATTGTGAATATACAATTGTTGTGAATATGTAAAAAATATAGTACTTGATGTGAATTGAAATTGTTGTACATGTTTAAATGAAATTGTTGTTGCTATGAAATATATGTAATTGTGTGTTGTGAACTTATTGTTGCTGTTTAAATGAAATTGTTGTTGCTATGAAAAATATAGTAATTGTGTCAATATGTGCTTGATGAAAATGATTTTGGAAAAAAATTAAAAGACAACTCTTTCTTAAAAAACTGGCATAAAAGACCTATTTACAAGCTTTATTTTAAAAGTTCCATAAAAAAATGTCATTACAGCGCTGTTTATTCTTATACTAGTATAAAAATGAACCTATTACAGCGTTTTTTAAAAAAAAACGTTGTAAAACTAGTATAAGAATGCACCTATTACAGCGCTTTTTCACAGAAGCGCTGTAAAACGTGTATAAGAATGAACCTATTACATTGTTTTTTTGAAAAAACGTTGTAAACCAGTACAACAAGCAGCGCTGTCTAGAATATATTTACAGCGCTTTTGAAAAAATCGCTATAAACCTAGTACAACAAGCAGCGCTGTTTAGAATTTATTTACAGCGCTTTTGAAAAAAGCGCTGTAAAACTAGTACAACAAGCAGCGCGTTTTAAGTTAGATTTACAACGTTTTTTTCAAAAAAAACGTTGTAAAACGAGTATAATATGCGCACTATATATACACCTATTATAGCGTTTTTTTTTTTATAAAAAGTGCTATAAAACTATTCTAAGAGAAGTGTTGAGCGCTATATATTACAACGATTTTTTATTTTAAATAGCGTTGTAAATGGCATAAAAAAGTAAAATGCTATTTTTGGCGTAGTGAATATTTATATGTATTTTTTTATTATATTTTTCTGACAAAATTAATTATATATATATATATATATATATATATATATATATATATATATATATATAATTGATTTACTCGTTATTTCCACCTAGTGGAAATAACAATTAACGAGTTTTTGCCTTCCGTGGGATTCGAGCCCGGAGGGTATTCGAGCCTGGGGGATAAGTACCGCCTCCACACAGTCCCACTACCAATTGAGCTGACTCAATTGGTAGTGGGACTGTGTGGAGGCGGTACTTATCCCCCAGGCACCGGGCTCGAATCCCACAGAAGTTCTTATGCATACTAATTATTTATTACATTAATATTACTCTTTTCAATAGGTGCGGACAGTTTCTTACTTAGACTCATGAAATGCTTTTCCGTATGTGACCAAACACCTAATTGCATGTCTTTTTGCACTAGCAAAGGATATTATCGAGGATATTGTAATCCAGACCCTTTTAATGTTATGAGGTGTTGTTGTTACAATTTTGATGGTCATAAACTTGTAACTTAGAGCTTTTCTTCTATTTTAAAGAAAATATTATGTTTTATAAATATAAATAAGCTTTATTAGATGAAATAAAACATATAATATTATCATAAAGTATGATTGGCAAATTAGGGAATACCTAATAAATTTAAATGTGTTATATTTATATAAATCGTGCATAATATTTGGTCTTTGAGATAAGAAATAATCATCATGGATTAAAACTATAACTCTGAGAAAAAACGTCAATTCAAAATTTAAAATAATAATTTTGTATGTTAGATTAGTCGTGCATTCTTTAATGTTTGACCTTTTTTAATTATGAATTGATCTTTTAATTTTTTTTCTCCTATTAATCTATTAAATCTCAAAACATATATGTACTATTCCCATTTTATTAATTTACGAGTTTAACTATGTTCAAAGAAGTCCACATAGTTGTTAATCCGGTGCTGTATCCATAATGTTGTTGTTATGCAAATTAAAGTTAACAAATGATATTTTTAATTTAGTTTTATTAATAATTAAAATCCTATATTAAAATTGTTAAGGTATTCATCTTCATAACCTAGAAATAGAAACATAGAAAATCTTTAATTAAAAAAATATATTAAAATCAATTATGTTTATTATTTTTGTTTATGTTTTTAAAAATTATAAAATTTAAAGCTATACACATATATTGTTCCACCAATTCCTAGTAGACATCTAATGGGACATACGACTTATGCACTGAATTTATAATATTGTAACATTTCATTTTTTAAAAAAGATTTGTTTGCATGTTAAAATCAAAAGTACCGTTGTATCTATAAGATTATTTAGACCAACTTTCCTTTTGAGTTGGAAGAGTTCTGAAGCCAAAAGAACTCTCAGATAAAGAAAATCAAATTTGAGGAGTTCTGATGCCAAAAGAACTTTCCTTTTAAATCGTCCGTCCACTCGGGTGGTGGCATGGACACATGTATTGTACTTTTATGGAGGAAGGATTTGTCCACAGTGGGGAAATGCTCGTTTTAGCTGCTATTATGAGTTTCATCTGGTTGTATTTAAATTTGAAAAATGTTTACTGGACACCCAAACACCAGTTTGGCACTATGAGAGAGAGAAAATAGAGACAAGAATATGATAAATGTGATATATTAGTGATATTGAAAAAAAAATAGATAATATTAGACATAAAATGTTGACATATAATAAACAACAACAAAATATTCCATCAAATTATTATTATTAGGAAGAAGATAGAATTAGAAAGTTCCAAAACATATCGTATTTGGCTAACACGTGCTTTAACAATTATTTTTTGCTAACACCGCACACAAATAGAAAAGATAAAAGAATGGTTGGTAGATGCTCTTAGAAACAAAAAAACACCCCTAGTTTTTGCATTATATATGATAATTATTTCATTTTCTTGTATCTTAATAATAAGGAAGAATTGTGTGTAAGTTATTGTAGTGTTTACACATTTCATCTACGGATAAAAAAAATTAATACAATTAGCGCTCTCTTTTTTTTCCACCAAAAACCACATATATACAGTGGTAGACTCAGGATCCTGAGTCACGGTACAAAATTTTTTAAATTCATTAAAGATTACTATACTAGTAAAAGAAATAAAAATATGTATTAAAATTATAGATTATATATATATATATGGAATATCAAATTTTGGTAACAATATTTTCTAATTTATTGTTTACTTAGACTACTAAATTTAAAAATTTGGCATTTTTACCCATTCAAATAACAACTTTTTTTAAAAAGAAGTAGCATAAAATTCTTGTAACCTACAATTATTATTATTTTCCACAAATTGTAAATTATATTATTAATCAATTTATTATTATTATTATTATTTTACTATTATTATTATTATTATTATTATTATTATAAAGCGTAATTCAACACAATAAACAAAATTAAAGTAAGTATATAAAATATTAAAATGGTAAATAATAAAATGTAATCTTAAGAGGAAAGTTGGTCATTTTTTGACCGAATAAGACTTTAACTTTAAAATAAATAATATAAAGTTGAGCATCAATAAAATTAATTATCTAGTACACAAGCATGCCAAATTTACCTACAGAGGATCGTTGAAGAAGAGGAAGAACAATGATTAGTAAACATAAGTTTATTGTGGCAACTTGATTTTAGTTTTTCTATTCTCAATAGGTATGTAGACAGTTTGCATAATAAAGTTTGAATTTTTCATATATTATTTTCTTTTTGTATATTGATTATCATTACACTAATATTACTTTTTTCAATAGGTACGGACAGTTTTGTACTTAACCGCGTGAAGTGTTTTTCCCAATGTGATCAAACAACTAATTGCATGTCCTTCTACACTAACAAGAGATATTATAGAGGATTTTGTGAACCAGATGCTGATAATGTTAATAGGTGTTGTTGTTACAATTTTAATGGTAATAAACTTGTAACTTAGAGATTTTCTTTTAGCTTGAATAAAATATTATGTTTTATAAATATAAGTAAACTTTGTCAGATGAAATAAAACATAGCATATTATCATAAAGTATGATTGAAAAATTAGGGGATACCTAATGAAATATAAATATGTTACATTTGCATAATATGTAGTCTTTGAGATAAAAAAAATAATAATAATCACCGTGGATTCAAATTATAATTCTAAAAAAAATCGTCGATTCGAAATTTAAAATAATAATTTTGTATGGAAAGATACTCCTGCAATCTTTAAAGTTTTTCCTTTTTTTAAAATTGGTCCTTAAATTTTTTTTCTCCTATTCATCCTTTAAGTCTCAAATCATGTATGTACTTGTCCCATTTTATTTATTTAGAGTTTAACTTTGCTCAAACAAGCCCACATAGTTGTTAATATGGTGTTGTGTCCATAATGTTGCTGTTATGCAAATCAAAGTTAACAAATGATATTTTTAATTTAGTTTTATTAAAAATAAAAATCTTAAATTAAATATCTGTAAATAAAAACCATATTAAAATAGAAAATCTGTAATTAATCTTCATCAACCTATAAATTGAAACATAGAAATTGGTAATTAAAAACTATATTAAAATCAATTATGCTTTTTTTTTTTTTTTGTGTTTTTTCAAA
>JBBPBP010000001.1:20011156-20024786 GCA_037974735.1 Cicer chorassanicum
TATAAAGTTTAAAGCCATGCACGCATATATTGTTCGACCAATTCCTAGTAGACATATAATGGGACTTACGACTATTGCACTGAAATTATAATATTGTAACACTCTTTTTTTTTTTAAACTGTTTACGTGTTAAAATCAAAAGCACGGTTGTATTCATAAAATCATTTAGAGTAACTTTCCTTTTGAGTTGGAGGAGCTCTGAAGCCAAAAGAACTCTCAAATCAAGAATATCAGTATCATAAGTCAGACTACATTGTTAAGCGAAAACAAATTTCGCTAAATAAATGTGAGTGGTGGAATTGCATGGACTCATGTATGTTACTTTTATGGAGGAAGGATTTGTCCAAAGTGGGGAAATGCTCGCGTTAGCCGCTATTATGAGTTTTATCTAGTTGTATTTAAAAAAAATTTTAGTGGACATCCAAACACTGGTTTGGCGCTATAACAGAGAAAAAATAGAGACAATAATATGATAAATGTGATATTATTGGTGATGTTGGAAAAAAAATTAGACAATATTAGACATAAAATTATAAAAAATAATAAACAACAAAGAAATATTAGCATCAAGTAATTATTATTAGGAACAATTATTTTTTGCTACCACCGCACCTAAATAGAAAAGATAAAATAATGGTTATTACGCGGGTGTATTTTTTAGTTTTTTTTTTTTAATTTAAGTGCATTCAAAATAAATAATATCATGTTTGATGTATCATTTGTCCAATGATCGACAATTTAGTAGTTATACTAAAAATATATACAATTGTATCAATGTAATTTGTAGAAGAGAAGTTCAATTGTTAGACGAATGACTTGAATAAATAAAGTAACATATTAATATTGAGATTGTTGGAAATGTCAAATGTTGAAGAATGTATTTAATAATTGAAATTAAGAGATATATTTAATTGATATACAATTGAGATACCAAATGTATTACTTTATTGTTGAAACTATAAATGACTAAAGTGAAATATTTGGAAATACATTCATCTTGTATTCTCGATTTTTAGTGTTTCATTTTTGTTTTTTTTGTTGTTTTTGGATTGGTCAATTTCATTACACCACACGATTGTTTTTCTTTTGTTTTATTCGTTTTGGTTCTCCTTCAAGTATGTAGAATGACTGACTCTTCGTTAGAAGATGTAATATGCTCGACAACAATCTTTTTTTTTTGTAACTGTTGTCTTAACCGTCTTCTCATCTGATGATGTTATGTGAACGTTTTTATTGCTCCGTTGTACTTTGATTTTTCGTTTAGATAATGGATTTTCATCTTTCTCCTCATCATTATCCTTATCTCCATACTTCACTTATATTTTACATTTTTGTTTTATATCACCTTCATCATTTGAGTTGAACTTTATCGGTTGCGGTGACTTGGGTTCCTATTTAGGGAATAAAATGTCATTAATTGTCCATAAAAATGTGCGTTTTTAAGATTGCGTGAATGTTATACTTGTTTGATGTGGGTACTATTTGTCGTATCGAGGAAAATGTTGGTCGGGACAAGTTTTTGTGATCGTGTATGTTTGGGAGACTTCTTTCAAGTTCTTATCTGACAACGTTATTTCAAAGATGAGCTCGCGGTTACACAGGTTTTGTAGAGTAGATGTTTTGTCAATGTTGTCTCATTTCTCCAAAAGTTGATTTGTTGTTGTGTTGAGGAGTTTTTGAGCTTCTTTATCCAACATAATGAATGTAGTTGTTGTCGTTTCATCTAACACTGTCAATTGAATCTTGAACCTATAAAAAATCAACTTATGTCATAGCTATGAGTTAAACAAAATGAACGTGGGGAAGTTAAAATTTTACGTGATACCTTTGTGCAGGGTACTTTGATGTCATGTCACATGAATGACAATTGTATTGTTGGCCTTGTTGAGTTAATTTTGTGCAGTAACTTTCACATCCAATGTAATTCCATCCAAATTTGTAATCAATGTCACTGATGGTTGCACAGATTGTGAATAACATTTCCTATATTTTTTGTAAATTATATGTAAATTGTTGAAATTATATAAATTCTATATTCTATATATGTAAACATTTGACCCATGTAAAAATGTTTGCAATTTGAAGAGGTAGAAAAATTAAGTTTGAAAAAGGATATGTAAAAGGTTTTTAGGGTGACCATGCCATTAGTTATGTAGAGTTAAAAAATTAGGTAATTACATACATATTAGTATATGGTCATGGATTTATGAACTAAGTAAAGAGTTAAAAAATTGTGAGTGCACCTGGATATTAGATCTCACTTCATGGCCATTATATATTTCAATGTCGTTCGATTTCTCACCATTCTTTTCTCTGGTGTATTGTGGGCCAAATCTTGAGGTGATATTTCTCTAACTACATCTTCTTTAGTGGATTCCCTTTCCGTAGATATGTTTTGAAAATTGGTTTTGTAATTTTTTTTTTATTAATGTTAACGAGATGTTATAGAATGATATGAAATAGAGATTAAGTGAAAAGAAAGAATACAAAAAGATGTAAATACTACACCTTTGTGAAGGCATGTTGATTTATGGTATGTCTATGTTAATATAAACCCTTGTTATTGAAGTTGAGTTGATTGAGTAGTCATATGTAATTACAGTAAATAAGTTTATGTGCACTAACGATATAAATAATACGAAATGTATTAGAATTTTGTTGAAATAAATGAAATTAATTTTAATTTTGAGACCTCTAAATTTTTTAACTGTTGTTGATGTATTTGCAACAATCTTAGGACCATCATATAGCTTGTGATGGACAAATACATTTTGAAAATCAGCAATTATGTTCCTCTATAAAGTGAGTTTGATAATTTCACCCCTAAAAATTAAAGCAAAAAGTAAAAAACAAAAATTGGTTAAATGTTATTAAGCAATGAAATTATAATAATGTTATTATTTTTTTAATTTAAATTGTTTTGTATTTTATATTACAATCTGTTACCTTGCATTTTGATTTCTAGTCTGAGTATTTTGGTAGGCATGTCAACAACATAAACTTGTTCATTTCCAACAGTATGCAGTGTTCCAATGATGTCTCCAGTCCAAAAAAAGTTAGTACAAAGTGACGCTACTTTGAGAGTTTAGAACTAGAATTTTGTGTTGCAAGAGTTATTGCAAGTCTATGATACCACGCCCTAGGTGCTTGTTTTAGACTGTACAAAGATTTCCTAAGTTTAAAAACATGATTTGGAAATTTAAAACTTTCAAAACCTGGGGGTTGTTTAACATAGATTTCTTCACTTATATAACCATTTAGAAAAACACTTTTAACATCCATTTGAAATAATGTTATTATTTGCAGCAAAAGAAAGTAGGATACGAATAGCCTCTAACTTGGCCATTAGAGCAAATGTCTCAGTGTAATCAATACCCTCTTGTTGACTGTAGCCTTGTGCGACAAGTCTTGCCCTGTTTCTGACCACTTCATCTTTTTCATTTAGCTTGTTTATGAAAACCCACTTGGTTCCAATAATGTTCTTCTCTGGTCTAGGTACTAGATCCCAAACATCATTCCTCTCAAATTCATTTAACTCTTCTTGCATTGCAGTTTTAGTTTTTTATTTTTACTTATATTCACGAAATTAGTCCCATATTTAAAATAAAATAAAAGCTTCAATGCAGTTTTAGTTTTTTATTTTTACTTATATTCACGAAATTAGTCCCATATTTTAAAAGTCGACAATTTTGGTATTTTCTTTTCATCTTTTAACTAAAAAATGGCGACGTTTTAAATAACATGTCATATTATACAATGATGTAGAATGATTAACACTGATAAAGTTGGAATAAAACAGCGTAAAGACTTAACTTTCAACTTCATAAATTTTTTATATTTGTAATTTAATTAATGACATATGAATAATTAATGCATTTAGATTGTTCTATATCATGAAATTGTATATCACAATTATCTAAAATATTTCAAATCATCATTTGTTAATTTTAAAATTTGAGAGAATGATCAAAACTGTCGACTTGTAAAAACAGATAGACTAATTTCGTAATTTAATAAAAATAAAAAGGCTAAAACTACAATTAAATTTCAAATAAATGATCTACAAGGTTTTGTTGATGAAAAAAGAAATTGAAAGATAGAAAGAGTAGTTATTAACGAAGAAGAGATGAGAAGAAGGAAATGTTTTTTTAAGTGAATGGTAAAGAATGTAATTGTCACCCGTGACTTGCACGAGTAAAATACTTTTTCTAAAAACACTGTGTAAACAAAATGATATTTTTTATGTGTTTAAAAAAATACGACATAAAATTTTGTTATGAAATATGCATTATAAAATTTACATAAAACTAATAAAATATTTGAAATAAAAATAAATAATTAAAAAAAGTCCTCACTTTTTTGTAAAAAATAAAAAATAAAAGAAATACTAACAAAGTCAAGCTTATTGTGTTATAAAAAAAATGTATGTTAATTTAAAAAAATAGTCAAGCTTGCATACAGAAAGACGTGTAAACAAATTATAACACAAAAAAGAGAATGGACTAGTGTTATGAATCATACAAAAAAAATTGATTTTATCCTAAATTGAAAAAAAGGATATGGGATATTAACCTAAAATACCAAACCAGATCCATAAAGCGTAGTTCATCACTACAGTCTGGTTATTGACGGTAAGTCAAAACACGAAAGAAAATTTATGGAGATTAATGGTTGTTATTGAGAGTTAATTCACTAGAAAAATGTAGTAAATATTACAACTCTTTTTCTTCCCATTTCAAATTGAAAGGGTCACTTTCTTCTACTTACAATTTATAAAATATACATATTAGTTAGTTCATGTAACTTAATATAAGAAAAAATAAAACTCAAAACCCGACCAAATATAATAGTTAACACATACATAATGAATATAAATACATAATCAAAGATAAACGTAAGAATGTGATTTCTTAGAGAATAACCACTTATTACAAAAATCAAATACAGATAATTTAAGTTCAAAACGAAATAAATGATAAAATAGAAACAATGACAAATTATTTCTCAAATTGATCAAAATATTTTCAAATATTTCACGATAAACGATTTATGTAGTTGATGAACACACTTTTTGGCAACCCTAGAGAAAATGAACACGAAGGAAGATTGGATCAATTAGAATTGCAAAACTTTATTTCAAAATGAAGGTTACAAAGCATACATTGGAAGTTGGCGACAACATTATGTATTTATAAAAAAGTAATGACTTGAATTATATGAAGGAAATTAGGAATTAAGAAATAAAGTTTTTTTACTAAAAAAAAGAGAAGCAACATTTTTTAGACAAGATATTAGTTTTGAGTTTAACATATCCAAAATTTCTATTTTGTGATATATCATTTTTAATTTGTTATTCAAAATTAAAATATAAGATCAATTTTAAATTTATATTTTTTTTATATAAGTAAAGTGGGTCAAATAAAACTAATGTATTTAGTACAAATATTTACATCAACTTTCTTTAACTCTACTTTTACTTATATTTGATATTGGAGTAATATATGATTAAAGTGTTATAGTGTATTGCAAATGATGTTTTAAATTAATTGGGAGGAATAAATTGCAAATTGAAATAGTGGATTGATTGGAATCAAATTGATGAAATTTTTACGATTCCTTTTGTAAAATGACATATGTGACAACGGTTAACAACTTACTATAATTGGTCGACCTTCCTTGAATTACGTCAAAAACCAAACTTAATATTAAAATCTTGACATATGTGTATTTGTTGTTTTTGTTTTCAAATCATTCACACTATATACCATTATTCTTTATAAAAATGTCAAATTGTGTATTTCTATTTCCATTAAAAATGACCAAAATTATAGTAGTCGTGTTTATAATTGTAAATGAAAATAAAATTAATTAATATATTTTGTTATTATTTTAATTACTAGCAATGATAAATTTCAAAATTGAAACGGTGTCAATGACGTTGGAAATTGTCTATAATCTACTTGATATATGTTGGAATCACACCGATGAAATTTTTATGTTTAGCAAGGAATAAATTGCAAATTGAAACAATTTCAATGTCGATCACATTGGAAAATGTTTTCAATATGCTTGTTTCAGTTTTTTTTTTTTATTTGAAATAAATGTGCTTGATTCATATTGGTGCTTTGATTAGAAATAAATTATGGAATTTTTATTGTTTCTTTGGAAAAAAAATCAAAATCGTGTATTCCCATTAAACAGAGGTAAATTATGGGAGATGTTTGTAACCATGAATATAAAGTAAAATTAATAAACATATTCTGTTTTATTATCTTAACTATAATTATTTTATTAAATATTCTTGTTGTTTCAAGAATAGGATCTGCAACAAAGATTAACCAACAAAAGTTAACCAGAAATGAAACGAAGAATGTTCTTCGCTTGTGCAAAACTGAAACGAAGAATGTTCTTTGTTTGTGCTGAACTGCAGTTTTGAAAATCAATGTAAAATGAAACTAAAGAAAGATAAGAACAAGAATAACACCAAGATATACGTGTTCAGCCTCAATTACTTGAGACCTACGTCACGGGTAAGGAAGCAAAGCAATTCACTATGAGTATTGAATTTACAAGATTAAGGCATTTCTCAATTGTAGTGCCCTTGTATCTATCACTGTTGAGAATACATCAATACAAGCTTGCCACTTACAGGCACTCTATTTTCTCTCTCCCTTAGTCTCTTTTCTGATTTTCTATGAATCCTCTTGATAATTGCATAGACCTCTTTTCATCACTCTTTTGCAACAAATGCATTTACAATTATACATAGTATGCTAAAAACAAATTAGTTTAACTAACTATTACTACTTTATCATAACCAAATTGGCCAAATTCAGTTATAACAATAACCAACTGCAAGTTATTGCTAATTTGAGACATATCTTCACAATTCTCATGGCAAATGATAATTTGTGATAGGAAACGTGCCATATTTCAGGGTCAGAGACATCTAGAATAATTTGTTAGTCACATAATCAATGTAGATCACATTTTATTTATAAATAAGATAGATATCCAAAATTATAATTAAATAAAAAGTTATTATAATTAATTTAAGTGGGTACACCTCAATTTAGACAATGTCGGTAGACCTCAAAGTGTAACAGCTCACTTAATTAAAATTTGATTAAAATAAAGATTTATTTAACTATTAACATATTAATTTAGAAATAATGAATTTTAGTTAAAATAGAAATGGACAAAAGGTAAAATGGGAAATGCCCAAGGGTCAAAAAGAAAAATTTCCAGTCATTTCTCTCACTTATTTCCCTTCCCTTGGAAAAAAATCAGAAATAATCATTTTATTTCCCTGATTTCCTTCCTGTAGTTGAACTTGATAGAACACCCAAAGACAGTAATGTTCATTATCCCTTCCAATCATCCATTTTTTCAATCTCTTCTAAATCATCCAAAATATAAAAGCTTACCTATGTCCCTCAAACCTGCCCAAAAGCATTGCATGCAAGATCCTACCTCACCGTCTTCGAGAATCAACTAAGAGTAGTGGAGCAGGAAAAAATGAACCAGAAAAGGGGAATTTCCAAACTTGGAACAGAGGACACGACTTAAAGAAAGACCAAGAACTACTGGAACCAACTCGTTCTCTAATTAGTGCAAATTACAAAGGACAACTCTTAGAAAGATTGAGTTATTTTAGATTAAAATTGTCACGACCCGAAAACTAAACGCCGTGAACGGCGCACAAGCTATACTCCTAGTCTGTCGATCAACTAATTTAACAATTAAACGATTAAATAGTTCTCAATGACCATTTCAAAAAATATATACAATTTTTCTCAAAATTTCGACAGAGCACCCACTATAACTTCAACGTTTCCAAATTTATAAAATCCCTATTTAAACCTTTAACTCAGTCATAATTCAAAGAGCATAATCTAAGTATTTAATACATTTCCCAAAAAAATATTTTCTAGACTCAAAATAGCTGCAAAATACATCACGACTCAATGAACTTTACGAAAAAAAGGTCCTCGATCAAAGAGGCCTACCAAAAAAAATATGATCGAGGCTTGAATCACTAACAACTTGCTACTCAGCTGCCTGTGAATCTGAAAAAACAAACAATATGAAGGGGTAAGTCACAAGGACTTAGTGAGGAGACAACAACCACCATCAACTAGAAGGGAAAAATAAAAAGGCACGAATAATTATTTTACAATCTTATGGCAAATATGCTAAACAATACTACCTGAAATTTAGATAATTTTCAAATAAAGTATACACATGATAAAATCATTAAACTTATAATTTGCCATTTAGCTAGAAATATTAAAATCCAATTCATAAAGAATTGAAATCAAACAAGTAAAAAAATATATATAAATTCTTGAGAACTAAGAGGTGGCTTCATCTCATTGATAGCCATTTCCTCCTAAGGGTGACCTTTCCCTTAGGGGTGGCTCCATCTAACAGATAGTCCTCTCCTCTCAATCCCGCAACGCATCACCGCACATCAATTAGGGAGCTTACATCTCGTTGATAGCCATCTCCTCCTACGGATGATATCTCGCATAGGGGCGGCTCCATCTAACAAGCAACTCTTCCTAATCAAAATGATGTAACTAGGTGCACCTACCGCCGTTAACGATTTCATAACTATAACAACAATTTCCAAAACACATATTTAAAGATCATTTCTCATTTCATCGTAACTCATGGAAAAACATATTCAACTCTACATCAATTCAATATTTAAATGCTTTATAATTCATAAATAAATCAAACAACAAACATATTATATAACAAAAACCATGAAAATAAATAAAGGACGAAATCAAGATAAATTCAAATGTTGTGTTTTCCAAAAATTTTAAAATAATAATTATAGCAAAATAAAATATATGACAATGATTTTCGTCTACTCACAACTATGAAGAATCAACTAAGTTTGTTCTCCAACAACTCTCAGAGTAGTTGGCAGGACCTTAGCTGGATAGTTACTTGACAATGTAAACATGCAGCATTTATGGTCAAAGTCTTAGCAAGTGTGGAAACAACCAAATCAAAAGGCAGATAAGACACATATAACTTCAAAAGATTTATACAGTCCATAGCAATGAAGGAACAGGTTGCCCCCGAATCAAAAAGTGCAGTTAGAGTGTTACTTGCAATCTTGCAGTCTCATTGAATCAAGTTGTTAGATTGATTTCCAGTTTCAGCACCCATGCAATACACGCGTCCTTTAGCAGTAGGACGAGTAACCCTTATTGTATTCACTGTTGGTTCCACCATCGGAGCCTTGTAATCCCTTGCAAAGTGCCCTGACTTCTGGCAATTGTAGCAAATGAGACTCTTAGAGGTAGAAGCATTAGCATAATGTCCCTCTTCCCCACATTGGAAACATCAACTCACTTGTCCCAATTGTCTTCCAAAGTTCTGATTCCCCGGGTGATTCTGACCATGTTGTTGTTCTGCAGTCGGTTATAGGGCTTAACAACTTATTTTCCTTTGTTGTTCTGATGGTTCACCCGACTAGTCCCCCCTGAACTAAAGTTCCCTCCTTGGTTGGCCCTCTTGTTCTTCATGTCCTTAATTTCTCAATATTACTCCACTAAGACTTGGAAACATTGAATTCCCAATGGCAGGACGGAGTCTTGAATCTCATACTTCAGTCCATTTTGGAAACGGTGACACATAAATTGTTCATCAACCTCTTCACGGAAAAACCTAAAATGCCTTGATAATGACTCAAACTTAGCAGTGTACTCACCCACTGTCATATTTCCCTGGTACAGTTTAAGAAAGTCATCACCCAACTTAGTCCTAGTACTCATCGGAAAGTATTTGTCTAAATTGGGTGATGACTTTCTCAATTACTCATGAGGAGGTGAGCTGGGGGTCGTTAACCATGTAATTCATTGCTTCAGCCATTTGATCGTCCCGGTTGACGTTGACTCTTGTAGCATTGTTCCTTCTTGGAGGCATTGTTTCCTACAAAACCAACATATATCAACACATAACAACTACACCAGACCTGACAACTCAAACAACTTACCTACTGGTACCGGATAGTCGATCTTCTCGCGAGTGAGCTCCACAAGATATACTGCCCCAACTTTCCTACTTGTCCTCACTATCCTCCCTGTATAAGTAGCCCTGCTTGAGATGGGGTCATATATCCAAGTAGTCGGCGAGTCTCGGTCAGGGAAGTCTAACGAAATTAATGTCGTCAAGGTTACAATCGGTGGAACAAACTAGGGTATCATTTGAGGGCAAAGCCCAATTTCAACAATAATGTAAAGGGTCACCAACTGAAATTAACAAATAACATTTAGTGAAAAACTTATGTTTTAAATGCTCAAGGGAATTTTTCATCATAGCATACTCATCAAAAGGATTTTCATATGTCAAAAATGCATAAACAATGTTGGAAAATGAAGTTTTTGACAAAATGCACTGTCATATTCGAATACAACATATTGTAGCCGAATACAGGTGATAAGTCAGTAGTTAAAACTGAACATTTGTATTTGAGTACGACAGGATGTAGCCGAATACACAGGATAAGTCAGTAGCTAAAAATGCATTTTCATATTCGACTACAGCATGTTGAGCCGAATACAAAATCAAGTCAGTGGAAAAATTCACTCAATTGTATTTGAATACGAGGTTTCGTATTCGAATACGATGTCAAAATTTCAAATAAAAACTTAACGTTACAGATGTGTATTTGACTACACACTAGCTATAGCCGAATACAACTGCGAAAAATGCAGGTTTCAGTTCTGAAATGGTTCTGAATCATTTAACACTCACAATAAAAAGACAAGCAATAACACTTAGCAATCACGACCTAATATCAAACAACCACAGGACATGTATATACAATCATCATATTGTAACAACCATGACTCGCGTGCCAAGCACCTTAATGCAATGCGTATATGCCAATGCACATAATTCCAGAACTTCCAAAACAAAACCCTCCTCAAGGGGCGTAAATCATAATTGTACCGTCTATCACAGGCCAATACTAGTTACCAAGGTGTCACTCATCACAGATCAACACAATTTACTAGAGTGTGCCTATCACAGACCTACATGATAGTTAAATCCTCGTAAGGATAAGATGGACCAATCATCTCATAGAATAATCATGTGGCCCATCACGGTCACCACTTAACTTCCTGGTCCATCACGGTCACCACTTAACACCGTGGCCCATTGCGGTCACCACTGATACTGTTGCCCATCACGGTCACCACAAGTTATGAAATGCATGAGCATACTCTAACTCTTTTTACCACAATCATTAAGTAAATGCAGCTATTAAAAGATTTCGCATTTTTAATACTCATTTAACACTAACGATTTTTCAAACTTATCACAGAGTATACTCAAAACATTTTTTTTCCTCAATAAAATTCATAACACCCATATTAATAGTTATGAATACATAATCACCTCAAACTCAATCTCCACAAATTCACACATTGAACACACATTAATCACATCAAATTTAATCATAAATCCATAACATGTAACAAATTGTATTTTCAGTCAAAAAAAAAAAATATATATATATATATATATATTCACGTCGAAATTAATTATCACGCAATCACACATTGATCACACATCAATCACACATATAGAGTCCCTTTTTACAAACTAAAAACTTGGAAGGAGCCCTTACCTTCGTTATCGTTTTCTCAATCATTTCCGCTACCGCGATCAAATACAGCAAAAACTATCGCACGCGTCAACACCTAAAAAGTTAGCTCACAAGCACCGTAGTGTGGAGAGGAGTAACTTTCCTTCATAACACTTGGTTTGCGAAACAGAGGAAGAAAGAAGAAGGAGAACTCGCGAGCACAGGAGGGAATTTTTTTTCCTTTCTGATTCCTTTCCTTTCCTTTATATATATATATATATATATATATATATATATATATATATATATATATATATATATATATATAATTACACACATCACCTCACTTACATCTCAATCTATTTTGATAAAAATATCTACTCTGGTCGCAACTCAATTGGCAGATGAATTTATCAGCAATAAGTGATATTTTAAAGAACTGCTCGGTATTAAATTTTTTCGTAACGTAAATAAATTATTCTTCGACAAATAATTTTAATCGGGTCTCAAAATAAATAAATATATATATATATATATACACATCTATTAAACATATTACAAACTCTAACAAAATATGTTTTTGGTACTTGATTCGCAAAATAAAATAAAATTGAGCTAAATGCCTCAGCAATTCAACATAAAACACACTAAAATTGCATAAATTAGAATTTAAAAACTAAGGGTCTTACAGTGATCACCACACCATTTCTTCATTCTAAAAGTGTGACTATCCCCCACTTTACTTACAAGTGCTAAGAACCCACATTTAGCTTTGCATATCACCCTTACGCTTATGCTATCATTCTTTATAAACTTGATTTCCTTCCCATTTAATATAGAACATTCTCTAATTGTATCTTTAAAAACTCAACAAGGATTTAAACTCTAGTCCCAATTTGAACTTGTAATTCTTGTTTAGCTCATCCACTGTAAACTGATCATACTTTGGTCCTTTCTCTTTGTCTGAATTTGAATCAGGGTCACTACTATCTAGCTCTTCACTAGCATAAGTATACTCTATTTCAATATTTGGATTATAATTGTTCTTAGTTGTTTTCTTCTGAATGGACTTATTTGTAGTAGTCTTCACACTATATGATTTACCATGGTTTAAACCATAGATTTCAACATTATATGATCCAACAGAAGAATCATGTATTGTATTATCAACATCAAAATCATCACTCAAGCCAAGTGCTCTCTCATCCTCACTATCATCAAACTAAACACCATCAACTTCATCTTCACTGTTGTGACTGTCACTAACACTTCCATCATCATCAACATCAATTTCTGCAGCACCATTTAACACCCCAGAAGACTACCCCAACTCTATTCCTGGTTCTAACCCAAACAACCCTTTTACATAGTGCTCAACATATAAATGAGCTTTGCAATTCATTATAGAGCATGTTCACCAACCTCAGCTGCATCTCTATCATCCACTATTCTTTTAAAGTTTTCATCTTCATCATTTTTCCACCATTCACCCCCAAGAGATACGATGCGCCGCCGATGAGAAACAATGAAGAACATCAATGAGTACTGTACAAAAGGGTTTATGCAAACTTTCAAGTTTATAATTGACTTTTTAATTTTTTTTTATATTTTATTTTTGAAATTATTTCTCGTATCTTGCGTTATTTTTGTTATCGGTAGAAGTTATATAATATGATCTAATTTATCCTTTGTTGGATTTATAGGTTTATGAAAGTGATGGTAGTTGTACATAATTGTTTTTTAATATGTATTTTTGGATTATGTTTTACAAAACAATAATTTACATGAAATAAAAAACAATTTAGTAAAAAATAGATTATATAATTGATAATTGTAGATTGCACTGCCTTTATTATAATATACAAGTTAGATCGGTAGGAATTAGAATTTTTTTTTACTATATATATTTTTAATTGTTATTGGTGCATTAGACATTGATAAGAGAAAAAGGGACAAATATTATACATAAGATTGACTTTTTTCAATATATCTAAGTTAACATAACATTTTTTTTTT
>JBBPBP010000001.1:20029089-20058738 GCA_037974735.1 Cicer chorassanicum
TATCTTTTTTAAAAAATAAATATTATTTTTATCATGTTAAAATCTCTAATAATAAATATCTAAATTATTAAATATCTAAATTACTTTTTTAAATCGATAACAAATAACTCTAAGACAACTTCTACTATTTTTAAGTAATAGAAAAAATCTCTACTATTTTTATTGATAATAGAAAGAATGAATTATATCAAGAGTTACATAGAATTATATAGCCATTTAGATAAATAACTAATTAGTGTAAAATAACTAACTATATAGTATAATTAACTAACGAATTTAACTAATTAACCACTAAAATCTCTAATAGTAATTTCCTAATAAGTCAAAATCACTTTTTAAGAATCTTAAAGAAACTCAAACTCAAAGTAGATGCTTGAACTCTTAACCAGAAATTATTTGCAAGCAAAGGTGTCTTACTCAAGACACTAATCATTCGCAAACTTAATTTTTATTGTTTTTTTTTTAATTTTTTTTATTAATTTAATTAAAATAAAAAATATTCATAAATCTCATTCATATAACTAAAATATACAGATATAAAATTATAAATAAATCTCATTCATATAATATATTCAAAAGTAACAACCTTATATTAAATTTAATTAAAACAATAAATAAATTAGTTTAAATATTCGAAAACCAATATATTAATAAAGTGACTGAACATGCAAAACAACATCAAACTTAGTTCATAAATCATCTAGATAGTCCCTAATGATGTAGTTCTATTATTAGACCGACAACTAGAATCAGAAGAACATCTTCTATCTCTTGGTAATTCAGCCTCAAACATATAAGTATATACATTATATTCAACCTCATTTTTTCATACATAATCATGACTTTAATATTAACATCAAACTAATTAAACTCAAACAAGATCAAAGGCTCAAAATCAAAACATGTCAACATCAAACTAATTCCTCGATTTGATAATGGTAATAAACAATTGAAATAGAAGATTAAAATATGATCTATGATTTAATTACAACAATATAAATAAATAAAATATTTCAAACTAATGAACATTATTATGATTAATTAATGTCAAAGAGTACTCAAATTCAACCAAGGCATTGACATTACAATCCCATTTTCAGCAAATAGTCTTGCAAACACGGCATCAATCACTACAAGAAAATTTGTCATTACCTATAGCAAATTTTGAAAGATCAAATACACGCTCTCATCCAACTTACAAATACTAAACAACAACAACAAACTAAAATATCATAAGACACAATATAACTTCATATATATGACTAACACAATTAAGTTGAAAAATCTTAAGAATATATGAAAACAAGAAAATTAAGATATTATTATATAAATAAACAAGTTCAATGCTTGACACTTGTTCCATGGTTAACCAAATCAAGTGTAGTAAAACCTTTACATTTATATCTACAAGAGAATAAGTGATTACTCATGTGATTACAAGAGAATAAGTGATATATAGTTATAGCTTAAAACATATATAGTTATATAGAAACACGCCTCAGTATATAATGAATGTAGCAAGTTTTTCAAAACTCAAAGCAAGGAACTCTGCATTTATTTCAAATCCGCTATAGCTGCTAGTATTTGACAACACTTAATACTAAATAACATATTGCAGAATAATAGTAAGTTGTTTAATAGTGAAAAAATAATTTGTATCATTTTGGATTTTCCACTCTTCAACATGATTTGGCAGTAAAATGTTGATAGCGAAATATTTTGTTGTGTATATATTTAATTATGTCCAATAGTAAACATAAGCATACATCTCTAAGAGAATTATAGATGCCCTTCGTTGAAATGGCTGGAAAAGTGCCTCTAGACTAAAGTGTTTTAATAGATTAAGATTAAGATAAGAAGACTCTCCCCTTCTTGCAATGGATTAAGGGGAATAGGGCTCTATCAAACGACACATCTTTTTATATATTATATGGATCTTGCTAGGTTTCAGAGAAGGTTTGAAAAAGGATGTGGTTTTGAGAACATAATCACATCTAAAATTAGAAAGATACTTGATACTATAATGCAAGATGGGAGAATGTGTAAACATGCATGTGCGTATATTATTTCATACAGGAGAGAAAATAAAGAATTGTCATTTGAATGATTTGGTATCTTGTAAATTATAGTGTTGTTGTGTTAAAAGGATGTTGCTATGTTAATTAACCAAACTAGAAGGGTGACCTTTTAATTATTAATATCAAATATAGTCTTATTTTGTTGTGACAAAAAAATGTAAATAATGCATCTTCAAAATAAGAGGAAAAATAAGAGGGAGGTTTTAATAAAATAGAATTAAGTTGTTAATTTATCTGCAAGATAACAGGGACACTGGTTTGTTTTAACACATCTACTCAACCACATTAACTTTTGATGTATTTTTTTTTTCTAATAAATATATTTTATTTGATTTTATCAATATAATTTTGTTTTTTTTTATTTTTTTTTATTTTTATTACATTAAAAGTATTTTATTTTTATTATTATTATTTTTATTTATTAGACCGGAGGAAAGATGGAAGTGAGTTGTTAACAAACTACAGTTGTGTTGCTATATAATCTACAAAGTATTAGGGACAGTTTGTTTATTTTGGCACATCTACTTAACCATACTAAGTTTGATTTTTTTTTTATTAAATGTATTTTGTTTTATTTTATTATTATTAATTTTTTTTATTTATTAAATTAACAATATTTTATTTTTATTTATTAGATCAGAGGAAAAATATGAGGGAGTTGTTAACAAAATAAAATTGTGTTGTTATTTTATGTGCAAAATATTAGAGACACGTTTGTTTTTTGCACGTCTACTCAATAAGTTTGATTTATTTTTTTTCTATAAAATGTATTTTATTTTATTAATATTATTTTGTTTTTTTAAATATTTTTATTATTTTTTATTTATTAAATCAATCATTATTGTTGTCAAATCGTCGCCTCCTGCATATGCAACCTCCTCTATAGGTGCCAAAAATCGAACATTTTATAATATATATTTTTCAATGTAGGATATAATAGTTAGTTTTTTTTTTTTAAAAAAAGACCTATAAAAAAAATTTGTTGGAGATTGATAGCCTAAACAAGGACACGATATCCACGGTGGACATTAAAATCCCAACTTTGGCAAGAAAGTAAACCTTAGATTTTGAAAATTCTAGCAAAGCAAATTTCCCAGCTCATCTGAATTTATCAATTTATTATTACTATTTTTTATTATTATTATTATTATTATTACTATTATTATTATTATTATTAGTATTATTATTATTATTATTATTATTATTAAGCGTAATTCAACATAATAGACAAAATTAAGGTAAGTATATAAAATATTAAAATGGTAAATAATAAAATGTAATCTTAAAAGGAAATTTGGTCATCTTTTGACCGAATAATATAAAGTTGAGCATCATGAAAGTAAAGTAAATATCTATATATATTTTATTTATTATATTTTTTTGACAAAATTAATTATATATATCCATACACAAGCATGCCAAATTTACATTGAGGAAGAGGAAGAAAAATGATTACTAAACATAAATTTATTATGGCAACCTTGATTTTAGTTCTTCTATTTTCAATAGGTACGTAGACAATTTGTATAATAGGATTTGAATTTTTCATATATTATTTTTCTTATGCATATTGATTATTGATTACAACAATATTACTTTTTTCAATAGGTACAGATAGTTTTGTACTTATCCGCGAGAAGTGTTTTTCCCAATGTGACCAAACAACTAATTGCATGTCCTTATGCACTAGCAAGGGATATTATAGAGGATTTTGTGTACCAGACGATGATAACGTTAATAGGTGTTGTTGTTACAATGGTAGTAAACTTGTAACTTAGAGCTTTTCATTTAGTTTGAATAAAATATTATGTTTTATAAATATGAATAAGCATTATCAGATGAAATAAAACATAGAATATTATCATAAAGTATGATTGACAAATTAGGGAATGCATAATAGAATATAAATGTGTTACATTTGCATAAATTGTGCATAATATTTAGTCTTTGAGATAAGAAATAATCATCGTGGATTCAAATTATAATTCTGAAGAAAACGCCGATTTAAAATTTAAAATAATAATTTTGTTTGTAAGGTCACTCCTGCAATATTTAAAGTTTTTCCTTTTATTTAAATTGGTCTTTAATTTTTTTTTTTCTCCTATTGATCCTTTAAATCTCAAAAAATGCATATACTAATCCCATTTTATTAATTTACGAGTTTAACTTTGTTCAAACAAACCCACATAGTTGTTAATATGATGTTGTGTCCATAATGTTCTGCTATGCAAATCAAAGTTAACAAACAATATTTTTAATTTAGTTTTATTAAAAATTAAAATCTAAAATTAAAACTCTGTAATTAAAAACCAAATTAAAATAGAAAATCTGTAATTAATCTTCATCAACCTAGAAACTAAAACATAGAAAATCGGTAATAAAAACTATATCAAAATCAATTATGTTTATTTTTTTTTTGTATGTTTTTTCAAATTATAAATTTTAAAGCCATCCACGCATATATTGTTCCACCAATTCCTAGTAGACATATAATGGGACTGATGGGGAATAAGCACAGAAAACACAATAACAAGTAATACGCAGCGTATATAAAATTCCCCCAACTTGCAAGAACCCGTGAGGAGCAACAACAAATATATGGCAGCAATTAATCAAAATAAAAAGAGCGTAAAGAACACCGATATTTTAACGTGGAAAACCCCTCAATGCAAGGGTAAAAACCACGGGTCGTCCAGACCAAAGAAATAGCTCTACTATAATCAAATAAGGTACAAGAGAGTCTCAAAAAAGATGCACAAAGTGTGCCTACAACCAGCCAAAATAACAAAGCACTAAAGCTTACAAATGAAAAGCAAGAAGAAGTGAAACATCCAAAAACCTGCTGTTGTGCGAGCTCGATTCCTCTCACTCCAGAAGTTGTTTCGCCAATCCGACCGTTGAAAACGAAGCCCTGAATGTTGCGAACCTACTGTCCAAATTTCAGCCCGATCCAACGGTTAACGAATGCGTAATCGATGTTTTTCTGAGACAAATTTAACAAAATCAGGAATAGGGTTTACTATTCTCTTTTCTCTTTTGGTGGTTGTCTTTTCTCTCAAAATAGTCTCTCTCTTCTAACCCTAATAAGACCACTCTCCACTTAAATAAGTGAGACACATGGATTACAATATTTATGCTTTTCTCCACATAGGAAGGGAGCCCAATACCCAACACATCTCCCCATCACAACTATGTGGAGATAATCGCCAAACCGGCGATATCACAACAAGTTTCAAATTTCCCTCTTGGTAATGTTTTAGTCATCATATCAGAACCATTATAATCAGTATGAATTTTAGCCAACTCCAATAACTTAGCTTCCAAAACATCCAATGATACCTCACATCAATGTGTTTGGACCTGCTATGAAACGTCGAATTCTTACCAAGATGAATAGCCCTTTGACTATCGACAAATAATACATATTTATCCTGAATAAACCCAAGCTCCTACAAGAATTTCTTCAACCAAATCAACTATTTGCATGCTTCGGTAATGGCAATGAACTCTGCCTCAGTTGTAGACAACGTTACACAATTCTGTAATCTAGACTGCCAAGCCACAACTCCATTTGCAAATTTAATCATGTAGCCTGAAGTTGACTTTCTTGAGTCAATATCTCCAACCATATCTGAGTCGGAGTACCCCACCAAAATAGGTTTGTCACCTCCAAAACAAAGCCTCATACATGTAGTACCACGAAGATACCTCAAAATCCATTTTACAGCATTCCAATGCTCTCTACCTGGATTTGACAAAAATCTACTGACTGTACCAACAACATGCGCAATATCTGGTCTTGTACACACCATTGCATACATCAAACTACCCACAGCAGAAGCATAAGGAACTCGTTCCATGTCTCTTTTCTCATCTTCACTAGAAGGACTTTGTTTAGAACTCAACTTAAAATGAGCAGCAAGAGGAGTACTTACAGCCTTAGAGTTTTCCATTTGAAACCTTTGCAACACTCTCTCAATATAGTGTTCTTGTGACATCCAAAGTTTCTTCTCTTTTCTGTCACGCATGATTGTTATGCCAAGAATCTGTTTAGCTGCTCCCATGTCTTTTATGGCAAAGGACTCGCCCAACTGCTTCTTTAACCTGTCAATCTTGGAAATATTTTTCCCAACAATAAGTATGTCATCAACATATAATAACAGGATAATGAAATCATCGTTAGAAAATTTTCTAACAAATACACAATGGTCAGAAGTAGTCTTCATGTATCCTTGGTCACACATAACAGACTCAAACTTTTTGTACCACTGCCTTGGAGCTTGCTTCAAACCGTATAGACTCTTTCTTAGTCTACACACGTAGTCTTCTTTGCCTTCAACAAGAAAACCATCAGGTTGCTTCATGTAAATCACTTCCTCCAAATCACCATGAAGGAAAGTCGTTTTTACATCCATTTGCTCTACCTCTAAGTCAAGAGTAACTGCCAAACTCAACACGGTTCTAATTGATGACATTTTTACCACAGGTGAGAAAATCTCATTAAAATCAACACCCTTTCTTTGACGGAAACCTTTCACCACTATTCTGGCTTTATACCTTGGAGACTTTGAGTTACTCTCAAATTTCACTCTATAGATCCACCTGTTTTCCAAAGCCCTTTTGCCTTTTGGCAACTTCACCAAATCATAAGTGTGATTATCATGCAAGGATTTCATCTCATCATGCATTGCATCCAACCACTTTTGACTTTCTTCACTCTCCATGGCCTCTCGAAAACACTCAGGTTCCCCTTCATCAGTCAAATTCACATACTCATCAGAGACATACCTTGTAGATGGTTGTCTCTGCCTCTTAGACCTCCTGAGTTGGGTTAGAGATGATTCAGAAGCATCATTAAGATTCTCATCATGTGACAACTCATGATCTTCACTAGTTGGAATATTTACCTCATCTCTAAGTCGATGATCATCAACACAATCATGTGGCTCATCATTCTGATCATTACCATCAGTAGTATCCAAATCAGGAACAGGTGACTGAACTGGATCACCATCAGATAAGACGTTATCTCTCTCCGGTGTAGTCTTCTCCACCTTATCAATGTCTTCAATAGTTTGGTCTTCCATGAACACTACATCACGACTTCTAATAACCTTTTTGTTTATAGGATCGTACAACTTGTAGCCAAATTCATCCTCACCATAACCAATGAAGATACATTGCTTTGACTTTGCATCCAACTTGGATCTTTCATCCTTCGGAACATGCACAAAAGCCTTGCAACCAAAGACTCTCAAGTGATCATACTTGACATTCTTCCCAAACCATACCTTGTAGGAGTAAGATTAATAACATGCACCGCCGTGTACAGTGCCTCACCCCAATAATGTTTAGGCAACTTAGCTTCAGAAAGCATACACCTCACTCTCTCAACAAGTGTCCGATTCATCCTCTCTGCTAAACCATTCAGCTGAGGAGTTTTAGGAGGAGTCTTTCATGTGCTATACCCTGTTGTTTGCAATAGACATCAAAGGGTCCACAATACTCACCACCGTTGTCAGTACGAACACGTTTCAGCTTCTTGCCTGTTTGCCTCTCAACCAAAGCATGAAATTGTTTGAATTTCTCCAACACTTGGTCTTTTGTCTTCAGAACATAAGCCCATATTTTCCTGGAACAGTCATCAATAAAAGTAACAAAATAAAGTGCACCACTAAAAGATTTTACCTTTAAATGGCCACAGACGTCAGAATGCACCAACTGAAGCAACTCTGACTTTCTAGAGGGAGGATGCCTTTTGAAGGATACTCTAGTTTGTTTACCAATTATGCAGTGAGAACATTTCTCCAAATCTACATTCTTCAATCCTAGAAGCACGTCCTTTTTAGCTAAACAATTTAACCCATTTTCACTGATATGGCTAAGCATTCGGTGCCACAAAGATGATTCCGTATCCACGACATTCACACTGTCTTTTGCAACTAAAGCTTTTGCCCAATACAGTTTACTAATTTTCTCCCCTCTAGCCACAACCAAGTTACCTTTACTAAGTTTCCACTTTCCAGAAGCAAAATGATTATCAAAACCACTTTCATCAAGCATTTGCACAGAAATCAAATTGAAGCGAACATCTGGAGCATGTTTGACTCCTTTAAGCAACAATTGCATTCCCATGTTGGTTTGCAAGCATACATCACCAACACCAATTACCTTAGATACACCATTATTACCCATCTTCAAAACTCCAAAATCACCTGAAGTATAAGATGTGAAGAACTCCTTCCTCAGTGTAACATGTAGTGTAGCACCACTATCAATTATCCACATGCTATCATCAGATACAAGATTAATTGACTCATAGTCACGGAGAATAACAAGATCATCACTAGTAGCAGTAGTAACACGGTCATCTTCACTATCATCATCACGACCCCTTTGTTTCTGCTTACCTTTGTTCTCCTTTTTCCACAGAAACCAATTCTTCTGTATGTGCCCTGTTTTATGACAATAATGACACTCCACATTTTTGTATCTAGACTTGGACTTGCTTCTGCTGTTTTCTCTACCACCTTTCGGTTCTTTTTTCTGACTTCTCCCCCTATTTTTAGTGACAAGAACTTCAGATTGAGATGAAGAACTTTGTGCCTTCCTTCTCATATCCTCATTCAAAACACCACCCTTAGCCGTTTCCAAAGAAACAACACCATTAGGAGCTGAACTCGTTATAGAAACCCGAAATGTCTCCCAAGACTCTGGTAAAGATAACAGTAAAAATAGTCCCAATAGCTCATCATCAAACTTGATACCCATTCCAGACATTTGATCAAGGAGCCCCTGAAATTCACTTAAGTGGTCCGAAATAGACGTTCCCTCCTTATATTTCAAACTTATGAAACTATTCAACAAAAATTATTTATTATTCCCTGATTTAGAGGCGAACAAAGTCTGTATCTTATCCCACATAGTTTTTGCATTTGTCTCATTAACAATATGATTATAAACATTATCTTCTACATATTGCCTAACAAAACCACATACCTGTTGATGTTCAAATTCTCAGTCTTCCTTAGATTTAGTATCCGGCTTTTTAGAACCAAAAATAGGAAGATGCATATTCTTCACAAATAACAAATCTTTCATCTTGCCCTTCCACAAATGGTAATTAGTACCATTTAAGCATATCATCTTTATATTCATATTTGCCTCCATCCTTCAAGCAAGTCAAATAACTCTTTAACCAAGAGCTCTGATGCCACTCTGATGGGGAATAAACACAGAAAACACAATAACAAGTAATACGCAGCGGATATAAAATTCCCCCAACTTGCAAGAACCCGTGAGGAGCAACAACAAATATATGGCAGCAATTAATCAAAATAAAAAGAGCGTAAAGAACACCGATATTTTAACGTGGAAAACCCCTCAATGCAAGGGTAAAAACCACGGGTCGTCCAGACCAAAGAAATAGCTCCACTATAATCAAATAAGGGTACAAGAGAGTCTCAAAAAAGATGCACAAAGTGTGCCTACAACCAGTCAAAATAACAAAGCACTAAAGCTTACAAATGAAAAGCAAGAAGAAGTGAAACATCCAAAAACCTGCTGTTGTGCGAGCTTGATTCCTCCCACTCCAGAAGTCGTTTCGCCGATCCGACTGTTGAAAACGAAGCCCTGAATGTTGCGAACCTACTGTCCAAATTTCGGCCCGATCCAACGGTTAACGAATGCGTAATCGATGTTTTTCTGAGACTGATTTAACAAAATCGGGAATAGAGTTTACTCTTCTCTTTTCTCTTTTGGTGGTTGCCTTTTCTCTCAAAATAGTCTCTCTTCTAACCCTAATTAGACCACTCTCCACTTACATAAGTGAGACACATGGATTACAATATTTGGGCTTTTCTCCACATAGGAATGGAGCCCAATACCCAACAGGGACTTACAACTTTTGCACTGAAATTATAATATTGTAACACTGTTTTTTTAAAAATTTGTTTGCGTGGTAAAATAAAAAAATACCGTTGTATTTATAAGATCATTTAAAGTATCTTTTCTTTTGAGTTGGAGGAGTTCTGAAGTCAAAAGAACTTTCAGATCAAGAAAATCAATATCATAACTAGCCAGACCAACTCACTAAACGAAAGAAAATTTGCTAAACAAATTTGAGTGGTGGAATTGCATGGACACATGTATGTATTTACGGAGGAAAGATTTGTCCAAAGTGGGGAAATGCTTGTGTTAGCCGCTATTATGAGTTTCATCTAGTTGTATTTAAAAAAATATTTAGTGGACATCCAAACACTTGTTTGGCACTATGGGAGAAAAAAAATAGACACAATAATTTGATAAATGTGATATTATTGGTGATGTTGGAAAAAAATTAGACTATTTTTTGACATAAAATTATGACAGATAATAAACAACAAAGAAATATTAGCATCAAATAATTATTATTACGAACAAGATAGGATTAGAAAATTCTGAAAGATATCGAATACAATCATTTTTTGTTAACACCGCACCTAAATAGAAAAGATAAAATAATGATTATTAGATGCTTTTAGAAACACAAAACACCCATATTTTTGCATGATATATGGTGATTATTTCCTTTTCTAGTATATTAGAAATGAGAAACAACTAGATGATAACCCACGCGTTGCGCGGATGTATTTTCATTTTTTTTAATTGAAGTGCAATCAAAATAAATAATATCAGGTTTTATGTATCAATTGTCCAATAATCCACAATTTAGTAGTTATACTAAAAACATATACAATTGTACCAATGTAATTTGTAGAAGAGAAGTACCATTGTAAGACGAATTACTTGAATACATGAAGTGACGTATTAATATTGAGATTGTTGGAAATGTCAAATGTTGAACTAATGTATTTAATAATTGAAATTAAGAAATAGATTTAATTGATATATGTTGCACAAAATTATGCAAGTGTATGAGTTTGCCAAGTAGTAGTATATAAGATTATCGTATCCGCGGAGATTAATTTAACAACTACCAAATTAATCAAGATTTTATATTATTTAGACTAATGAAAATTATTGTTGATTCGTGATAACAAAAACGTAAATATAGCATAAAAATTATAACGAAAGTATATAACAACACAACTTTGAATGAATAGAAATTAAACCTAAGGTCATGGTTTCACTTTTAATATCAATACCTCAAGTCCTAGCTTTATATAAATTCTTATTTATTTTCTCAACTATCAATCTCTCTTTAAAACTGTTAACAAAGTTTCGTCATTCAACGTAATATTCTTTTCCCTAAATTAATTATTTGATTAATCATACAAAAAATATAATTAAGAGAAAGCATAAAGAACCAAAAGGTTGAACGATTGAAAGATTAGTATCTATGTTTGATCATACAAGAATTATAATCTCAATTATCCTATAGATATACCAATTAATTGTAGTTGGTCACTAGTCAATTGATTGATTAAGGCATGCAAAGGTTGGCCATCCCAAATATGTAAATAAAACAATAAAATTATTTAATTGAGATAAACAACAAAAATCTAAAATAAAACTATAATTTAAAATTAAGACATAGTAAAAAGGTATCTTAATCACAAGATTCACCAAAGACCCTAGAAGATAGCTTAGTTACTCATTGACTTATAGAAAATAAAGTAAATAATAGAAGTGTTCATCAATTAAAGGAAAAAGAAATAAAACTCTCAAAGAGTATGATCTTTTACTCCAAAATTTGAGACACTTTACTCCCACTCCAAGCACTCTTTAGCTTCCAAAATGTTTGTTGTTATTTTCTTTCTCTAATTTCTTCTACTTCTCCAATTTTGTTCTGTTTCTAATGTGTGGCTCCTCCTTTTCTGTTTCTCATTTATCCTCATTATAATAACAAGAAGATTATAATTTTTTGCAACAACCTTCCCCTTCTTGTACTCATTAATTGGAATATTAAACTTGATAAGTTTTTTGCACTAAAAACTTAGTAGATTTGGCCAATTTGACTTATTTTATCATTTCATGATCAATTCGACAAATATCATAAATAAATAAATGAATAAATAAGAAGAAGTTGACATCAAAACTATAAAATAAAATAAAATAGAGGGTAAATACCCTCTTAAAATCCTATGAAAATTAGATTTATCAATATACAATTGAGATACCAAATGTATTACTTTATTGTTGAAACTATAAATGAGTAAAGTGAAATATTTGGAAATACTTTTATCTTGTATTCTCGATTTTCATCCTGTATTTGGAAATACTTTTTTTGGGTTTTTTTGGATTGGTCAATTTCATTACACCACAAGATTGTTTTTCTTTTGATTTATTCTTTTTGTTCTCCTTCAAGTATGTAGAAGGATTGACTCTTCGTCAAATGATGTAATATGCTCGACAACAATCATCTTCTTTTTTTGAAACTATTGTCTTGATCGTCTCCTCATCTGAGGATGATATTGAACGTTTTTATCGCTCTGTTGTACCTTGATTTTTTCGTTTGGATAATGGGTTGTCATCTTTCTCTTCATCATTATCCTCATCTCCATACTTCACTTCTTCATATATTTTACATTTTTGTTTTATATCACCTTCATCATTTGAGTTGAACTTTGTCAGTTACAGTAACTTGGGTTCCTAATTAAGGAATAAAATGCCATTAATTATTCCTTAAAATGTATGTATTTAAAATTGTGTAAATATTATACCTATTTGATGTGCGTACTATTTGTCGGATCGAGGAAAATGTTGGTCAGAACAAACGTTCTTGTTATCGTATATGTTTGGGAGCCTTCTTTCAAGTTCTTATCTTAAGAAAAAACAAAAATTATTTTATGGTGTTAAATGATTAGTGATACTTTAATAATAATAATAATAATTTAAGTGTAGAAATCAATTTTTTTTTATATTGTTTAACTTGAAAATGGTTTATACACTACTTGATTCATTTTTGTTAGCCGATGTGTTATATTATCTTCTAGTTAGTAATTACTTATCTTATCTGCTATTTGAAAAATATATGCTTTAGTTTTTGTTAAATGATAAGGATTAATTAAAAAAAGAATTAATTAATAATTTAATTGTAATAATTTTGGAGTTTTTGGATTGCTATGAGAATATGCATGTATATATGATTAGGTGAATGTAAAAGTGTTTGTGTTTTAGGTGTTCTAAGTGTTGGGAATTTGTATATAGTGCGTAGAGTAGTTGGGAGTGTTTAAAAGTGAGATAATTCTATATTTCTTTATTTTGATTGTTGATTCATATTAATGTGTGTGTAATTTCTTTTGTTGTTATAACTAGTTGTAAATTACAAATAAATTATTGCGACTATGTAATTAAGTGACTTTTTAACTTGAAGTAAGGAGTAGGAGTTATGGCGTTGTCTTTGCACTCCTAAACAACGTTAAAGTACTTTTAATTACCCATGTTTAAATTTAAATAACTACAATGATGATTACCTTAAGTAGTTGACTCCATGAGTAGGAGGGACTAGCTTCCCTGATGACTCATCGTCGATAAAAGAGGTAAAAATAACTCTTATACAATTTGAAATATCGTTTGAAATACTTGTTAATTTTATTTTTGAAATACTTAGAAACCATGTTCATCTCTTATACAATTTTGAGTGATTATGAGTCTTAGGCAGCATCAACACTACAAAAAAAAGATCTACCGTGACACTCAACTTTTAGTGATATCCCTTTATTTGTCACTATAATTACTTTTAGCTACAGATAAAGTGTCACTTATTCTCATTTAATATAATTTACTATGTGAACATAAAAAAAACTGAAATATTAACATAAAAACTAATTTAATATCAATATATAATAACTTAAACAAACAAAAACTGAAATATTCTTCTGCAAAATACTAAAACAGATTTCACGCACCAAGGATTCAGCCCCTTCAAAAATCAATTCACCCAAGAACGCCTTCATCTCATGTCAAAGTGATTTTCGTTCTTCAACTCCTTCATTCCCATTTCAATCTCTGAAATTCTTTTTTCCTATTTCTTCTCTTTTCAATTTGTTTCCCTATTTCATCTCAGAAATTATTTTCGTTTTTCCTTGAAGAAGTTTTTCCCGATTTCATCATATTTTTTCGATTTCGTCTTCAATCAATTCCTTCAGTTTCCTCTTCAATCAATTTCATCTTCAATATGTATTCATCTTCAATTGGATTTCTCTTACGATTTACAATTTACTATTCAGACTCAGCGATTCAGATTCAGATTCAGCGATTTAGAGATTCATGAGTAAGTGAAATTTGTTTTTCCTCTATTAACAATTTCTCTATCAATTTTAGTACTCATGGATATGGTTGTTGGAGTGAAGTTCCAAAGAAAGCTGGTCTGCAGTTGCATGCCTTAATTAATTAATTATTCCTGATCATTTTCTAATTGTTGTGGTTAATTAATCAATATGATGATGTTTGTTCTTTCAGGGCTTCAAAGGTGTGGTAAGAGTTGTCGTTTGAGATGGATTAATTATTTGAGGCCTGATATTAGAAGAGGAAGGTTTACACCTGAAGAGGAGAAGTTAATTATAAGCCTTCATGGGGTTGTTGGAAACAGGTTAGTTCATTTCAACTTTCAAATTTCAATCACTCTAGCTAGTACTATTCACACTACCAATCTTGGTTTTAAATTGCGGCTCGCAATATTGCGGATTTTAATTGAAGTCGCTGCAATAGTATCGCAGTTGCAATTTAGGCAACATATGCCTACAATTCAAAGGTTTGCGGCGTCACTGTAATTTAAAATCATGCTACTAATTAAGCATTTTGAATCATGAACACTCCTTCTTCTTGCTTTTAATTATATATGTCAAAGTGTCTTGTATATATCCCTTGTTTTCCTAGCTAGTAGAACTGAACCAGCAAGAATATGGTTCTATTTTTCAAAATGCTGATTAATATGTGGATTTTGGAAATTAAGTATATAAAAACCGCTTGAAATTTGGAATAAATTAAAAAAAAGTATCAATATATTAGGTAACACCTGCAGGTAGAAATGGACTTGAGATATCTGAGACTACTAGCTACATAACTTAATAGTTAATAATTGAAAAAAATAATAAAACATAAAGAGCAGCTACTATTAATTAATGAAGCAATTTTGATATATCAACCTTGAAGCTATAGTTATAGAGAAGTTAAGCTGGCAATTCTGTCAGTTGGAATTTACTCGTCTGTTTTTCCGTGTTTGTATACCTCAGCCTGCCACTCACATTTTTAATTTCTTAAAATATTTTTTTATTCTTGACATGTATGCTTGCAAATTACGATTTCATTTTTATTATTTAAGCATCTTAATTAGCAAGATATATATGCTTCCTCTTAATTTAAACTGGAAATTAACTTAATGCATACTTAAGTAACTATTTAATGAAATGCAGATGGGCTCACATTGCAAGCCACTTGCCTGGTAGAACTGACAATGAAATAAAAAACTATTGGAATTCATGGATCAAAAAGAAAATAAGAAAGTCTAATTCTAATTCTGCTCCTTCATCAATCACCAGTACCATTAATGCACCAAGTACTGTTGATCATCATCATCATCCTCAGTTCAATTACAATTCCAATCAACTAGATAATTACTTCACCAACCAAGAAACTATAACAACAAAACCAGAAACCTTATTCTCTTCAACATGCCCTTTATTTATGTTTGACACAAGTTCACTAGATCATGTGACAACAACAACAACAGACACCATTCATAATGCCAGACCAGAAGTACTCTTCCATGATACTATGATGAGTTTGAGCACTGAAACATGGAACATGAATCACCATCATCATCAAATTCAGACTCTGGTTCCTCCTCATTCGGCAGCAACAGGTTTTACAGCAGCAGCAACCATTCGTCATGATACTAGTAATTATCTTCCATCATGATTTGTTTCTGGAAAGAGATATTAGTACCTTTTTTTTGTCATCTTGGGAATTAGGAGCTAGTTGCTCTGGATAGGGGGTTTATTCCTCTTAGTGTGTTGCATCGTTGAGGCTTTAATCCAGGACAACTCCTTCTGTTGATGAGAATCTTCTCTCTTAATTATTAAATAACAATCTGCATTTCGATTGTCACTTTTGATTCTACCAGCTAGTGTGCGTAACTGTAAATATGTCTAGGATTCGTATATGCCTTTTTGCCAAAAATATTTCAGCTGGTTCTTTAGTTCTAGCTGTGATTCTTTTTGCCCTATCTTTTAATTGTTCTGACCTTGTGAATCTTGTACATCTATTTGTAAATCATTTTTAATTTGATCAATCTTTTTAAGAAGATATCTACAAAACCTACCAAATAGGTTTTTATTTTGAAAGCAATCTAGTTATGTAACCAAATTATGATTATTCTTTTTTTTTTGTTTGTGTTTTTTAGATTGACAAACAAGAGTTTGGACTGAAACCGATGAATTTCCCAGGACACTGCTTGATGTTTAAACACAGGGTTCGGTCTTATAGAGGTAATTTTCATTTGCATAGATGTCTTTAAATGTAATCTTTTTTTGTATTCGTACTTGAACTAGTCCAGAACTTGGTGTTGAAATCGGGATAATGAACCTGTTTGAGCTTCTTGGTTAAAGGATTGACAGTTAATTGAATTTCTCTATATTGAGAAATACCTGTGTGATTTTATATTGCTTCATCTATCCTCTTGCTTACATATTCACACATAGCTCAAGGGCTGTGGTTTATTTATATGTTGTACTTTTTCTGCATTTTCCTCAATCAACTATGTCCGAAAATTGAACCGGAAGTGGACTAAAATATTTAACTTTAGTGTGATGAGAGGTAGAGATAATTTAGTTTCATTTTGTAAGTGAGGGAGTGTACAGTTTGAAGAGATTTGTTGAAGCTGATATTTTCATATCATAGAAATATTATCCCACATAATTTGTATGGTTTTGCAGAACTTCCTCTTCGTTTTGCTGATTTTGGGGTTTTGCATCGGCATGAAGCCAGTGGTGCCCTGAGTGGATTAACACGTGTTAGGAGATTACAAGTATGCCCGGATTTCTCTTTCAAGGACCTTAATATTACCTTAGACGGGATATAAGCATGAGGAAAGGGTAGAAATAGAGAAATAAGAGATGTATGTGATCTAGGAAAATGGTAATCAAATAGTTTTGTGGATAGATATCATTCACGCTTGGGAGCTTTTGGCTCTTGTTGTTTTTCTGCTCTTTTGATAAATAATACAAACTTACATATTTGGCGATAGCTATTGCTATCAATTGATGCTTTTATTGAAAGTGTATGCACATGTGCAAGAGACAGAGGAAGAGCAGCTGATACTCAATTCAGTAAGACCCTTGAAAAGGAGAGACAAAGAGCAGCTGAAAGTAGGCAGGAATATCTTGCTGCAAAAGAGGAAGCTGACACTCAAGAAGGTCGTACGAGACAGCTTGAGGAAGAGATTAGAGATGTAAGACAGAAACACAAGCAAGAGCTGCATGAGACATTGATGCACAGGGAGCTTCTTCAACAGGTAAAGTTTCTGCCTCTGGCTTCAAACTTGCATCATTAAGTGATATCAATGTTATATGAAACTTTCAGTTTCTTCTTGCATTAAATTGCTCTTATCTTTTAATTATATGAAACCATGTATGAAAAACCCCTTACTGTGTAACTGTGTCATTCCTGTAACTGCAGGAAATCTCCATCTCACTCTCAGTCACATGCGACCGTTCCCCACGGCGTTCTCCCTTCTCCTCCGCCCCGGTTCATCATTTCATCTTCCTCATCTGTTGCTCTCCGGCGACAATCTGATCTGGTTGCTTTCTTGCTTCAGAGATGGGAGAGCTGGCCGCTGAGAAACATGTTCGATATATTCTATCAAACATATTATCAAGCATATTAACATGTTCGATATGTTGGTAAAAATTAAAAGCATATTATCATAATTGTTTGCGTATTTAGTTTTGAAGTTAGCTGTATCAATTGCAACAATTGAAAGTTTGAAACTGTGATGAATTCTTGAATGATTGTTCGGTTGTAGAGTTAGGGTATATATAGTAGAAATTTTTTATTCTCTAATTTTAATGAGTAAATGTTAGTAATTGGTTGGTTATGTTAGAAAAGGGATGAATGAATTAGTAATTTGCACTTTGCAGGGTAAGGGTGGCAAATGAACTAGGTGCAGGAAATGGGAAATCAGCAAAATTTGCATCTTTCAATTTTGAGTGATATCAATTATTTAATTTATATATGCATCGGGATGGTGACAGGGGATTTGGGGTGGGATGATACTCGGTGGCACAGCAACTCAAACGGTGATACTTATCATAGTAACACTACGATGTGATTGGGAAAATGAGGTATATACATTACATACACACTTCAATTCATTCATTTTAATCCTTTCATATTGATGTGTACTAAAAAGATAATTTATTTTTCTTTCAAAAATTGTGCAGGCGGAGAAGGCTAGCTCACGTGTAAACAAGTGGGATACCACTAACCCGGATGACCAACTGCAGATATCGAACTAATATGATGTAGGGAATCTGTCCCGTAAAATCTCTAGTGCAAGCTCCCTTGGAAGCATGGAAGAAAGCTATTTTCTTCAAGCATCACTGGATTCATTTGACAGTTTTTTCTGAACGGAGAAACCCAGAAGAACTAAACACGAGTCCTTACTATATGAAGAGCATGACACCCAGTTCTTTTGAGGCTGCACTTCGTCAGAAGGAGGGTGAACTTGCTTCATATATGTCGCGCTTGGTATGATTTTTTTTTTTTTATATTCGTTGAATGTGATGATCATAATAAATATTTATGAGTTTGTTCTTTCAACACTTGCAAATTAATGCAGTTTGCTTTTACACAGAACTGAGGATCCTCATAATATAAGAGGCTGAAGAAAGGTTCAATTCTGACACAATGCCGATGGAGAGGGCGTGTAGCCAGAAAAGAACTTAGGAACTTGAAAATGGTAAGTTCCAAACTTAGGAACCTCAAATATAAAAATTAAGTTGCTTCTATATGACTCATCAATTAATATTTAAGCAGCCTCATTTTTTCTTATTCCTGATTTTTGTGTTTCTCTCTACTCTGAGTTGATATGTTTCCATTTGCTTTAGGCTGCAAGAGAAACTGGCGCACTTAAGAGGCAAATGATAAGCTTGAAAAACGAGTCGAGGAACTCACATGGCGCCTCCAACTAGAAAAAAGTTTAAGAGTGAGATATATTTTTTTGCAGTTAGATAAAATATCGAGGATGTTATTGTTCTTTTATTTTTCACAATCACGCCTCAAATATTTTGTTTAGGAAGATGAGTACTGTTCTTTATGAAATTAGTTTGCAATTTATCACAATAAATGTTAAGAAACTCATTCTGACTTTTGTTGAAAGTTTATTGAATCTTTTAGAGCAAAATAACTATTTATTGTATGTTTTAATAGAATTAGTAAAATTAAATTATATTTTATTGTATGTTTCAATGGCATTAGTTAATAAAAATAAATTAGAAATTTAAATTTAATTTACTGGTATTAATAATTTAGAATTACAATTAGTAGGGAGATAAAATAAAATAAATTTAATTTAATGAATAATAATAGGTTTTAGTGACGGACAATACCGTAGGCATAGATTAATTTTTTATTTATATTTTTCTAGGTTTTAGTGACAGACAATACTGTAGGAATATATTAATTCTTTACTTATATTTATCTAGTTTTTAGTGACAGTCATTATTGTAGGTAGAAATAAAAAACATGTAGTGACAATCGTCAGAACATGGAGTGACACTCCTCAAAGTGTAGCATAACGCCCCCTTAAAATTGACACTAGATTTGGGTGTCACTCAAAGTATTACTGACCTTTACCTACAGTTTTTGACATTTAGTGACAAAATTTGTGTGTCACGATAAGTCAATTTTTTTGTAGTGCAATGTTGATTGTTGATAATTGTTTATGTGGCGTGGGGTATTAGGTTAAAGATGTGTACTTAAATTAAACATTCAATTAAATATTTTGATCTTCTAAGTAACTTGCTTGAAATAAATAAGTGCATTGTGTTAGTATCTTATTTGTTCTATATTGTCTCATTTGATAAGTACCTAGAACTATTGTATAAGTCTAAAAATGAATTTAATTTATAAGACTTTGAATATATTTAGACTTTCAGTGTGTTTGAAACTATACGTGAAAATATTTGTCTTATTCCACTATGATTATACACATCAGATTTTTTATGAAAATAAATAAATTAAGTGACTGCATGTCATTGAGTTATTATATGCATATCTGTTTGTAATTCTTTGAGGTGCATATTTTTTAAATGTTTCCCTATATGCATAGTTTTTGTGAAACTTGTAGAGTAATTGTTGTTAGGATTTAAACATTCTTTTAAGAGTGTAAAACCAGTAGAATATTGTTTGAGAAGTTAGTTGAATTTGAAAGTGTATTTGACATGTGTTATTTGGTTTAACTGGATGTAGTAAGTTGTTGTCGACTAAATTCACATGCTGAGTTTTATCTATAAACGATACTGATTAATCATTAAATTTCCTTTATATTTGAGTTGATTGAATGTGATGTGATTTATTGATTTGTTTTGTCATGTTACCATATCATGCTAGGACTCTTAACATGTTATGTTTAAATGAGTAGTGAATGTCTTAAGTATGTTTATAGACGGAATTTGAATCTTGAGGGTGGTTAGTTAGATATTAGTTCTCCTATTGTTCACTACCAATTTCGAGGACGAAATTTCTTTAACGAGGAGAGAATTGTAACACTTCAAGTTTTATAATAAATATCTTATTAATGAAATTGGATTTTAAATAATTGACTTGGTGTTAAAATAATTTTAGAATATATGTTGATTAGTTTTATAGTTAATTTTCTTTATATGTGTGCTTTATGTGATGTGCTAATCTTGTACATATTTGACTAAATGAGTTATATAAGTAACAAATATTATATTTTCTTATTTTATATATTTTTCTAAACATAATAGAATTTTAGTGTAAATATTTTAAATAATAAGATTTTAGGTGGTTTTACGTGTATATGTGAGTTGATAATTAAAGTGATATTTTTTTGTATGTTTGACTAACGTTAAGTGTACACATATTTAAATAGAGGGTTATTGTTTGGCACAGGTGATGTCCCATAAAACTTTCTCTATTTTTATCTAAATTTCAATATGTTGTTTCATTCATTTAGTTAGTCAATTAAACACACTTTCTTACATTTTTAACCATCTCAATTTGTCTCTAAAATACCCGACTTCTCAGTTTATGGAATTCGTTATTTTGCACCGTTCTTCTTCACCGTAAGTTCGATTTGAGTTAAACCAATGACAAAACGACCATGTGAACAATGACTATATTATGCACTAAGTATTTTACGATTTGGGGTAAGTTTATTTGACTCAAGTTCGAAATTTACCTTTTTAGAGTGTGTTCTGGTATATTTATTTTTAACGTCTACCCATAAATCGTCGAGTTAGATTGATTGTGGAGAAGGAGTCAAATAACAAAGGCTTTTTGCTTGTAGACTCGTATTCGCGTCTGAAAGAGTCGAAATAAGGTACGGGGTGATAGAACGTTTGAACTCATGAGTATAATATATTGTGAGATGAATGTGAAAATCAAAATTTTCCAACGATTCATCTGGGACTTGCTACTTACGGCAGCAGCCCTTTGAGGAATAAAATAATTAATGTGCAAATATGAAAATTGTGATATTAAAATGTGGAATAAAAATATTTATAAGGTGTTGATTGATTCACTTTCTTTAAATGTGTGGTATTTGATAGATGTTGATAATTTTTGAAGTGGAGATTATTTTCTCATCATACAGGTAGGGCCTGACAAGCCTAGTGATTTTGGGGAAGTACAATTGAATGAGTCTGATCGTGGTGGTCTACTATTGAGCCGTAAGGCAAGATTGTTAGACTTTGGAGGTATTCGGGTGCAAAATTCCTAGGTGACTATGAGGTAGCACTCTAAATGTCGGGAGCTACCATGCAACACACATTCACCTCGATTATCGTGTGTATGTGTATCGGGTTGAGTTGAGGGGATCTATGAGGACAACGCCAATTTGCATTGCTCGTTCGCGTATGTGGTGGCATAGTATCAAGCCTCCTAACCAAGTACTTCGGAGTTAAAATAGTACCAAATTGTGAAGAAGTAGAGTCTAAGATCATGCATAACATTGCATTTTCATGTGATTGTTTTGTTGTGATTAATATGTTTCAAATGTGATAAAAATTTATCTTGGATGATGTGACAATATATTGATTTTACTTGAGTGATTTTGACATTATAATGCGATATTATTTTTCTTGAATATTTTGATATATCAAGATGTGTTATGATACGGTCTATTATGATTTTTTGTATGTTCTTCTACTAATATTATCCTATCAACATGCATAACATTGCATTTTCATGTGATTGTTTTGTTGTGATTAATGTGTTTCAAAAATGATAATAATTTATCTTGGATGATGTGACGATGTGACGATATATTGATTTTACTGGAGTGATTTTGACATTATTATGTAATATTATTTTTGTTGAATATTTTGATATATGAAGATGTGTTATGATACAGTATATTCTGATTTTTTGTGTGTTCTTCTACTTATGTTATACTATCAACATGATTTCGAAACTCACCTACTTCGTTGTTTGTGTTTGATTGGCTTGGCCCTGCGTTTGTGAAATCGCAGTTATTACAGATTAATAAGTCTTGAATTTCAAGTTTGGGAGAAACCCCGCTCTGATACTGATATCGGGAATAAGACTTTTAATTTGTATTTTACTTATTTAATTAGAAACGACTTTTTGTATGAAAAACCTATAAGTACTAGTAAGTTTTTGGAATTAAATTAAGAAATTATAGTTAAATCAAGATCATTGATATTGCACTGTTTTAGTTGAGAAATAAAGTTTGAATTGTTCCATGTATATTGTTTCATGTGTACTTTGAATTGCTTTAGCTCTTTCTAGGAAGTCGCTTTTACTTTCTCTCATTTATTTATTCATTTAGTCTATTGGAATATTATGCATTGAGGACCATGTATTATATTAGTGTGGGGGAGGAAATATATATTGTATCTAGATCCGTTGTACTACTTGTAATGACATCTATGTTGGCTTATTTTCCTTGAATTATGTGTAAAAATGAAGATTCTTTTTGTTGATATAATGCCTTTAAAAGATTTTTTAGCAAGGCCTAGTGATGAACATTTTTTTAGGACTATATTGAAACTTTGAAAAAAGGTTTGCTAGGATAGAGATGTTCCTTAGTTTTTATACAAGAATTTCCTGTTCTGAATAACTTTAGGTGTCTTGAGATTTACCAAATTTAAATCAATTAAACCTAATTTGAAGTAAACTAAATCCTTAACATAGGACAATTGAGGAAATAAACTTTCACGAGCTAAAGGATAAGAAAGAGAAGGAATTGTCAGCTTAGTCTAAAGAAAATATAATAAAATACCATCTCACTATTTGACTTTAGGGTTACTTACACCAGCAGTCAAGTGAAAAGTGAAGTGAAGTGTTGTTTTACTTGCTCTTTATTCTTTAACTTTGTCTTAGAGCCAGACTTTGTTTGACGATAAGCAAGTGTTAAGTGTTTGGGAGTTAATAAACCTATTTTTATAGGATTTTAAGAGGGAAGTTATCCTATACTTTATTTTATTTTACGGTTTTAATTAAGACTTATTCTTGTTTATTTCGTATTTACAAATTTAATCAGGAGAAAATAAAATATTGCAAATTGATAAATTCTTTAAGAATTTGAATGCAAAAATATACAAGGTCTAACTTATATTGAAGCAGGTCTAACATTTAAATATCGTTGTATTTATAAGATCATTTAGAGTATCTTTCCTTTTAAGTTGGAGGAGTTCTGAAGCCAAAAGAACTCTATTATCAAGAAAACCATTATCATAACTAGCCATACCAAATCGTTAAGCAAAAACAAATTTCGCTAAACAAATTTGAGTGGTGGAATTGCATGGACACATGTATGTATTTATGGAGGAAAGATTAAAAGTGGGGAAATGCTTGTGTTAGCCGCTATTATGAGTTTCATCTAGTTGTATTTAAAAAAATATTTAGTGGACATCCAAACACTTGTTTGGCACTTTGGGAGAAAAAAAATAGAGACAATAATATGATAAATGTGATATTATTGGTGATGTTGGAAAAAATTAGACTATATTAGACATAAAATTTTGACAAATAATAAACAACAAAGAAATATTAGCATCAAATAATTATTATTAGAAACAAGATAGGATTAAAAAAATTATGAAACATATTGAATATAATTATTTTTTTGTTAACATCGCACCTATATAGAAAAGATAAAATAAAGGTTATTAGACGCTCATAGAAACACAAAACACCCCTATTTTTGCATGATATATGATGATTATTTTCTTATCTCGTATTTTAGAAATGAGGAATAACTAAATGCTAACTCGCGTGTTGTGCGATGTATTCTTATTTTTTTTTTAAATTTAAGTGCATTCAAAATAAATATTAGCAGGTTTTATGTATCAATTGTCCAATGATCCACAATTTAGTAATTATACTAAAAATATATACAATTGTACCAATGTAAACGTTTTTATTGCTCCGTTGTACCTTGATTTTTCGTTTGGATAATGGGTTGTCATCTTTCTCCTCATCTCTATACTTCACTTCCTCATATATTTTACATTTTTATTTTATATCACCTTCATCATTTGAGTTGAACTTTGTCGGTTGCAGTGACTTGGGTTCCTAATTAGGGAATAAATGCCGTTAATTATCCACAAAAATGTGTGTTTTTAAAATTATGTAAATGTTATACCTGTTTGATGTGGGTACTATTTGTCAATCGAGGAAAATGTTGGTCGGGACAAAAGTTCTTGTGATCGTGTATGTTTGGAAGCCTTCTTTCAAGTTCTTATCTGACAAGCTTATTTCAAAGATGAGCTCGCGGTTACCCAAGTTTTGTATAGTGGATGTTCTGTCAATGTTGTCTCATTTTTCGAAAAGTTGAGTTGTTATTGTGTTGAGGAGTTTTTGAGCTTCTTTATCAAACATAATGAATGTAGTTGTTGTTGTTTCATCTGACACTGTAAATTGAATCTTGAACCTATACAAAAATTAAATTATGTCATAACTATGAGTTAAACAAAATGAAGGTGGGGAAGTTAAAATTTTATGTGGTACCTTTGTGCAGGGTACTTTGATGTCACGTCACATAAGGGACAATTGTATTGTTGGCTTTGTTGAGTTAGTTTTGTGGAACAATTTTCACATCCAATGTAATTTCATCCAAATTTGTAATCAATGTCATTGATGGTTGTATTGATTGTGAATAACATTTTCTGTATTTTTGGTAAATTATATGTAAATTGTTGAAATTATATAAATTATATATTCTATATATGTAAACATGTGACCCATGTAAAATGTTTACAATTTGAAGAGGAAGAAAAAAAGATATGAAAAAGGATATGTAAAAGGTTTTTAGGGTTACTATGCCATTAGTTATGTAGAGTTTAAATTTGATGATGATCACAATGATATTGCAGCAACTATAGTGACAATGATTATGTTGATGATGAGTTTGTGACTCTTGATTTGTGTTTGAAATTGATCATCTTTACAGTGACAGTTATTAATGTGTGATTCTTGTATTTATTATTTATTGATTGACAAGTTATTTGGTCCTAAGTAAGTAGATAGGTAGGTAATTACATACGTATTAGTATATGATCATGAAGTTACGAACTAAGTAAATAGTTACAAAATTGTAAGTGCACTTGGACATTAGATTCCCACTTTATGGCCATTATATGTTTCAATGTTGTTCGATTCTTCACAATTCTTTTCTCTGGTGTATTGTGGACAAAATCTTGAGGTGGTATTTCTCTAACTTCATCTTCTTTAGTGGATTCCCTTTACGTAGATATGTTTTGAAAATTGGTTTTGTAATTTTTTTTTATTAATATTAACGAGGTCTTATAGAATGATATTGAAAGTAGAGATTAAGTGAAAAGAATGAACACAAAAAGATATAAATGGTACACCTTTGTGAAAACATGTTGAATTCTGGTATGTCTATGTTAATATAAACCCTTGTTGTTGAAGTTGGGTTGATTGAGTAGTCATTTGTAATTCCAGTAAATAAGTTTATGTGCACTAATTGTATAAACAATAAGAAATGTATTAGAATTTTGTTTAAATAAATGAAATTAATTTTAATTTTGAGACCTCTAAATTATTTAATTGTTGTTGATGTTCCCGGAACAATCGTAGGACCATCATGTAGCATGTGATGGACAAAATACATTTTGAAAATCAGCAACTATGTTCCTCCATAAAGTGACTTTGATAATTTCACCCCTAAAAACTAAAGCAAAAAGTTCAAAAAAAAAAATAGTTAAATGTTATTAAGCAATGAAATTATAATAATTTTATTATGTTTTTAATTTAAATTTTTTTGTATTTTATATTAAAATTTGTTACCCTTGCATTTTGATTTCTAGTCTGAGTATTTTTTGTAGGTTTGCCAACAACATAAACTTGTTCTTCATGTCCAAGAGCATGCAGTGTTCCAATGATGTTGCAGTCCAAAAATAGTTAGTACAAAATGACGCTACTTTGAGAGTTTAGAACTTAAATTTTGTGTTGCAAGAGTTATTACCCGTTAGATTTACTTTATCTTCTAATCTTTGTGATAGTGATTTGAATGAAGTAAACTCAAAATAATGGTTTTGAATGGTAATTTTTGGGTCATGGATTTTGGTTACAAAAGTCGTTGTAAAAAACAATGTCTTCCTTGTTCCTACGATAAGTCTATCATTTTTCGGTGATATTATTATATTTATGATATTGTATATATCACCTTCTTGTATATTGTATTTAAAAGTTGAGAGAACTTCTTTCTTGATTGTTGCATGCAAAAGTGTTTCCTGTGTGAAAAGCCTAAGAATTTTAGAGATGATCATTCATAAAGATTAAAATATATTTGGTTTTCAATAACATGTACAATGTTTTTAGTCTTTATAATTTTAAAATGATTATTGTTTATATAAAAAATACAATTTGTAAAGGCAGATACACCAAATAAAATGTGCCAACAAGGTTGTGATATATATATATATATAGATTTGTTAGCAAATTAATAAAATTACTAATTTTTTGACTTACAAGAAATGATAAATACCACCATAATTAACTCGCATAATTGTGAGTTCTCAGGTTTGAATCGGAATATGACGTCGAACCTAACAATATCGACATTTTACCAGTTAAGTTGTAATTTAAAGACTAAATTTATTAAATTTTATTCGTATGTTAATATTTTAATACTTTTATAATGAAATATTATGATATATTTTAATTATATGCTAATGTTTTAGTATTTTTCATGAAATACTACTTTTTTTTGTGATAAGTGACATAGAAGTTTTAATAACAATTTTCAAAAATTAAATTACCAAATAGATTTGGTTTATTCTCTTTTTAAAAATAGTTTTTAAAAAATAGATTACCAAATAAAAATTTTCATTTTGTCAATCCTAAATTTAACAAACAAAGATTATTAAAAAAAAATTAATTTTATTTTCTTTCTTAAAACAGTTTTTAAAACTAAATTCTAAAACTAATTTTAAAATCTAAAAATCAAAAGTGTTTTCAGACATGGTTTTAGTGCTTATAAAATTTCAAAATTTTAATTATAGTCCCTACACAAATTCTCAAATTTTTAATCCTAAAATTTGTTTATTTATTTTTAATCGCTATTTAAAAAACCTTTTGTAAAAAATTGATATTTTTAATCCCTATAAAATCAAAATAGAGACTAAAAGTGAATAAATTTTTTTATAGACTAAATTTGAAATGTCATAATTTTGTAGGGTCTAAAAACATATTTAACTAAAAATAAAAGATTTACCCAATGGGAACATAATGATTACTTATGTAAGAATTATATTCTTAATGGACTTGTCGATGATCTTTTTTATTATTACACTTCCAGCAATAATGCTAAACATATTTGGGATGCTCTAAAGAAGAAATATGAAACTGAGGAAGTTAGAGCCCAAAAGTATCCTATTAGCCGCTACCTCAAATATCAAATGACAGATCAATGGAAGCTTAGTCCCATGAAATCCAGAAAATAGCTTATGAGATCATCTTTGAAGGTATGTCCCTAAATGAACAATTTCAAATTGTTGTTATTATTGACAAACTATCCCCTGCTTGGAAAGATTTTACAAATTCTCATAGACATAAAACAAAAGAGTTCTCTTTGGAAAGTGTGATAATTCGCCTCAATATTTAGGAAGAATCTCTTAAGCAAGTCCAGAAAGATGAAGTTCTTCTTTTTGCAAATAACAAGAAGAAGAAATTCATCGGAGTAGTTCTGAAGCCAAATGACAAATAACTTAAAAATCAGAATCGCACTATAAAGAACAACAACAAGAATGGGAACCATTTCCTAGAAATGACCATTTCCCACCATTTCTCTGCTTTAGATGTGGGAAAGAATTTCATATGGCACGCAAGTGTAGGAACAAGCCAAGTCTTGCTCAGCATGCTAGCTTGACAGAATAGCAATTCATTGCTATGATAACTAAAATCGACATTGTTGGTGGATCAGATGGATGGTTGATAGACAATGGCGCCTCACGCCATGTCTGTAATGATCTTGCTATGTTTAAAACATACACTACTGCTGAAGATAAGAAAGTGTTGATGGGATATTCCCACACCACTAATTTGTTGTTATTGGAGATGTGGAATTAATATTCACCTCTGAAAAAACCTCAATTTTGAAGGATGTCATGCACACTCCAGAAGTAAGGAAGAATCTAGGTTCTGGTTTTCTTCTTAATAAGGCAGGATTTACTCAGCCTATAGGGGCATATTTGTACACCATATCTAAAAATGGTATTTTTGTTAGAAAAGAGTACCCCACTAATGGCATGTTTAAATTGAATGTTGAAATCAATAAAATGTCTCCTTCTACTTACATGTTGTATGATTTTATATATGGCATGCAAGACTCTGTCATGTGAACAAACGTGTGATTTCAAACTTAAGAAACTTAGGCATAATTCCAAAGTTATCTTTAAATGATTTTGAAAAATGTGATTTTTGCACTCAAGCTAAAATAACAAAGAGTTCACATAAATCAGTAGTTAGAGAATCTGAAACATTATATTTAATACTCTATGATATATCTGAACTTGATGGGACGTTAACAAGAAATAGAAAACGTCATTTTATTACTTTTATTGACAATTGCTCTGACTATACTTTTGTATATCTAATGAAAAATAAAAGTGAAGCACTTGACATGTTTAAGATCTTTGTAACTGAAATTAAAAATCAATTTAGTAAAAAGATTAAGAGGTTTCGTAGTGATAGAGGAATAGATTATGATTCTAGTTTATTTAATGAGTTTTATAAAACGCAAGGAATTATACATGAAACTACTACACCATATTCAATTGAAATGAGTGAAAAAGCTAAAAGAAAGAATATAACTCTTACTAAACTAGCTGTTGCTATTATGCTTAACTGTAGTGTTGCATCTCATTGGTGGGGGGGGGGAGGGGGGAGGAAT
>JBBPBP010000001.1:20059011-20077328 GCA_037974735.1 Cicer chorassanicum
TAAAAAAAAAAAAAAAAAAATACATCTCCTTATGAGATAGTGAAGAAAAGACAACCGAAATTTTCTTATTTTCGAACATGAGGTTGTCTGGCTTATGTTAGAATCCCCGATCCCAAGCGAATTAAACTCGCCAGTAGAGCCTATGAATGTGTATTCACTTGGTATGCAGTAAACAGCAAAATGTATAGGTTTTATGACTTAAATGCGAAAGTGATCATAAAATCAAATGATGTTGACTTTTATGAAAATAAATTATCTTTCAAATCGAGAAATAGTGGGGGCAGCAAACCAAGACATGTTCTTGTGACAAGAAGCACTGAAAGCGGCAAACAAGGCAAAATAGAAACTTGAAGAAGTAAGAGATTCATGGTTGCTAAAGACTATGGACCCGATTATATGGCATATACTTTAGAAGAGGATCCTACAAATCTTAAAGAAGCTTTGCCATCATTGGATTCAGATTTATGGCAAGAAGCTATAAAGGATGAAATGGATTCTCTAGAGTCTAACAAGACATGGCATTTAGTAGACTTCCCTCTTAGTTGCAAACCAATAAGTTGCAAATGGATTTTGAAAAAGAAACTAAAACCCGATGGAACTGTTGATAATTACAAGGCTCTCCTTATAGCCAAAGGTTTTAGACAAAGAAAATATAGATTTCTACGACACTTTTTCACCGGTCACTAAAATGGCATCCATTAGGGTACTCATTTCACTAACAGCTATTCATAAATTGGTGATACACCAAATGGATGTCATAAACATCTTTTTTAAATGGTGACCTGGAAGAAGGAATCTATATGGAACAACCTGAAGGTTTTGTAATTCATGGACAAGAAGACAAGGTCTGTAAGTTACATAAATCTTTGTATGGTCTTAAACAAGCTCCTAAGCAATGGCATGAAAAGTTTGATAACTTGATTATATCGAATGAGTTTAAAGTGAATGAAAGTGACAAATGTATTTATTACAAATCTAAAAATGGCATTTGCACTATCATATGTCTCTCTGTAGACGACTTACTCATTTTCGGTTCAAACATTCATGTTGTAAATATTGTGAAATCATTGTTGTGTAACAACTTTGATATGAAAGACCTCGAAGAAGCGAGTGTAATCCTTGGAATCAAGATTAATAGGTCAGAAAAGGGAATTTCTTTGGATCAGTCTCACTATGTTGAAAAGATCCTAAAGAAATAGAAACACTTTAACTTAAACCTGTTTGCACACCATATGATCCAAGTGTGAAACTTTTCAAGAACATTGGTGAAGGTGTTAGACAAACTGAACATGCGAGCATCATTGGCAGCATCAAGTATGCCACTGATTGTACTAGACCCGACACTGCCTACATTGTGGCACTATTGTGCCGGTTTACCAGTAGACCTAGTGTGGAGCATTGACATGCTATTTAAAGAGTCATGAGATACCTAAAAAGGACCGTGAGTCTCGAATTACATTATCAAAGATTTCCTGTCGTCCTTGAAGAATGCAGTGATACTGATTGGAACACCTTATCAGATGACTCCAAAACAACTAGTGGCTATATTTTTAGTATAGTAGGTGGTCCTGTATCTTGGAAATAGAAGAAACAGACGATACTGGCTTAGTCCATTATGGAGTCTGAAATGATAGCACTAGCTACTGCTAGTGAATAAATGAGCTGGTTGAGATGCTTGCTAGTTGAAATCCCTTTATGGGAAAAACTTATGTCAGTTGTGTTGATCCATTGCGATAGTACCGCGGCTATTTCAAAATTAGAGAATCTTTATTACAACGGTAAGAGACGACAAATATGTCGTAAGCACAACACAGTTCGAGAGTTATTTTCTAAGGGGGTTGTTATAGTTGATCATAAATGCACTGATGAGAATTTAGAGGATCATTTGACAAAAGGATTAGTTGGAGAGAAAGTCCTAAATACATCCAAAAGTATGGGACTATTGCCTATAGATCAATGAGTCAATCATGATGGTAACCCAACCTAAAAGACTGGAGATCCTAAGAATTAGGTTCAATGGGTAATAACAAGTCATAGTGATATGAGATGAACATGCTATTATATCTCAAAGAAGTATGATTCCTAAAGCGATGAAAGGATGAGGTAATGGAAACTCTTAATGAGATCTATACTTTATGGGAATTGGAGTACCTAGCTACAGGAGTACTCTTGATAGACTTACCTATGTGAATGTGGAAGTGGGGACGCTTCCTATGGAATTTCGAGGCATAATTCTAGAGCATTCACTATACTGGGATAGACGTGTAGGGCCATTAATGCACGGGCTTTTGAGAATACACCCTATGAAAAGGTTGTGTGTGGGTTTGATTTTAGAGATAGATATCAAGACTACGACTCACTCTTGTTGAATCTGAATCTTACTTACTATGCAAAGGTTCAAGTCATGAGACACCTATGTTTGTGCACAATCTTATAGAAGCGTTTGATGCTATTTCAGAAACTTCTTTTTTAAATTCAAGTGGGAGCTTGAGCTAAGTAGTGTATTATTTTTTAGTATCTAGAATATTAAAAAATTATTTATTTAATTTTTAATAAATACGTGCGCTTTTATCTCATTGATACGTTGAACATGTATCTTCCCTCAACCGAGTCAACATTCAACACCTGATCTGGTATATTCCTTCCTAAATTCGCGCATTAGTTTGCCCTGGTCAAAACCTAGCAATTCTCGCGTTTCAATTTTCTGTGGATTCGTGCATCCGTGTTTTGTGAAGTCAAAACCGAGAGAATTCCGAAGTGCAATTTTAAGTGGATCCGATTTGATGGATCGCACAATTTTCTCTCCTTCAGTTGCATAGTTCCTCTATAAATAGAGGACTCTACTCAATTGGAAGAACACCACAAAAGTTCTTCGAAATCTGATATTTTTCTCTACTTTTCCCTTTATTTCTTTCTTCTTCTCTTTCTTTCGAGTGATCATAGTACCATATTACGAGTGACAGCCTTTGATTGTCATATTGAGGGTGTAATTCTAAAACGGTTTTCTACGGTGCAATGGAAGTTCGATACAGTGTATCTAAGTTGTTTTATCTTGGAGACTTCGTGATTGATAATCTGTCTTGCACAATTTGGACAGTGCTATAAAACGTCTTAAAGAAAGCAACCTAGTTCGTGATTCAACTTAATATTATTTTTGGTGGCATAAATTTATTTTGAAACAGATTTTAAAACTCAAAAACAACATAAACTAATGTTGGGTCTTTTATGCAGTTTACGTCGTGAATAAATAAGCCATATAAGGTTCGTACATTATTAGAATCGACTTTATAAATAAACTTATTACTAAAACAAAAGTGGGTAATGTTAGCTGTCCATTAATTTACTAGTTCATGGTTTTCTCTAATGGCTTCTTGGTCCCACCAAACTTAGCGCGACTATAATTAACTAGATATTTTTTTATTATGATAATATCTTAATGAGATGTTACCATAAAGATAATGTATTTTTATAACAACCATATCATGCATTTTGTTATTATACCTACAAAAAATCATGCATTTTGAGTTTCCCGTACTTTTCGTGGAAGTGGTTGCACTTATCCGTGCTTATTTGAGTTCAAATGGAAAATTACTTGTTAACGTTGTCCGTAATCAATAATCATTATTTTGAGAATTGAAAAGTCTAAATTTAATGCAAATTTTCATTTTTTTTTAATATTTAAAATAATAAATTTGAAAGTTAGATTATTTAATCTTGTTTTAATGGTCATTGATGTGCAACCTACTTGTGCTTTTGTGATGGAGCCAATCTCGGACTCATGTTTATTTGTAATTTGTATGACTATTTGAGTGAGACACTTAGGATGACAATGGACACCTAGACTCCATAGTATAGTGTATGTGTTTAAAAAAATGTCCGGACCCAAATTCATTTACACATCGATAGTAATTTTAATGTTCATCCACATATGCTCAAGTCACCTAAATGTATGTATTTGCGCTCGTACATTTATATCAATAATGCGATTTTTTATCCTATCTATTGCGGCTTTTACAAGTATTTTTTAAGGGTGTATATTGAGTTTAAGTCCAATTAACATCCCTACCATTCTTTTTTTCTTGGACAACTAGTGAGACACATCATATGAATAGCGCAAATCAAATTAATTAATTGAGAGAAACTAAGTTGCGACTTGAATTCATCCACGCATGATTTGATTAAATAGGCAATTTATTCATTAAAAGTCAAGGGAACTATTTGTTTGTATTTTCAAATATATTTAAATAAATTTTGTCTAGCAATTTCCTTTAAAAAATTAATAGATGTGTTTTGTTTTTCTTTAGAATATTGTATTAATAGAATAATAAAAAATTATTAATTACAATAGTGTCACGTACTATTTATATATAGATTGTAAAGCCAATTTAAGCTTTTGCACTTAGCCCATCATATATTCATGTTTAATAATTAGGGCCACAACTTTTGTGAAAGGTCAGTCACATTTTCAACTTATCTTATTATTACTCATTACTATATCAATGTCAGAAATGTCAAATATATTATTATTTTTTATTTAGAAAAATGTTAATAAGTATCTTGAATATTTGTTAAACATCTAAAGATAAAAATATTTTATTGAAAAGGACATAAATTATATATTCAATTTTTGAAATCACAAAATTTATTCATTTTAATTCAAAATTTTATTTTTGTATCATTAACAAGTAACATGACCCTTTTATTTTAAATTTGGAGAAAAAAATGCACACAATTAGAACTATATATGATTTACTTCAATTAGAAAATTAAGTCGAGCTATATAGAACCATGACAATAGTTTTTTATAAAAACCGATCTGAATCAAATCACGGTGATAAAATGGATTGATCCAGATGTGGATGGATAACAATTCACAATAAAAATTGAAAAAAAGTTCAATTCCATCCATCCATTTAAAATAAAAACCATCCAATCAACCAATTATTCAATGAATGGATATCTATCCAATTCATCTTATTACTTTTTTTTTTAACATTTTAACAAATTAATTATAGTTTATTTGGTTTGATAAGGAATGATAATATTTGTTATTATTTCTAAAAATTTATTATTATAAAGAACTATATTTTCTTTTCATGTCCGTTTGTTTCTTTTTATTTTAAAAAATTGTTTATAATATTAATTTTAAAAAAAAAATCAGTTTCTTATTATTTTAAAAATGACCAAATTAGTGATTTATAAAAATGATCTTATTTATCACATTAAAAAAAATGTATTTTTTTAAGGAAAAATAAGGCTTTTTTATATTAATTCAAAAACGTGTTTTTTAGTCATTTTGAAAATAGTTTTATTTATTATTTTGAAAAAACAGTCTATTTTTAAGAAATATGCAGTTTTTTTAAACTAAAAAAAAAAAGCAGTTTTTTTAAATAAAAAAAACAGTATTTTTAATAAAAAAAATATTTTTAAAATAAATATAATAATATAAATACTATAATTTATTTATTTTTAATTAAATAATAAGAGGGTCGTTGATGGTGGCCGGCGGCCATTGCGGCAGAGCTCTGACGAATCACAGTGATCTGTGGCGGAGCTCTAGTAAATTTTTTGGCGACGGACGACGGATCTTCAGTGGCCAGCCACTTCCGTCCACCACCAATATTATTAATTAAATATTTAAATGAATAATAAATAAATAAATTATAATATTTACTTTTTTATTTTTATTTTACAATTAGATTACTTATCTTTAAATTAATAAAAATAAACTGGTTTTTAAAATACAAAAATTTCAGTTTATTATAAAAGAAAATAAAAAAACGTTTCTACAAATAATAAATTCATTTTCAGAAATCATTTTATTTTTAAATTATGAAAAAATGTTTATTTTAAAATATATAAAAAAAAAGTTGGTTTTTTATTAAATTTATAACAAAAAACGGCATTTTTGTAAAAAATTAAACTGTTTTTTGGAACAATTATAATAATACTTATTAAAGCTGTCTATATTATAAATTTATAATATTATTTGCTGCTTCTTCTTCACCAAAATCCTTTGGATATTCAATTTTCTTTTTTGTATATTAAATTTGGAAGAATTAAATTAAAATTTTAATACTAATAAAATTTTTATTAAAAATAATTAAAGTATTTGATAAAATTAACTTAAAATTGTAAAATGATATTTTTAATTAAAGCAAAAATCCCTTGAACAACGCAAAGTTATGTGGCAGCATGATGATGCAAATACCATGGTTCTGAATATCGATGGTAGTGCTCTTACAAATTCAAGTAAAACAGACTTTAGAAGTTTGGTTAGGAACTATGAGGGCTTCTTCCAATTCGTCTTCTATGGAAGTATAAGTATTCTAATGCATTTCATGTTGAGATCAAAACTCTCATGGCATTGAGCTCTCTTGGCAAACTTGTTTCAAAAAACCATTATATTTTTCAAACTCCTTACATATTGTCCAATTGGTGACTATTGGTACAAATAGATTTTATCATTATATTAACATTTTGGTGGTTATTCGGATCTTTTTAGATGAGTTATATCATTATATGTATATGTAGGTCCAAATAGAGTCATGGAAAGAAAATTAGTAGTTAGTGGATTTTATTATATAGGGTAGAGTATAGAATTATGTGGTATCTAAAAAAATTCATTGAATCAGGGTTCATTTGATTTAGTTATTTAAAATTTGAAAAGAAAAAACTTGTTTGAATGTATAGTTTTGCAGTATAATTTTTTAAAACAATTTTCAAAATTACTGTTTTTAAAATCCAAAAAGCAGGTGATACATGTTTTCCTTTTTCTTATTTGCTATTTTATACTTGAATTCAGAGAATGTTTCAAACAAATTTTATAGAGGATATTAATCTCAGAGCTTGACTTTGTGGATTGTAGGAATATTAATTCCTCTGTATTTCCTTTTTTCCCGGTAATAATAATTTCATGTTTTCCTATTATTGATCTAATTTCTCTTGTAAATTGTTAAAGTGTGAATCGGATTTGCATGTCTAAACTCATTGTGTGTGGTTGCTGATATTTGGATTATTAATCTAATTTCTCTGTGAATTTTCGTATAAGCTTTTCTATTTATTATGTTGCATTAAATTGGTCTCATAATCTTAAATTCGTTTCACTCGACAATGAAGGCGATAGAATGTTGTAATAATTCTCATTTGTTTGTTATTTGATGAAAATGATTATAAAGCTTTCATAAAAAATATTTGGTCTCATAATTTTAAATTCGTTTGACTCGATATCGCAGTAATATTAATGATCAATTATTTTTCTGTTGTGGAGAAAAAGTAATGTTTTATATTTAAATACCGTAAGAAATTCTATTGTACCACAAAATAATTAATGACATGTTTTATATGACAACATTCAAAACTTTTTTTGAACTAATTTATTTTACTTAAACTTGAAAACTTCTGCAGAAGCAAGCAGTTAATGGGATTTTTGTAAAAGCAACTATGTGGCAATACTTAGATTATAGATATTGTGCAGAGAAAAATCCTTGAGCATTAAGGATTAGTTATCAACCAAGAAATGGTTGGAATTTAGAGCGGCATAAAGAAACCTACATAATGAAGTAGATCATGGTCTATAAACTATAGTTAATTATTATCATATTTACTTGTACTAAGAGTGGGCCATATAGCATAACAAATAAAATTAATTTGGCACATTACAATAAATTATATGTGGTAGGATTCACCCAATGAGAATGTTGACAATGTTAATTTCAACTCTCTTTACATATCCATTCATCAAGTCATTTATTTCATTAGCCTCCCAAACTTCTCAAATGAAAGTGTACAAACATTCCTAAATAATTTAATTCTAGCACAATTTATATCATATCTTTCCTTCATGAAGAATATAATATGTGCATAAGAAAACCTACAAAGGTTACATGTACTAACGTGTAGAGAATCCTTATCTCTGAGCTGCTGGCACTTGATCGTTTTGCTCTTGGATTTATGTTTTTATCCTTGTTCGGGGTCATAGAGACGTTAACAGGCATAGAACCTGAAAATAGTTTTCAATTTTAAGACATGGTGAAAGAACGTATATTTCTTGCAAAAAATAACAATTTAAATGGTGAACTTACAATTATAGTCGGTCCATCCTATGCGCTGATTATCCAAATCATAAACAACTATCCTATCTTTTAAGATAAGATCTGCGTAAGATAAAATCATACTTGTTAATTTATTATTAGCATACTTGCATGTAAAGGATAATTTATGATTAACTTACTTGATAATAATTTATGATTAATATACTTGAGCATATATAGTATATTGGCTTCTTTTTGGAAATTAGATTTTTGTAACAAATGGAGAACATACATAAATTTAAATATATATTGAAATCAAGTTGAATGATAATAATTAGAATCTAATCATTATCATTGTGTATTTTCCATTATCAACAAATACATAAGATATCTTTAGAATATTTTACCATTTATAAAAGTTTCCATTTAATAATGAAATACGATAATTCTAATTTTTTTCTTCCAATTCCTTGCAGCGTTCATAGTTTGTTTAAATTTGTCCACCATCTTACCTCCTAATATTGAAGGTCCGCCTTGTGTTTTTTGAAAACCAATGCACCACGTTGAAGCGAACTGGTAAAGCATATTTTCACATCAGTGACAAACAATTCCAAAGAATAACTTACTTATATGCAAGAATATAACCAGAGCATAACATAAATACTTCAATGCATACCATAAAATTATTGCGCACAAGGTATTGTGCTGGTTTTAGAACCATGGGCGCTCCACCCGCAAAGTTAAAGCTGATCGAAGGAAAAATATCTATACTGAATATGTAACAAACACAATATTTAATGAGATATTCAGAAATCCTAATAGAACAAACACTTTTTTCATATGAAGTATATAAAGATCTTCATAACAAATATTATATTTGTGATTACCTGGTTGAAACCAGATAGCAAGGACTTCCTTCTGAAATAGCGGGGCTGCCAAGTTGTGACGCAACAGTAGTTATCTACACATTCATTTAGAAACTAAACATCAGTATATGTTAAGATCAAAATCATTCATAAAATATGAGAGAAATAAGCAAATCCATTGTTTAGAAAATTAATAAAAATATATAAAAAAGATTAAACCTCAATACAGTATTTATTTCCTAAAATATTGAAGACATACAAGTCTCTTAAGTCATATCAAGATTTTAAACTAAAAAGAATTATCGACTAGATCAATGAATGGTTCACAATCTATCTATATCCAACATAATAATATTTAATATCAGCCAATAAGACAAGAACGTGAGAACCCATATTAACTCAATGGAAAAATGTCAAGTGATTTTAGGAAATAGACAACATGAGACAAGCAAACCAAAGAGTAAGAGCATATCCACATTATTCTCTCGCAATGCTGATTCCTCATCATAGAATAGGCAAAAGAGAATAATATGTCCAACAAAGTTGAATATTGCAATGTTTTGAGCGTGGTACAAGAAATCTTACGGCATTAACAAGAGGATCATAAGCTTCTTGAATAAGATATGCCAATGTTGTACCACTGTCAACTACAATTCCTTGTTTGTACGATGTTGCAAATGCGGCTGGATTAATTGAAAGAAGATTCCCATTGACAGAAATGCTTTGGAGTTTTAAGGCGTAATGAAACCTGAGATTTAATTAAAAAGGAAATACTAGTTAATTATACTGCAAAATATCACCTTAAGAGTAAGAAAGTACAAGATAAAAACAACACAAGAAGCATTTTAAACTGATTTTAGCAATATCACCTTTTACATTCAATTAAATGAAAATATTTTAAAATGGTTATCCACTGCTAGGTTGATTCAAACATAACAAGGGTGTACCATGTATGAAATTTTGTAGATAAAAAAACATAACTAAACTGAAGAGGAAAGAAATAAACCACAAATTGAGGAAAGAAAAAGAGAAAAGCAATGCAGAAGAGAACATACTGCGATGGGACCATTGGACTATAAACAATATTGGGCTCCAAAATTTCACCAATAACTAGAATTCCTCCTCCGTTGCCATCTCCTTTCAAACAGTGAGAGAAAACTTTGGGTGTTTTTCCTTGTGATGACAATTGTGATACAACTGATACATCACTAGGGCCAAACCCAAAGATTCCATCAATCGCTCTTGCCGTCTTGGTCAAAACTCCAGATAGATAGGTGCTACACCTATTTCCAAAACAACCATCCAATAAAGTTAATCAAAATCCATATTAAGTATTAGTATTAAAAAAAACATGGGACTGAAAGAAAAAACTATCAGAGAAGATAAACAAATCCCACCATTTACCAATTCTCCATTTTATTAAAAAAAAATCAACTTATTGACAAAACCTGCATTACCAATTTAATCCCACTCTCCTCTCCCAACATTCTCTCTAATTTTCAGTCCTACAAATCATGTCGAACAGTTCCCTCTACAAGGATAGGCTCCCTTGACCCACCTATCCAAGTTTAATTTCTATATGTTATGAATCCCACAAAGCATACACACACATTTATAATTGTCCACAATAAATAAACGTAGGAGTTTCTCACCCAAAAAGAATAGTGGCTGAGGAGTTAACACTAGTCGGAGAAGACTGTCCGATGATCGTGTGAAAATACATGTGATCAGAGATATAAAAACCGGAGGTAGTACTGTCATCTTGAAACTGAAATTTGTAGCTGCACTGATTATGATTAACCTTAGGAGAGCATATAACTAGTGCACCCTGAACCGCGAGAGGGCATATTGGATCCGAGCAATTTACAAGTGCAGCCGTGGATGAACTAGTTGTGTCAAAAAAAATGGGCTCAATCTGTACACAATACAACGCAACAAGCAACAAATGATGGAAAAGCAATGATGGAAATTAACCTTGGTTCCCAAGGCAACAAAATAAACACTACACCACAAGTAAGTATGTGTATAGTAAAAAAGCAATGATGGAAATTGAAAATCCATACCCCAAGTCCACTGGAATGAGGGCAACCGGTACAAGGATTACAGTTAACCCATAAGACGTCACTTCCGGTATCAATCTGAACAGTAAACTCCCTTGGTGGAGATCCAAGCTTTACTTTTGTGGTATAGAGACTGAAGAAACAAACCAGCAATAGTATTAATTAAATCTCACTGTCATGTATCTCATAAAAATAAAATGAAATTCAATTTTGTACAAAATATTGTAATGTATATCAATTATTGCTATATAAGAAATGCATGACAGAGCATACCAGAAAATGAAAAGAACAAGGAAATAAGAAATAAATGAAGGAGTATACGAGAAAGAGGATTAGCCTTACCCAAAGGAGTTTGGATCAGCGATACCTTGGACTGGGAAGTTGACGCCAACACCACCCAAGATTCTTGAGTGGCGAACTCTGTCGCGAGCTATCAATATGTCAATCTTAACGCTATGGTTAAGTGGAATGACCCGTTTTAGAGGAAGGTAACTGGTGCACACAGTTGGTGCCGCAATGCTGGCCAACAACAGCAGTGTAATGTAGATGAACTGCATTTTTGTTTATGGTTATTTCTTGTCTAATGGGGATGGTGGTGGAATAGGTGAAGTGAAAATTGAAATATAAATAGAATAGAGAATGATAGTGAACTAGGGTGTTATGAGAATGATTATTGACATTGATTTATGTTCTATTTATACACTACCTAGCCACATGAATCAAGCAAAGAAAATCAACGAAAATATAAAGAATAAGTGGCTCACCTTTAGCTTTGCAAATCAGCATATCACTAACTTGTTGCTGTACTTCTTCTTTGTATTAAAGACAACGACCTGCAATGGTGTGTCACCTTTGCAAGTCAGCATTGCATAAAATATTGCCATTCTTTGTAACAAATTAACTACAAAGAGAGTGTGATACATTTGTTAAAGCAATTGAAGATTCCGGTCAATTTAGCAATTAAGGACAGAGCCTCACCTTTGCAAGTCAGCATTGCATCAACTATTGCCATTCTTTGCAACAAGTTAACTACAAAGAGAGTGTGATACATTTGTTAAAGCAATTGAAGATTCCGATCAAATTAGCAATTAAGGACAGAGCCTCACCTTTGCAAGTCAGCATTGCATCAACTATTGCCATTCTTTGTAACAAGTTAACTACAAAGAGAGTGTGATACATTCTGATCAAATTAGCAATTAAGGATAGAGCCTCACCTTTGCCAAGTCAGCATTGCATCAACTATTGCCATTCTTTGTAACAAGTTAACTACAAAGAGAGTGTGATACATTCTGATCAAATTAGCAATTAAGGATAGAGCCTCACCTTTGCCAAGTCAGCATTGCATCAACTATTGCCATTCTTTGTAACAAGTTAACTACAAAGAGAGTGTGATACATTCTGATCAAATTAGCAATTAAGGACAGAGCCTCACCTTTGCAAGTCAGCATTGCTTCAACTATTGCCATTATTTGCAACAAGTTAACTACAAAGAGAGTGTGATACATTTGTTAAAGCAATTGAAGATTCTGATGAAATTAGCAATTAAGGACAAAGCCTCACCTTTGCATTTGCATGTGCGTATCAGCCCATTAATAAAAATGGAAACCACTACAAAAGCAATTTGTGAAAGTAGATCTTCGAAATGGGCACGTGGAAGGTATGATCAAAACACCAAAACCTATTCAATCCGCGGGTGGTAACTATTGGCCCCAATCTCGTACGTGAGAGTGAGAGACGAGAGTGAGAGACGAGAGTGAGAGTGACAGACGAGAGTGAGAGACGAGAGTGAGAGACGAGAGTGAGAGTGAGAGACGAGAGTGAGAGTGAGAGTGACAGACGAGAGTGAGGTGAGGCGGCGAGAGTGAGGGTGAACGGCGAGAGTGAAGCGTGAGGCGGCGAGAAGCACTTTACCTTGAAATAATGTAATAAATATTAAATTTGCTGTCAGTTTTCAAGAGAACCACTTTAACTTGGCGGTACAACGAACTTTCCTATCCCTTTTGACAAAAAGCAGTTTATTTGTTCATAATTTGTAAAAAAATAAATGATTGTTCATTCCCTTCTTTTTCACTTGAAACAATTTATCAATTAATTCGTTAATCAATTTAAAATCATTAGAAGTTCTTAAAAATAATTTATCAATTATCTTAGTTTCATTTTAAGGATATCTATTCGATCTATTTAATTACTTTTTTAGTATATGATTAAAGTATTATAATGTATTGCAACCGATGTTTTAAATTAATTGGAAGGAATAAATTACAAATTAAAATAGTGTTGATCTCGTAAAAAAATATTTTTAATGTGTTTGATTTATTTTAGTGCTTGATTGGAATTAAATTGATGGAATTTTTACCATTTTTTTTGTAAAATGAAAATATTTGTTTATATGGAAGAGTCATGCACAACGGTCAATGATTACTATGATTGGTCAACTTTCTTTAAATTACTTCAAAAACCAAACTTCCTCATTTCTATTGCTTTTAAAATCTTGACATATGTGTATTTATTATTTTTGTTTGCAAATCATTCACGCTATGTACCACTACTCTTTATAAAAATGTCAAATTGTGTATTTCTATTCCATTAAAAACAGCCAAATTATGGCGGACGTGTTTATAATTGTGAATGAAAATGAAATTAATTAATATATTTTGTTGTTATTATTTTAATTACTATCAATGATAAATTTTAAAATTGAAACGATATCAATGACGTTGAAAATTGTCTATAATGTAGTTGATATATGTTGGTCATTTATTGGAATCACACCGATGAAATTTTTATGTTTGGCAAGGAATAAATTGCAAATTGAAACAATTTCAATGTCAATCACATTGGAAATTGTTTTCAATGTTCCTGTTTCGGTTTTTTTATTTGAAATAAATGTTCTTGATTCATATTGGTGCTTTAATTAGAAATAAATTATGGAATTTTTCTTGTTTCTTTTGAAAAAAATCAAAATTGTGTATTCCCATTAAAAAGAGGTAAATTATGGGAGATGTTTGTAACCGCGAATGTAAAGTAAAATTAATAAATATATTATGTTTTATTATCTTAATTATAATTATTTTATTAAATATTCTCATGGCAAATGATAATTTGTGATAGGAAACGTGGCATATTTCAGGGTGAGAGGCATCGAGAATAATTTGTTAGCAACATAATCAATGTAAATATCATTTACTTATAAATAAGATAGATATCCAAAATTATAATTAAATAAAAAGTTGTTATAGTTAATTTAAAGTGGGTACACCTCAATTTGGACAATGTCTGTAAACCTCAAAGTGTAACAGCACGCTTAATTAAAATTTGATTAAAATAAAGATTTATTTAACTATTAACATATTAATTTATAAATAAAGAATTTTAGTTAAAATAGAAATAGACAAAAGGTAAAATGGGAAATGCCCAAGGGTCAAAAAGAAAAATTTTCACTCATTTCTCTCACTTATTTCCCTTCCCTTGAAAAAAAATCGGGAATAATCATTTTTTTTCCCTCACTTCCTTCCCGTAGTTGAACTTGATAGAACACCCAAAAGTAGTAATGTTTATTATCCCTTTCAATCCTCCATTTTTTCAAATCTTTAAAATCTTCCAAAATATAAAAGCTTATCTAAGTCCCTCAGATCTGCCTAAAAGCATTGCATGCAAGATCCTACCTCTCCATCTTCGAGAATCAACCAAGAGTAGTAGAGCAAGGAAAGAATGAACCAGAAAAAGGGAATTTCCAAGCTTGGAAAAGAGGACACAACTTAAAGAAATACCAAGAACTACTAGAACCAACTCATTCTCCAATTAATACAAATTTCAAAGGACAACTCTTAGAAACATTAAGTTATTTTAGATTAAAATTTATTTAGCATGAGGGTTCTTTGGTTAATCCAATTTAAAATCTTCATTAATTATGAAATTATTTTCTGGGTTAAATCGGGTAACAGAAAGGAAATGGATCTGATAATTAAATAACATAGAGGATGGTTGGTCGCAGCCGACGGCGGAGCTCTGGCAACCTCCACTGTGAAGCTCCGACAATCCACTGTGGTGGGCGGAGAAGCTCCGACAAGTTTTTCGTTGGTGGCCGATAGAACTCGACGACTAGCGGTGGTATTCAATAGAGCTCTTTTAAATTATATAAAATATTGATATTTTAAAATTATAGAACAGTACACTTTTTTAATTATGAAAAATAGTATTTTTAAAACAATTATAATAATATTTATCAAAGATATCTATTTTATAACAAATAAATATAATCTATTAGATTTAGTTCAAAAACATATCTAATCCCCTTAAAAAAAAAACATATGTAATCATTTGGATTTGTAAAAAAATTCGAAGGCATGGATTGGATTTCATCCATATCATTAAATGGAGGAATTGAATTCAATTAATTAACTAACTTTTACTTACTTAAATGAATTAGTTGGATGATAACTAAATGATTTTGCTATCCCTTCTTACATGGCACTAAAGAAAGCGGTCTATGTAAGAAATCACAAGAGATTAAACTCCTAAGATAAGGAATCACAAAAGACAAAACTCCTAAGATCTATTTACTTTGACATTAATAACCTTCAGGAAATTTTTACACCAGATTTAGTAGTGAAGCTACTGATATTAATTTTACAATGAAATTAATTATAAAGAGAAAAAGTGAAATATACTCTTAGAATATTTATATTTATTTATTTATTTATTTATTTATTTATTTATTTTTCATATGTGAATATTAGGGGTTTATTTGTTAGGAAAGAAAGAGAAATATATTAGTAACATGATTGAACTTCTGATATTTTTTCTTAAAACTCTTTCCATGTTTTTTAACTCATCAAAATTTCACTAATAAGAATAAAGTTCACTATAATTTTTATTTATATTTAATTAAAGCAATTTAAAGAAAATATAAAAATAACAATAATTTTACTTATATTTATGCTACTAACGTTAATAAATACAAACCATATAGGAAGAATGAACCTACTTTCTCACAAAATAAAAATAACCTACTTTTAATTAAAATTGAAAATAAAAAGCAATTTGTGTGAGTAGTGGATAGTAGTGTCCAAGTCCCAAAGTGTTGCCTTCCCTTATTACTTTTTATATATATATATATTAAATCACTTCACTTTGTTTATAGATAAATGGTAAAAAAAAATACACAATTGTAAAATTTTGAGTTTGAATCCAAACATATTTTTTTTTTTTGTTTACTTTAAGTTTCTTAAATCGAAAGTAATTATATTTGAGATGTGTCAGATATTGTATGTAGATACATTTTTTAATGGAGTTCGAATTCAATTTTAGCGCGAAGTTTAACTCCTTCCGTTAGATTGAAATTCGTTGGTAAAATGTATTTAACTCTTTATTTAGAGTTTACTAATTTTCCAAAGATATTGTTATGAGAAATAATTTTTTTTTTAAACACAATTCGGAATGAAATATAAACAAAAATAATAATTAAGAAGGTGATGTATCTAGTCTTAAATTAATATCAGATACATCAATTTTTCAGTTACTTTTTGTTTATAATTAAAAGGCTTAATTGCATTTTTGGTCCCCCTATTTAAGGTGAAAAGCGAAAGTAGTCCTTCCATTTTGTTTGTCCCCAGTTTTAGTCCCCAAACTGATTTTGAGTTCAAATCATGATGAGTTGTCATTTTTTTAATGACGTGTCAAAAAAACGATGACGTGGCAGATGCCTATGTGGATTAAAAGTGAATATTATATTATTTTAAATTAAAAAATACAATTTAGCTATTATTATAATTATTGTACTAAATTTTAAATATGTAAGGAAAAAATAAAAATAAAAATTCAGCAAACCCTAACTTAACCAATGACCCAAATTTCACCGCTCCTTCAAATCTCTCAATTTTCATCAATGGCAGGTAGAGGCAAAACCCTAGAATCTTCCACCGCCAAGAAGGCCACGTCAAGGAGCAGCAAAGCCAGCCTCCAGTTCCCTGTCGGCCCTATCGCTCAGTTCCTTAAAGCCAGAAAATACGCTGAAGGCGTCGGCGCCGGTACTACTGTTTATCTCGCCGTCGTTCTCGAATATCTCGCCGCCGAGGTAATTTCCGTTCACCGCTCGAATTCGTATTTAATTACACTAAAATATCACTGGATCTAGGGTTTCCCGATTCTATTAGGTTTCTTCAATTTAGCCAAATTACTAATCTTGGAACAAGATCGAATAATCGATTTTTTTTCAATTTTTTAAAGATCTGTTTGATTTTTATTTCAATTAATCGAAGTTTTGAATTGAATTTGCGTTTTGTGTTTAGGTTTGGGAATTGGCTGGAAATGTTGCAAGGGATAGCAAGAAAACACGAATTGTGCCGAGACATATTCAATTGGCTGTGAGAAACAATGAATAATTGAGCTTCTTGGTGATGTTACAATTGCTAATGGTGGCGTTATGCCCAATATTCACAACCTTTTACTCCCAAAGAAGACTGATGCTTCTTCTAACTCGTTGCCGCTGATGATGAATGAACTTGATTTTGCTGAGCAATTACCAGATTCAGTTTCAATTTTTTTGTATCTGTTTTAAGGTTCAAACAATGTTTTGATCATTGAGCTGCTAGGTTAGGATTTCAAGTTAGTGATGTGAATACATTGATTTTCATCTTGTTGATCTGACTGAATTTTTATTTTTATTTTTTCCTTACATATTTAAAATTTAGAACAATAATTATAATAATAGTTGAATTGTATTTTTTAATTTGAAATAATATAATATTCACTTTTAATCCACACAGATATCTGCCACGTCATTGTTTTTTTGACACGTCATTAAAAAAATGACAACTCATCATGATTTGGACTCAAAATCTGTTTAGGGGACTAAAACTGGGGACAAACAAAATAGGGGGACTACTTTCGATTTTCACCTAAAATAGAGGGACCAAAAGTGAAATTAAGCCTAATTAAAATCAAATACATCAACTTTTCATGTTAGTGGAACGTAGAAAGAAAGAAAAATGCTTCTAACAGATTATTAACAATCTATCTGAACTAGTTATACAAAATTGATTTTTGGCTATTTAATAATTAAAATATTGATTTTGGCCAAAACTATCATGTCGTTTCTTATTCTTTGGATGAAATACCCAAACACTTTTTTAGGAAGCAGAAACACATTAATAATAATAATAATAATAATAATAATAATAATAATAATAATAATAAGTACATTTGGTCCTTTAACTTAATTTCAGTTAACGTTTTAGTATTTTATTTTTTTTATTTTTTCTGATTTGGTCCTCTATTTTAATTTTAAGTGGCAATTTGATTTTTATGTTTTAAAATGTCAACAATGTTATCCTTTTTTTTGCAAAAATTCAAAAAAT
>JBBPBP010000001.1:20080967-20099851 GCA_037974735.1 Cicer chorassanicum
TATTTTTAATTTTTGTAAGAAAAAATACAACTTTAGTCCGTATAAAATTATCTTACAAGCAGTTTTAGTCTTTATTGTTAAATTAATATATATTTTTAAATGATTTTCTTGAGGCATGTTTGTAATATTATAAAAGGTTCTTCTACAAAAAAAATAAATTCAAAATTCGATTTCTAATCTATTTTTTCATTACATCTATGTTGAATTTTTAGTGTAAAAATTTATATTTAATTCATCTTATGTTAAAAAGAATTAATTTTTTCGAATTAACTTTTTATAATGTTCTAAACATTTTTGTAAAAATATTTAAAATTTAAAAGTTCAATCACAATTGAACGTGTTCGTTTCAACGGGGACTAAAATTGTTTGTAGAATAATTTTATGGAGAATAAACATTGTATTTTATACAAAACTAAAAATGAAATGTTAAAATTTTGTAGAAGTTAAAAATATATTTAACCTTTAATATAATCACCATTCTTTTTTTTATTTAATATGTGCAAAATAGTCAAATGAGACGAATATTGTGAGACACAATTATGTATATTCAAGATCTGAAATAATATATGATTAATTACTTGGTTTAATTATTCTATAAATCCCTAAATTATTTGAAAGAGGGATAGGAGATAGAATTTTTAGGAGAAACTCTATTATTGTTACTTGAAAGGAATGATTCTTAAAGAGCAAAGGACAATTGCGTCGAAAGACTAAAAATTTAAAATGACATTAAATAAAGTGCATGAATTTAAAGTGACGATAATTAAAGAGACGGAGAAGTAATTGACTTGAATATAAAATTGCAAGTAAGAATAAATGAAACAAATTAGTTTGTAAATTGTCGTGCAAAATATGTGTTATAAAGGGTTTACAGTTTTTTTATGCTAAAAATTTGTAAGAGTCTTTGAATAATAAAATGTTTTGTTGTGATATTGTAGATTATATATAAAGTATCGAACCACAATAAATTTAAGAATTGTATTTTATTTCTTTCTCACTTCTTGTGTACGTCTTTCTTGTGTAAAGATTTTTTGTTGGTTTCCCAACACAGGTGTATAGATCCTTTCAGAAAAGCAATGTTTTTTCAACTCTCAAAATTGAAGCGATTCCAACAATACATGATTCCTTATCTCAATAGAGCACAAATATCTAAATTCAATATTTTTAGATATTTTTTTAAAAAATTATTTGGTAAAAATGAGTTAGACCAACCTAATATTTATTAGTATATATCAGTGAACAATTTCCATTCTAAATGAGTTAGGGAAGGGTAGTAAAGTACATTTGACCATTTTTTTTATGAGAGTTAGTTGTTTGATACACCTTTACATATAATTATAAATCAAATGCAGATGTGTTTTTCAAAATAAAATAAATAATTTTATGATTTTCATGAGCCGATTATAAGGGATTGTGGGTGTGCCTTACTTCTGCATTTAAATTGTAGTTTGTTAGAATCGTGTTAGTTTGAAGAACAATGATCCTTAATTTTTATTTTGATGATAACAAAGTATATATGAAAACAATATGTACTTTAACATATGTTCCAAGTGTGTATATCCTCTAATAAAATATTTTGAGCACGTTCATTTGATTATAAATATGTAACGCCCAGGATTTTCATTCAAGACATTATTTAAAAATATTTGTTTTTTTTCAAAAATGACATAATTTTGTTTTTTTTTTTTACAGAAAGTAGTTCATCATGTGATCAATAAAATTTCACTAGTAAATAGATTGATTTCATTTTTATGAAATAACACAACCCAATTTTACTGGATGTTATTATTCTTGTAAAGATAATTTGCTAATTGTAGAAAGTGTTCACTTACGTCTTAAAATAGAATAAATTCTCCTTAAGTGAAATAAAAACAACTGATTCAGATTTTTCTTAGCAGAAAGACATCACCTCCACATTTCTATTTAAAATTGACAATGAAAAGTAAATAAATTTTAAAAATGTACCACATCGGTCTTATCACTACAAACATTATGTTTTTAATTAAAGTACCCATTTTTCCCACGCGCGTGCGCCAAACAAACGTCATTCATGCAACTCTTCGAGATCCTTAGTACCTAAATGTTGGTGTAAGGGGTCAGTTCATCCCACGACAAAAATTAAACCAAATAATAAGTTAATAATCATAAAATATAAATATAAAATCTTTTTGTAATAAAAAATTTAGAGAAATTGATTTTTTTTTAATCATTCACAGAGATGTATCAAAAGTCATAAAAAGGCATCTAAATAAATCGAGTAGCAACTCACCTTAGAGCAAATAATTAGATCACAATAAAAATAACAATAAAATGTATGCAAGCTATGCATGCTCCAAACATATATGATCCGCATATAACCAGCCGCACAGACGTCCACACAGAAGTCACCCATACCAATGAGGAAAATTAAACCAGCCACACAGGCGTCCACAAAGATGCATATGATATGTCATAAAATGATAATGATGCTCGAAATTTACAAATCACTAGCCACTTAGGCAACCACAAAGAAAATGTCATAACACGAATAACCAGTCACTTAGGCAACCACAAAGAGAGAACTATTCAAACCATAAATCACCAATCACTTAGGCAACCACAAAGATAATAATATTTAAAACACAAATAACCAGTCACTTAGGCAACCACAAAGATAAAAATATTCAAGCTTAAATTTTAATAACATATGATATCAACATTTTATTCCCATTGATGCTTATAATCGAGAATCAGTAATTTTACTATCCCAAATATATAACACATAAACACGCGAATAAATATCTTAGAGTCACAAATTTCATTTTATAAACTATAAAATTGGATTAGCCACGTGTTATTGATAGACATCAAAACTCAAATAACGAAAAACACATATAAATATAAACTTTATTTCTTCTACTATAAAATTTCTCCCAATTATTAGTCATTTAGACATACAACTCAAGGTTTACCACTAAACATGTCACAAAAATCAACTTAATCATGTTATCACAATTAAAAATTAGAACTTTTCATCAATTCCCTCAAGACTCATATAGTATTCGTAAAAATCAAAACTTTGAAATGAAATAGCACAAAAATCAAAACTTTAAATTAAAAACATCCTAACAAACATATTACTCATGGGATCATAATAAAAATCATAACTTTATAATTAAATATACCTAGACAACAGAAAATTTGTAACTTTACATCAATTATATGACAACAAGCATATTACTCATGTTATAATAATAAAAAGGCTAAATACCACCCGTGGCCCCTTAACTTAATTTCGGTTAACGGTTTGGTCCTTTATCTTTTTTTTTTCCCGATTTGGTCCTTTATGTTTTTAAATAATTTCAACGTTACCCTTTAAGTGGGGTTCCGTTAAGAAAAAGTTAAAAAAATCCCTCATCTAGACCATTGTATATGTTCATCAAACCTCTAGGAACGATTGCCACTGATCTGAAGTGATTTATATGGAGTATAAATACACATAGCTTCAGTTTTAATGAATCAATCCTATTATCAAACTTAGAACAAACTTTAAATATTTTTCTGAAATATTTTTAAAACATAAAGGATAACTTTTTCTAAACATAGAGGAGAGATTTTTTACTTTTTCTTGATGAAACTCCACTTAAAGGGTAACACTAAAACTATTTAAAAACATAAATGACCAAATCGGGAAAAAAAATAAAATAAAGGACTAAATCGTTAACTGAAATTGAGTTAAGGGACCACGGGTGGTATTTAGCCTAATAAAAATCAAAATTTTATAATTAATTTTATCAAGGTAAACATATTACTCATAAAAACAAAACATTATAGTTAAATTCTCTAAGGCAAACATAGAATCGACATTTTCCTTTTAACACATCAAGACATCATATAAATATTTTACAAATTATTAATTTAATATTCGGTCTAACCTTGCATGGAGAAAAGACCTTACCTTGAGTGCTTTCTTTCCAGGTGACCCTATATAGCCCTCGAAAATCTCACCAAGATGAAGGAACGAAAGTTTAGAACTTCGATCGGAATGCGAGGGAATGTGAGGATGGTTGTTTGAGTGGCTTAGAAAATATTTGAGATAAATGAAACGTTGGTAATGGCGTGTGGGTGATTATGACTTCTTTTTCTCTACTGCAAGTTTAATCGTGTCCTACGAATTAGAGGTATATGTGACTCATAAAGGAGGCGTGTAGTTGATCTGAGAAAAGGAATAATTCTCTTCATTGAGTTTAATTGCACACATGAATAAGGAATTCAATTGAAATAATACCATTCAATGACCAACCGTTAAGAATTAATTGACATTCATGTATTTATTCTTGTTAGTTACACATTTAAATGGACACAAGAGAAAGTGCACGGTTCTATGAACTAAATACTATTAAAAATAAAATATAGTTATCAAAAGCAGTAGCGTGGGTGATTCAAAATTGACTTGATCATTGTTCACTCTAAGACAAAAATTTCTACGAGTTTTAATTAGTTAATAATAAAAATCCCATTAATTAATTAATTAATATAAAAATACTTCATCAAATAATTGAACATCCAATAAATAATTATCTTACTATCATCACACTGAATTAATAAAACAGAATAAACAAAACTTAGGGTTTTAAATTAATTAGTTAAAATAAAGGGTGTTACAAAATACACTATTCACTATTCCTCCATTGAACAACTAAGTTAATCCTTGGATCAACGTGCTCTTTTTGTTCATTCTAATGCGTCTATAATTGATTCATTTGATTAAACAACTTCACACAACAATTTGATCATCTGGTCAACGCTCTCATAAATGGATATCAATCAATCATATGAGAAAAATAATCATCTGATAAGCTCAATATTCAAACACTCTTTGATTAACAAGTTTGACTAAAGTCAATCATTTGATTGAAGCATCTACAACAACTCAACATGAATCCGCTTAATTCCTCTAATCATCTTGACTTGGTGAACAAGATTTTTTTTGGTGAAGAAATAATAAAGCAGGAAAGAGGACAAGAGAATCTTTTTTGAAATACACGCCAGTTGTCCTGACAATACAATCCGTATATGATTTGCGAAATTCTATACAACGGTCATAAAATCATTCAACATTATAAAAGGACAATCAAGTGTCATGACAAAAAAGAGAGTTGCTAGAAATTTTTAGAGCCACTACGTTGCAAAAACATCAAATGAACTTATTTTCATTATCCTTTCAAGCGAAAGTTTTCACTTGTAATTTTCTGAGTTTACTTTTTATATTCTATGTCTACAATTATTTAGCTACCTCACACAAAAACCCTAATTGATTGTACCTTAGCCAGTAGCGTCTGTGTTCTTCAAAACCTTGATTGTAATAAGTTAGTAGTTTGAGAATATTAGAATATAGTCAGATTGACTAGTATATGTTCTAGTGGAATTGATAAAAAGAAAAAACAATTGATTTTAGTGGATAAATCATTTTAGGTTGAAAGAATTTGACGTAGCACCGTGTCTGTGATAAATCAAGATAAATTGTTGTGTTCTTTCCTCTTACTTCCTTTTTCTTTCATTTAAAATTTTTAAACCTCTCTTAAAGTTTAAAAAGAAAGGTTTTTTTTTATATATATAAAAAAGAAAACACAATTCAATTTCCTCTTTCTTGTGTTTTTTCCACCTTCACGATTGGTGTTTAAATTGATTTATTTTGTCTTGAGTCTACTTATTATCAAATAGTTCAATTTGTAATGCTATAATGATACATGAACACCTATTATTTCTACATATGCACATCACTTGGTTAATCGCGTGTAAAAATATGGTTAATTCAGTTAAGTAAATAATTGGTTTAAATTACAAAAAATGTTGTTAATTCAACTACATGATTAACCACAATCTTCAATGTAATATAAAAAAGTTTTTATGAGAAAAAAGTTTTTTATTTTTTTTGAGAAAAATAGATATGAAATATTTTCCCGATAAAAAAAAAATTTCGATTATTTTTCAAAAATAAAAAATAAAAAATAAAAAATAAAAAATAAAAAATTTCAATTTTTTTCTAAAAAACTTTCCAAGCAAAAAATGGTTTAATTTTTTTAAAAAAAAAGTATTAATTGAGGTTAAAAATGATTGTTAAACTGATTTTTGAATTAAATCTGGTTAGCTAAATTGTTTTAAACATGTGGTTCAATTCATAAGTCATTTAATAGATTTGATTTTTTTAATCCAATGCAATTCAATTTATCAATATAGTCTAATTAATCATATATTTTGCATACTCCTACTCTAGATAAAACATTGAAGTTAACCCAGTATAACAAAATGGGTCAACATCTTCACAAACTCCTCATTATGCTTTAGGGGTTAGAAAATTGATGGTGGTCATGAAGAGGGTTGGAGTTGGAGGTGCGTGGTCAAGTAGGCATTAATTTTATTTTTACTAGAATGGAATAGTATGCATCTCAGCAAAAAACAGTTTTACACCGAAAGACAATTTTCTACTTTGCCACCATATCCACTTTAAATTTTATAAGAAAAACATATTTGCCTCATGAATCAAATATTTATAATTTTTGTGGGGAGAGGGATGGGAGTGAGTTTGGGATTGGAAAATATTGATGGTGTTCGTGAAGAGGATTGGAGGTAATGGCCTTAAGAGGGGAAGTAGGTATTAATTTTTTTTTTTCTAGAATGAAATAATATGCAACATCGATATAAAATAATTTACTATTTTATCACATTACCCTTACTTTAACTTTTATAAAAGAAAACATATTTAACTAATGAATCAAATACCTATAAATTATAATTTTTGTGGGGAGAAGAGGGATGGGATAGGTCGGGGTTCATTAATTCTGAGTTTTCTTCTCACCCCTTTTAATTTTAGATATTGCAAGTCTTCTCCATTTTATTTATGAATTTTTTAAGCTCTTCTTCTGTCTCTGTCTCTCATTTTTAGGTTTTTATTTTTAATTAAACATAAATAAAAAATTGATTATTTTGACTAAAAGTCTTTGGACTTGCTTTGTATACAATGTAATATCCACATCATTATTGTAATTGGTTATGTAGGCAAATATTTAGCAGAAATTTAAAAACAAGTCGATGTTGTCAACGTTATGAGAGTTCAAGAACTTATCTAGTAAAAAATATAAAAAAGTAATCCGTTCAATTAAATAAATTAAAACACTACATGTCAAAATTATATAAATGTATTTAGATCGGAAGAGATAGTTTTATTGGGGATATATTCAATTGAGTAAAACAAAAGGGACGTATTGAATTAAAATTTGAAAGAATTTTGGAACACTTTTTTAGCATATTGTGAATTTTTTTAAATGACACTAATTTTTAACAACACCTTAAAGTGTTTGATCATACATTGTAATGTAGATCCGGGTTTTTTTAATAATGATAATGCATACTATAGTAAAAAAAAAATCCTTAAAATAAAAATCAATTATCAATATTTCCAATGCAGTCTTGATAAATGTAATCAAGATGATGTCAATGAGTAGCATAATTTTAAATATCTTACAAAAATTGTAGTAATTTAATATTTTTTTACTCAATTATGTTATTTTTTATTGACTCTTATATAATTTTGAATGTTTGAAAAGAAAATCGAAAAGTTTCTTTAAAATCATATATATCCATCAAGGTTATTGAAATCTTATAAATTTTTAAGATATATGATATAAATCTATTAACATTCAATTTGCAAAAAAAAAAAATAAATAAATTAGAAGTTTTTCAAAATATCTTATAAGTCATGAGATTTTTTAACTCTCTTTCAGAATTCACATGTTTTTGTGCAAAAGTAGTCTTTTAAAGGCTCAATCGAATACATCACCTCAAACTTGGTAGTACATACACATTCTTACCCCCAATATGGTCGAAAGTACACTAGCGTTCTCAATAGGAACAGGAGGGATTCAAAATAAGGCAACATTTGAAAAAGACATCTATATTAGAAATGCAAAATATTGGATTTATTCTGAAGTTATTTAGAATCATTGCTATTAAAAATGTGTAGGCTCAGAAATACAATTATAGTGACCCAAAGAGCCGAGAGCCTGAGACCATGGTCCCAGAAGCTGGCCAAATAATTGTTTCAAACCTTCTTCATAAAAGCTCGCACCTAATGATGTACCAATACCTTTTAGGGAGCAATGAAAAATAGTAATCAAATGGAAGCTTGACTTCATAAAACAAATGAAAAGGTACATAAATTAGGTAGCATTGTCGCTCCTGAATACAAAACAGCAAATGTTGACCTAACTGTAAAGGTCATCTTCATCAGCTCCACCAGCACTTGCAAAAGGGTCAGCTGCTGCAGTAGCAGTACCACCAGCGCTGGCATCTGCAAACCTGAACTCGGATCCGAACCCTCTTGACTGCTGTAATGTTTGGGCAAACGCTTGGTACTTGCGAATGTCTGCATCACTAACACTCCTTCTTGCATACTTCATTGATTCTTCAAAATGGGCTGCTTTAATTTCAGCTACATCATCATCTTCATTATCCTCTTCCATAGCCTCGGGATTTTCGCTTCTCCTCCTTTCTCTCTCAATATCCTGCACAGAGAAGTTGGGAGGGGCAAGTTAGCTTTACACTGAATCCAATTAAAAAAAAATTATAGTGGTCATTAGTCCAGGCACATAAGTGAAAGGGAAAGAGAAAAAGGTGCCCTAAACTGTACCTTCTCAATGTTCTCTCTAATAGCATACTTGCATGAACGCTGGCAAATCTCAGTAATATCAGCACCACTGAAACCTTGAGTGTACTTAGCAAGAGCTCTGAGGTCAACATCCTTTGAGATGGGGGATTTTCTCAAGCAAGCTTTAAATATCTGATGGCGGGAATCCTCATCCGGAAGGGGAATATAAATCAACTGGTCCAGACGTCCCGGTCGTAGAAGAGCAGGGTCTATAATGTCTGGTCGATTAGTTGCTCCAATGATAAACACAGTTTTCTTTGCCGACATTCCATCCATTTCTGTAAGCAGTTGATTCAAAACTCTGTCAGCAGCACCACCAGCATCTCCTACACTACTGCCTCTCTGCAAGATAAGACACAACAGATTTAATTAAAACATGGTTAGTGAGAAAAAAAAATTTACAGGAGCTTAAAGGCACAATAATTAGCCCAATTTATTATATATAAGAGCAAGAAATGTTTTAGAGCCCAATAAATTTTGTCTAATGTTCTTCTATTCAACAGCTCAGTAAGGTACAAACCTGTGTTGCAATAGAATCAAGTTCATCAAAGAACAGGACACATGGAGCAGAACCACGAGCTTTGTCAAAAATTTCCCTCACATTAGCCTCACTTTCTCCGAACCACATTGTGAGTAGCTCAGGACCTTTGATACTAATGAAGTTTGCTTGACATTCATTGGCAATAGCTTTGGCCAAAAGGGTTTTACCACAACCAGGAGGACCATAGAACAGAACCCCCTTTGAAGGTGACATTCCAAACTTCTCAAATTTCTCGGGATGTTCCACTGGATATTGAACAGTCTGCAAAAGAGAGAAACAGTGTCAAAACCCAGAAGCTGGTGAGAAGAAACAACTAATGCAATTCAATACAAGAGCTAAAGTTACCTCCTGGAGTTCTCGCTTAACATTTTCAAGACCACCAATATCTTGCCAGCTGACATTGGGCACTTCAACAACCTGGTTCATTAGCAAAGAGGAAGTTAGAAATACAAAGTTTGGAAGGTGTAATCACAAAGGTTATTGAACAAATGGGGGGAAACAAGAGGACAGCAAGTTTAGCATTGGTATACAGATACAAATATACTACAATACTTACTGTTTCACGGAGAGCAGAAGGATTGCTGGATCCAAGTGCAGTCTGGAAATGTTCATTTGTGACTGCCATTGAGTTTAGAATCTCAGCATCAATGGTTTCATCTTCTAGGTCAATCACATCCATTTTCTCTCTGATGCACTGAAGTGCAGCTTCAGTACACAAAGCAGCTAAATCAGCACCAACATATCCATGGGTCTCCTTGGATATTCTTTCTAAATCAACCTGCAAATTGAACAATAGAAAAACCTTTTAGATTACATAATGTCCAACGTCCAAATATAAACACAACTTAGGGGGAAGAATTCAAACTCACATCTTCTGCAAGCTTCATATTTTTTGTATGGATACGAAGAACCTCAAGACGTCCAACTTCATCTGGCACACCAATATCTATCTCCCGATCAAACCTTCCAAACCTCCGAAGAGCAGGGTCGATGCTATTGGGACGATTTGTTGCTCCAATAACGATTACATGTGCACGGGATTTAAGCCCATCCATGAGGGTCAAGAGCTGGGAAACAATTCTCCTCTCAACTTCACCATTAGTCTTCTCCCTCTTTGGAGCAATGGAATCAATCTCATCAATGAAGATGATTGAGGGTGCATTCTTCTCAGCTTCTTCGAATGCCTTCCTCAGATTACTTTCACTCTCACCAGCCAGCTTTGACATTATCTCAGGGCCATTGATGCAGAAAAAGAAAGCACCAGTTTCGTTTGCAACAGCTCGTGCAATTAAAGTCTTACCAGATCCAGGGGGTCCATACAACAAAATACCTTTTGGTGGCTTAACACCAATAGACTTGAATAGTTGTGGATGCCTCAATGGCAGTTCCACCAGTTCTCTAATCTGAGCCATTTGCTTTCTAACACCACCAACGTCATCATAACCAACCTCATCTAACCGATTCTCATCTTCCCGTTTAACGGGCTCTCCTTCACAGAAGATCTCAGTGTCAGGGGCAACAACACAATACTCAGGAGGGTCGCATTCAATAACCTTGAATTCGACACTTCTCATCCCCCCTCTCACGAGGAAGAGATCCCCCTTTCTAACTGGACGATATGCCTCCAGGAAATAAGCTGCAAAGGGAACACAGGACTAAGTATGCATAACAACAGAAATCAAATAGTATGCCAAAAGCATATATGTCGGTGAGTCAACTCGAAGCCAATAAAAATAACCGAAAAGAAGTTATAGTATGTGCTGCCATCATTTAAGGTCAATGAAGAGATTAGTTTTTTAATATATTTATTTAAGCATAAGGAAGCAAATATTTATTCACAAGGGCCATTCATTGTCAATGCTCACAAAACGAAAGACAAAAGTATTCTTCTGGACGGTGGTTCAGCCATTATCAAAATATCTTATCAAGTATCAAAAGTTGACCCAAAACAAAGTTATAATACAACGAACTAGTCGTTCTTTTTTCAAGCCACATCCAATCAAAAGAGTCCACACCAAATAAACATGATACTTGTGAAATACAAAGGCATGTTGTAACGAGTAAAAATTTAAAACTTTAGAAATAGTAACTCACGTTTTAGGTAGGCATCAAAGAGATTGCCAGTAACCCCTTCAATTGTATCATCAACAGGAAGAATGTGAACTCGCTTTCCATATTTAACATCAGGACATTGATGAACAGAAACGACATCTCCAAGCCTAACCCTAAGGTTGTTTCTCACAACCTTGTTCATTCTAATCTTTGGCTCCTCACAAGTCTCATCAGCAAGTGCAATACATATAGTATCTTTCCTTTTCTTTCCCTAATAAATCAACAAATAAAAAACACTAAATGAATCAATCAAATACCTAATTACAATCACGATCAACGAAAAAAACAATTCATACTTGTTTTCTTCTAACATTACAACTCAACGAAACATCCAATTCTAGATAAAAAAGTTAGATCCAACTACGATTGCTTTAAAGTTTTTTATTTAACCTAGGGTTAGTTAGGAAAAGTATTACCTTGATCAGAATTGTGTCACCGCGAAAGAGTTGGAGTTTCTCCATGGTGTCAGGGTGAAGTGCGACGACTGAGTTGTCGTCGTTGACGGCCTCATCGACGACAAGACGGTTTGGCGCCTTCTTGCGCTCCAAAATCGCCGTGCTAAAATCTCGCTTAGTTCCCTTACTGAAAAGAAGAAAAAAAAAACAAATCAGATTGAATAAGAATCAAAATTGAAATTGGACTGAGAAATCGAAGGAATTGAGATCTGAAATAGGCTTACGAATCTGATGTTTCAGGTTGATTCGCCATGGAGAAAGAAGAAGAAGAAGAATGAGAGAATTGAGATGTGAAAAAAAGTGAATGAAATAAGGATGGGAAGTTAGAGAGGGTTTGGGTTGGTAGTTTTATAGTGGATATTTTGGTGAAGTGAGGAGTTGGGTAAGCTCGGTTTCTTGATACCAAAGAAAATCTCCAAAAGGATTTACTTTTTTTTTTTTGTTTTCATACTATTTAGATTTAGATATTCATAGATACAACATATTTCGTTTAATGTGTAGAAAAAATACAGATTTCGTTTAATCCGTAAAAAAAATACAGATTTTGTTTAACTCTGATTAGAAAAAACCCTTTTACGTTCTTTTAAATTAGAAATTTGTTCTAATTTTAATTTCTAATAAATACGATTTTTTTTATATCCAAAAAAATAAAAATTTATTAGTATATTATAATTGAAAAAATTATTAATATAAAAAATTAAAAATTTATTGGAATAATAAAACTATTTAAAGTCGTGAAATATTCTAATTTTTCTAACTCTAATTAAGATCATTAGGAACAGTTTGGATTTTCTCTCTACAACATATTTCTCTTATATCTAACTCTCTACCTTTATCATAATCCCAATTAAAGTTAGAAAAATCATAATAATATGTCATTAGTAGGTATATTATAGTAGGAGGATTAATAAGTAGATTATACATAAAAATAGAAAAATGAGACATAGATATAAATTATATATAGATATTGATTTAAAATTATTGTTATTAATTGTATTGGTATATATATAGTGGGAGGTAACCGTTGAGTTTGTTAAAGACCTTCAGTAGTATTAAGAGAGTTATTGCTTGTTTTCTTTTTTCAAAGGTATTAAAGAGTGGTTTGTAGATTGGTTTTATTTTTTCTGGGATAGAAGTAGGGCTGGACAACGGGCCGGGTAGGGCGGGTTCGGGCCTAAAAACACTAATCGGCTCAATCCGCGGTTGAAAAGTACAAGCCTAATTTCGCCCAATACAAAAATCGGGTTAGCGGGTTGTGGGTAGAACGGGCCGCGGGTTAAACGGGTGGTTACAGTCGGGTTGAATAATTGTTTGGGCCATTCAACTTTTTGACCCAATAACATGTTTATTAACTAACTTTTTTTTTTTGTTGTGATTTCTTAGTTTATTATCCATTCTAAGAAGGCATTTAAAGTCAAAATTTGTATTCATTTTTTCTTTTAAAATTGAACTAACATATAATAATATTCCCATAATGCAACAGTTTACAACTACATTCACATAACATTCAATAACATACAAATACAACAACTTACAACTACATTCACATAACATACAATAAGATACAAATACAACAGCTTACAATTAATTTTTTTACATAAACCTTGATTTTTAAGTCCAAGAGATTATAACTAAAAGTTTTACACAATCCTTGTTGTTCAAGTCCAACAGATTATAACAACTTAGTTTTTCAACAACAACTCAACCAAATTCAAGTTATAGATAAAGTCTAATATTAATACACACTTTAAAATTCAAATTATACATAAAGTCTAATCTTAATACACACTTCTTGAAAAATATTGATATTTTCAATTGACTCTATGACAATACAAATATCAATATATGTTTCCAATTTGTTCCCATTGCTAACCTAAAAAATTAGAGCAAAAATTAGTATTCAATAATCATTGTAAAAATATGTTGTTGATGTGAACCATAGAAAAAATAATTCAATACCTTGTTTGCAATCAACATTAAAAAATTTCAGACTTGATAATGCCAAATTTACTTTAGCTTAGTTTCATGTATAGCAGCCTAGTTTGAATAAAAAATAATGCAATCAACATGATTAGATCATTCATTTTGAATCAACAATAAGGTCTAACTAGGAAATCAAGTTGACATACCCATATATGTTGTTCAAAATAATATAAATTGCTGCTACTAACTTAGTTAATGTTAAATAAAGATTTAACACTAAGTAATATGCAAGAATTCGAGCAACCTAAAGAATCAATATTCTTACTCAGTACTTTAATTTTATTAAAAATAAAATTCTAATAGTTCACAATTGACTTAAGATATAAGGTAACATACATATGATAAAACATTTTTTTTCTATGACTTGCAGCAAAATCAGTCTCGGAACATCAGGCACCAACTGTTGGGAAATAGAAGAGTAATTATATAAGAATAACAAATTAAACTTATGTTCTTGCTTATAACAGAAATGCTAATATATGCTAACATATATCTATAACATGCAGTTTAGATTGCTAACAGTTGTAGTTGTGGTTACTTACAATTTTGGTTACTAACAATTTTTGGAATTTAACAGTTTTGATTACATGTAGTTTGGTCCATACACAATTAAACTAATCTAACTTAAATTGATAAAATCAGATAGCCAGATAAAAGAATAATAAAATATAACAATAATAACTTACCAGGCAGAACAACAATTTATACAAATCCCAAAAAACATGTGTTGATATTATCATAGAGCCAAGTCAATATTTGACTTAAGTTTGTGTGACTTCAAAAAATTCAAAAAAGTTCAAATCTCAAAATTTTGGCAGAATTAGTTAGTACTAACACAAGATTGACAAAATCATTTCAAATTAGTAACAATAAAAAGAAATATGACATACAATAATTTTATTCAACCACAACTAGTTGACCGTGATGATGAGCCACCTACAGTAGTTGCATTTTCCACTAACATTCCTTGAAACTCTGAAATAATTAACAAAATAATAAACATTAGATTATATTATGAACATATAAATATATTAGGAAGTTCAAACAGTTAAAAGATACATAAATAATTTTACCTTTAATAATTTCTTCAAAAAGATCAACATCTTCACTAAGATTTAAGTCTTTGAAACAAGTGAGTGAAAGTTTTAGCCAATTCTGAGTGCAAATTAATGCTTCAGCCATTTCTGGCTTTAGAGAGCTTCTAAAGGTCTCAATGTCTCTCCCACCAGTACTAAAAGCACTTTCAGAAGCAACTGTAGACACCGGTATGGCCAAAATATCTTTGGCTATAAGAGATAAGATTGGGTACTGAGTTGCATTACATTTCCACCAAGCAAGAATATCAAACTTTTCACTCATCTTCACACACTTACTAGAATAATATCCCTCAAGCTCATTTTGTTGGTCAACGGAGTCTTTCTCTTTCAAATGGTCTTCAAAAGCTTGTGCTCTGGCCATATGTGAATTATGGGCAGCAGCAACAGAGGTTTCATCATGGGAAGCACTGTCAACAACCATGGGAGTTGGTTGTGGGGAATTATTGTTTTTGTCATGGACTTTTTTATACCATTTGTACATTTTAGTTAGATTTTCTTTAATTAATGTCATCAATTCAATAGCCACCTCTGATTTAGCTGCATACATATCTTGAAAGCACCACTCAACATATTTCAACTTATACCGTGAATAAAAAATTACCCCCAAAATATAGCAACTTATTAATGTTTGCAATACTACCCCAATACTTATCATATTTTGCTAACATATCCTCAGCCACACTTGCAAAAATGATGTTCAAATTCAAAGAGGCATTTTGCAGCTCGCAATAGATTGCAGGCAATTGGTGAAAAGCTGTATGTATACTCTCATGTTGTGTGGAGGAAAGCACTCTAGTTGCCTCATAAAATAACTTCGAAAAAGTTGCAAATGTCCTAGCTGTATCCCAATCAGAACTAGTTGGGGGACCAACTTCTCCAAAGAAATTCTTATAACTTGACTCCTCAACCTCAAGCTTCCCAAAAGCTACTTGAAACTTCTCCGCAGCCTCAAGCATCAAGTAGGTTGAATTCCAACGAGTTGAAACATCAAGAGATAGCAATTTTTTACAAGATATTCCAGCTAATTGAACACATTCCCTAAACTTGGCAGCTCTATGAGGTGAAGATTTTACAAATCTAACAACATTTCTAATGCTAGAGATTTCCAAAAAAAATTCTTTCAAGCCATCAGTTACAACTAAATTCAGAATATGAGCAGCACACCTCATGTGGAAGTGTTCCCCACCCCCCATCAAACCATCCATATTATTTATCTCTTTTTTCAAAAAAGCAATAGCTACATCATTGGATGATGCATTATCAACAGTTATAGTTGACACATTCCGAATCCCCCAATCCTTTAAAACCTCTTCAATCTTCTTACCAACTGTGTCACCCCTATGATTTGGGATTACTGTGAAACTAATAATCATTTTTTGATAATTCCAATCATTATCATCAAAGTGTGCCGTAAGGGTCAAGTAGTTAAGGTTTTGGATTGAAGTCCAACAATCTATTGTAAGAGCTACCCTATTGTAATCAGACTTAAAAAAAGCTTTCAACCTTACTTTTTACTCCATAAACAACTGAAAAGTATCCCTAGCTATAGTTCGTCTAGACAGTATTGTAAATTGTGGCAGCAATGTTCTCAACATATATTTAAATCCTTCCCCTTCCACAGCTTTGAATGGTTGTTCATCCAAAATCACAAAAATAGACAATGTCATACGACAAGCTTGAAGGTTAAATTTACTACTTGTTGAAACCAAACCAGATCCTTCTACATTAGGAAATGTAAGAATAGTTTGGGTGGGGTCATCTGATACAACCAAAGGTTTTTTGGCACATCGAGTAAGGTGGTAGTTGAGGTTAGAGGTGCCATGAGTTCGAGAGTCACACATGTATATTTTGTGGCCGTATTTACATTCGACAGATTGTACCTCCACTTCACTAGAAATAATTTTGTTGAAGTGTTCCCAACATTTAGAGGATTGCCTAGGACCACTTGCATTAGCTCTTCTCTTCTTTTTAACTTGATTGTTAGTCAATTCAGGTCCAACAACTACAATTGGAGTTGATATGTGGAGTTGGTAAATTTTGACTAGGTTGGTTCATCACTGAAATCATGAAGGAGCCTTAATAACCAAATACCAACCACATTGAATTATTTATTTTTGACTTTTAAAGGATTTTAATAAAATTTTAAGGGGTGTATTAAATTTTAAGTGGATGTAATTTAACATTCAAGGATTGTATTACTCTATTATTTAAGTGACTGTAATTGAACATTTAAGGGACTTTAATTTAACCTATAAGAGAGTTTAATTCTTATGTAAATGACTATAATTCAAGAGTCTAGTGTGTTTCACAAACACTAGACTTATTCAACCCATTGAAGGTAACTATAACACAACGTCTTGTGTGTAACTAGCACACTGTACTCATTAAACAATATTAGAATAATATTGAAAAAAATATCCATTAAGAAAAAGAAAAAGAAAAAGCATATAATAAACATAAGTATATATTGGAGAATCATGCATCAACAAAAACTTAAGCATGCATATAATACATTTAAAAGTATGTATAAGAAAAAAAAATTAACATACATTACAAGTTATAAATAAAGAAACCAAATAAATTTAAAACGGTGTATAAAAAAAAGTTATAAATAAAGAAACCATATAAATTTAAAACGGTGTATAAGAAAAACAAATTACACATACATTAGAAAAACTGAATCTAAAACAAAAGAACGCGTAATCAAAAGTAAGTTTTTGATTCCTATGATATACGATCAAAAAGTTACTTTTATTTTTGTTTGATCGTGATCAAATTAATTACAAGTTTTTTTCAAATAAAATACAGTTAAATAAATCATTATTATCCAGGATTTGTGGGAAAAAAGAGTCATGTCAGTACCTAGCTGGGCTCTGATTGTATAAAAAAAAACAAACTAAAACTGAAAATAAATAATTCTATATTTATATATTTATATAAAATATTAATATATAAATTTCTTTATAATATAAATAATTTTGAATTGAAACCAAATAGAAAAAAAAAAAGACAAATAAGATATATCAAATCAATATCAAATCAGAGATAAAGAAAGGTTTTTTCGAGCCCTACTTTATTTGTTCTTTTTGTTTATGCGATGTATCATAAGCATAATAATTCTATTTTTTGAATTGGGGAGAGAAGCGCGCATTAAAAAAAGCTGAAGCACTAATTACATTTAGTAAAAAAAAAAGCACTAGTTACATTTAGAAAAAAAGAAATATATTTTAATATGTTTATTAAACACATAAAAAGAACCAGAAACTTTAAACACATATTAATTAAACACATCTTAAAAAGAAAAATACAAGTTAAAAAGATAGCATTCATTTATAGGCATAAAAACATAGTATACATTTGAAAAACTTATAAACATTAAATAGAAAAAATATAATCATCAAACTGGAGAAGAAAAAAATAGAAGCACAAACTTACAGTGCTCTTGCTCTACAATCACCCCTTGCTTGCTACAGTTACTGGCTCGTTGATCCATCTTTTCCAGCCACAAGCCAAGAACATCAAGAAAAGTGTGGTTGGAAATTAGTAAAAGTATGTTTTTTTTCCAGAATATGCAAAAAAATAAAAAAAAATCAAACTTTAGAAAGTATTCTGGAAAAAAAATCAGAATATTCATATCTAGACATCAGAGTTTGAATTCATATTAGAATATTCAAACATCAGAATATGCATATCAGAGTTTTCTAGATATGAATATTTATTAGAGTTGGAAATTAGATGCAAAAAATCAAACTCTTGAAAGTATTTTGGGAAAAAATCAGAATATTCATATATAAACATCAGAGTTTGAATTCATATCAGAATATTCAAATATCATAATATGCATATTAGAGTTTTCTAGATATGAATATTTATTAGAGTTGGAAATTAGAGTTTGAATTAAAAAATCAAAATATTCAAACTCTAGAGTATACAAAAAATCAAAGAAAAAAATAAAAGAATATTCAAGATATGAAAACCAATAAGCATAGAAAATGAAACAAAAAATATAA
>JBBPBP010000001.1:20100262-20116180 GCA_037974735.1 Cicer chorassanicum
CAGCATGCAAAAAAAAAAAAAAACTCTAGAAAGCTCAGAATCAAAAACGAAACTAACAAAGAAGAAAATGTTTAGAACAACAAAGACGAAACTAACAATCAGAAACGAAACTAAGACGAAACTAACATAAATGAAACTAAGATAACGAAACTAGCAAAGATGAAACTAACAGATTTAAAACAACAAAGATGAAAAAATACAGTATTTAAAAACGAGATTAAAAAGTTGATAACGAGAACCTGGAGTGGATGTTGGCCGCCACTGGCCGTCGTTGGCCGCCACTGACCGTCGTTGGCCGCCTTTGAGCCTTGAAGGAATTAGGGTTCGTTGGTGTGACTTGAGTTCTGTGTATGTGATTAAGAACTAGGGTTCGAGGGTTTGAGATGATGACTGATGATGAGAGAATCAAATTGGGGTTGTGGGTGGGATTGTGTGAGACTCTGATTGAAATTAGGGTTGGATTATTTTAATGGGCCAGATCAAATTCGGTTTGGTTGTCCAGTCCAACACTTAAAATAATAATAATAAATATTAAAAACTGTATTCGAGCGGGTCAGTCACCGCCAGTCCAAAATCCATGACCCGAACCCGCCCGCGTCTACCCTGTTTGACTCTCTAGTGCTACCCGTATGACCCGTTGGGCCTGATCCAACCCGTCCAATTCACTTCACCCGTTGCGGGCTGGACGGTCTAGGGCGGGTCCATCACATTTGTCCGGCCCTAGATGGAAGGTTACTAGCTAGAAGTTTGGAATTTTTAAGGAAGGTTGATGACGGCTACTTTTGCATTCTTTTTATGTGATTTAATTGTGTTCTATTTGTTAAACCAAGTTTAAAATGTACAATGTTGATATAGGGGAGGTGGGTGGTATGTTGGATTGTGTTATGTTATTTTGCAAGATTGTGGTGTACTATTGAACTTGTGTCTGTGGGCATAACTTATGTCGATTCATTTATTCATTTGTATTACACATGCGCCTTAACTTAAAGGTTGATGTTCAAACATGTGAAACGCTTAATGATGTAACCACTCTTAACTTCTAACTTGTATATATAAATAGAACTCTTAGGGCTTAGTGTAACTAACTTTGATCATATCTGGATCATTGAAATAGAAATATCAAATAAGAATGTTTTCTTCATCATTTTGTGTGTGTTTATTCTTCATTGCTTGAGTTCAATATGGTTTCACTAAATATTTGATTTCTTGTTTATGCATTTTTCTTGCTCTCACTTTAAGATTTCTTGTTCGCGATCGTGGAGGATCAACAATAGAATTTGTTCTTCATCCATCACTTTGATCATCCTTGTTTTGGTTTGTCATCTCTTGACTGGGGATAATTATCCCTTGTGGCGCCGTGTGATGCTCATTGCTCTTGGTGAGAAAAACAAAAATCGGATTCATTGATGGATCAATTCCGCAACCTCCCAATGATGATCCATCATATCCGATTTGGCTTCATAATGATGATGTTGTGGCTTCATGGCTCCTAAATGGTTTCCAAGGAACTCCTTGCTAGCATCATCTATTTGTCCATTGTGGCAGCAATTTGGAGCGATCTTCAAGAGTGTTTTATTCAAAACAATAGTTTTGGCTTGTTTCACCTTCGTAAGGACTTAATCACTTGCCCTCAGAGTTCTCTTTACGTTGGTGCCTACTACTCCAAACACAAGGGACTTTGGGAGGAATTAGTTGACTTTCATCCAATTCATCACTATGTGTGCGGTGGTGTTAATCCTCTCGTTGATCACATCAATCGTGAGTATGTTGTTAGATTCCTATTAGGTTTACATGAAACCTTCAATTAAATTTGTAGTTAGATCCTTCTCATGGACCCATTCCATTTTATTAGTCGTGTTTTTTTCCTTTATTCAAGGGGAAAAACCATGTGTCGTCAACATTGTGCCTAGTGATAATTATGAATCAACCCTAGCTTATGTTGTTCATGATTCCAATGGTTCTAAATCCAAGTCTAGAAAGAAAGATTGATCTATTTGTTCTCGTTGTGGTATCCTTGCCCACATCAAGGAAAAATGCTTCAAATTGCATGGCTATTCATTAGGCTATAGGAAGGGCAAATATATTGCACAACAATCTGTTGATGTTGTTGATATGGATGACTCCACCTGTGACACTCCACTAAACACCAAGCAATATTAGTAGTTGATTGCCTACATTCAAGGCTAGATGGTTTGCTAGTCCAATATTGGATCCTCTTTTGCTGAAGCTGATAGTGTTGGTATTTTTTTTACTTCCTCACATCACAGTGAATTTCCTTTATCATTTGCTTGGATAGTTGACTCATGAGCTACATCACATATAGTTTATTCTTTGCATATGTTTAGCTCTTAAAAATCATTGTCAAAAAAATTTGTTACCCTCCCTAATGATTTTAAGGTGTCAATTTTTTTCAATTGGTGATGTTCCATTGAATGTTACCTTGACCTTACCCAATGTTTTACACATTCCTGATTTAAAAATCAACCTTTTATCTGTTGGTTCATTATTGCATGACTGTCATTTATCAGTCTTGTTTACTAATGTTGGCTTTCTGATCCAGGACTAAGAGAAGGGGAATGTGATTGGCAAAAGCGACTTGGCCCATGGCATTTCCTTCCTCAAATCAAATTATGTGCACTGTTTTTTAATTTATAATAAGAGTACTTTGTTAGTACCAAGTTGTAATTATGTTTGTCATATTCCTTTTTTCATTTGGCGTGCACGGCTAAGCAACTTCTCTGACCAAATTTTAAATGTCGTACATAATAAAATTCCTCATTGTTTCCTTCGAATTTTACATTAAATGCACCATGTCAAATTTGTCCATTAGCAAAATTTCACCATTTACCTTTTATTTCCCACAATAATTATGTTTCATTACTTTTTTTTTATCTCATTCATTGTGATATGTGGGGGCATTTTAACAAGGCTACTTGTAATAGTAGCCATTGTTTTTTTTGACTATTATCGATGATAGCACAAGATATACATGGATTTACCTAATGAAGCATAAGTCTGGAGCCACTATGTTTTTTAAATATTTCTTTAAGTTTGTGCAAACTCGTTTTAATAGGGTTATTAAAGAAATTTGAATTGATAAAACAAAAGAATTGCAGTTGATTATTTTTCTACAAAATTAGGGAAAAATTCACCAATTTTCCTGCCTATACAGACCTCGATATAGCTTTGTAGTTGAGACGAAGCACCAATATCTCCTCAATGTTGTTAGGGAATTTCTACTTTAGTTCAAGGTTCCCTTATCTTGTAGGGGGATTGTGTAAGCATTACTTCCTACTTGATCAATATGATACCTTATCTTGACTTGGACAACAAATCCCCTTGTGAATTGCTACATGGTTAAGAGTGTTTGGCAGCTTGTGTTTTGTTTCCACCATTCTTGCACATAGGTCTAAATTTTTTCCACGTGTTTTGCCTTGTGTTATGTTTGGTTATCCATTTGGTGTAAATGGATATAAGCAGTTGGTCCTTGAAACTCAAAAAATTATGGTATCAAGCAATGTGACTATTCAATAAATTATTTGTCCTTTTCACTCAATCACAAGTCCACCCTTTAACCCGACATATTTTTTCACACTGTAGTACCTAAATCTAAAGTTGACTCCAACCTACCTACACATCAGAACTTAAGATAAGATTAGCAAGGCACATAATCTAGCACATAACTTAGGGTCATGCTCACAGGTGTCATTAGAGCACATATTAAAGATTTTAGAAATATTAATTATATCTTAAAAAAATTAAATGCCCGATTTTCGAAAAAGGGTAATGCACAACTTCAAGTATAAATTTTATATCCTTAGTACACTTATGGCACATGTTAGCATTTCCTTGTAACTTATAAGCTATAATATCTATTTGATAACATTAATTTAGGAGCTTATAGCGTTTTTTATAAACACTTCAAGTAGCTTTTAAGTTTATAACTTATTATTTTTTTCTTTCAATTTTATTCTTATTATTGTAACTAAAACCTTTTTCAACTTTAAAATTTATTTATCATAATTTAAAATAAATAATTTTAAAAATTTAAAAAAATAATTTTTTTAAAATAATTTAAACTAATGTTAATAAATAGTATGTTAAAGTAAATAATTTAAAATATTTTATTTTCTAAAATTTAAAATAATTTATTTATTAGAATTTAAAGTACATAAAATTATGAGTGATATACGTTAGACATTGAATAAGTTGACTTTTAACACTCTCCAAAACCCTTTTAGGGTTTGAAACTTGGCATGTGTGGCGACAGTGCCTCCGTCTGGTTTTGACCGTTTCGTTTTTGCCGGTGTGGTCGACGTCTTCATGTGTGGTTGTCGTCTTCATGTGTATGTATTGTCGCTAGAAACTCCATATCGTAACATTTTGTGTTCTACGTGTTCTTGTAACATTTTCACGTAAGTTGACGATTTCAATGCCTTCTTGTGTAACTTATACTCGTTCAGACTTGAGCGTATTGCGGTCTCAACATCCCATCATCATCATCATCACCACATAGTTTGATTTGAGTTTTGTTTTTTATTCGCATTTTGCCCGCCATCAACCTGTGGCATCTTGACAGTTCTCTTAGTCTTCGTAGTTGATGTGTAACGATGGTCATGCGTAAACCACTCCCACGGTTGGTTCTTCGTGACTCAACGCATGCAAAAATGGCAACAATGATTACTCCAACCGTTGCAGGCATGTCAGACAACACCCTGCAGCCTTAATCAATTTTGTTGTCCAAGCTCACAAGAATTATTGCACCATTCCTTTGGGATTATTACCAAAGCCTTGTATCATAAGATCCGCCCTCGCTATTAAAATTCCAAAGATAAATATTGATTAAATCTAATGAGCTGCAAAAATAACCTTTATGATAGAGCCATAATGTCCTAAGGAAATACAGTTGTGTGAAAAACTTTTAATAATATGGAAATTAATTGGCTCATGGCATATTATTCCTCTAGGGAAAGGGTTTTATGAATTCTCTTTTGCTTCTCCTGGTGACTTGCAAATGGTTTGAACGGGTGGAATTTGGTGTTTGAAATTATATCTTCTTCAAGTTTTCTCTTGGACGAAAGATTTCAATCCAAATTTGATAAGAAACACAAAGGCTCAATGTTGGATTCATATCTACAATATGTTTCATGAATATACAATAAGTCTTAGGAATATTGGATGGCTGAAGATCATTTTTACAATCGCTTCAAGTATTGGCACCCCTTTACATCTTGATAAAACAACCAACACAAAAATACTGCGACATTTTGCTCAAGTTATGGTGGATCTAGACATGACATAAGAGTTGAGAGATCACATTCTTGTTGAATGTGAAGGGTATGAATTTTTTATTTACATTGATTATGAAAAACTACAATTGTTTTGTGAATCTTGTAAGATTGTATGGCATTCCATAGATAAGTGTCGAAATTCTAACAGTCATGGAAAAGATCAATATGTTGAAGATGTTGCATTTGTAAAGAAGTTGGTAAAGAAATATCCCCCTAAAAACAATACTACTACGGACAAGGCCGACACTAAAGGTATAAACAAAATATTTAAGGGTAATAGTACTCATCGTATTGTTAACTCTCCTTTTTTGATCATATCATCAACATTTTACTATGAGGTACCACTATTATTCAAGAACTTTTTCTCTCTGATCAAGAAAAAATAGATAAAAATCGCGAAGAAACCTCTATGTCTGATTCATTTGAAACACTTCAGGATTTTGAGATCCACGCTACACAGTGTCATAAAAAAGTAACTCGTGAGGTCTTTGGTTATAGCTTATCTAATTAAGCTAATGCAGATCATCTACGAGAGAATCATTAATATCCAGATATGTGTATTGTTGGTTCTTGGAGTTATTAGTGTCAAATGAGAATAATGATCAAAGATATCAAATCTCTTTTGATTTGGAAGTCGACTCAAAGCCTAGTGTGATGTATTCAGATGTTATTGTTACTAATGATAACTTACATCCCAAGATTGTTCGTGACTTTCAGATATTGCAGGTTTTATTTAAAGATAGAGACGTTATCGAAATACATCGGAGGAATAAAGAGAATGCAACTTTTATTAGTTCTAGTGCCGGTGAACGATTTTTTACGGAAGTGATTTCTAAAGTAAGGAAAAAAGTATGCAAAAAGAACCTATATTATATAATTTTTGTCAAATGATCAGAAAACTGCATGATTTGAATAACATTTTTGGGCATTTTTTCTAGGTTAAGTTTATGTCGCTTTGTTTATGTTTTTATTTTCTTTTTAATAAATTAAATTTTAGCTTGAAAAAATTAAAATAAATAAACTAGTTAAATAAGTAAAAAAAATATATCAATAATTTATTTATTATAATTTTGAATTGTTTATAAATAATTTAAATTTTAAAATAATAAATATTTTTAAGTAAATAATTTAAAATAAATAAACTTGCTAAATAAAAAATATATATCATATTAATAAATTTTAAATTAATAAAAAAAATTAAATTACTAATTTAAAAATATTTTAAACATTAATTGATATAAAATTTATTTTTAATTAAGAATATTATTTTACATTTTGAAGTTAATTGAACCGCTAATTTTACCAAATACTTCAATTAGCTTAACAACTATCTGGTATATAAGATATCAACTAGCTTATTAGCTTTCAACTAATTGTTACCAAACAAAGCCTTAGTCATAAATCCAAACCCTATAGACCCACCTCCTGACCATGATTTACACGACCCTCGTCCTGCTATTTCTGATCCTACTTATGTCCCTGGAGCCTCAAACCCTACCCTTAAAAGATCTATTCGACCTTGTATGGGCCCTCCTACCTTCAAAATTATCAATGCCTTGTTAAATATCCTATCCAAAATCATGTATCATATACCAAATTACAACCTTCTTACTAAAATTCATATGCCAAGTTTCCACCTTTTATGAGCCTTCCTTTTATCACTAGGAGGTTTCATATCCTGAGTGGAGAAAAGTAAGGGTAGAGGACTTTGATGCCTTTGAAGGTAATAATAATTTGTCCTTACAACATTTACCACAAGACAAGACAATAGTTGAATGTTGTTGGATTTACAAAGTTATTGAGTTATGGTTCTCTAGATAGATACACGGTCAGGCTAGGAGCTCAAGGCTTTACTCAACAGTAAGAGGCTGATTTTTTTGAGATTACTAATGTTAATTTTTCCACTAAAGTAATGGCATTTTGTTCAACTAGATGTTTGTTGCGCAAAATTCGCAAGTGTGTGGATTTGTCAAATAGTAGTATAAAAGACTATCATATCCATACATATTAATTAAGAATTACTAAACTAATAAAAAGATTTATGTTATTTAGACTAATGCAAATTTATGATTGATTCACAGTAATGAAAACGTAACAAAAATTTAAGAAATAAATTAAGAATAGCAACACAAAATTTGTGATTTCACTTGAGGAGGAGTATTACATGCGTGACTTAATTTAAAGGTTGTTGTAAAAATGTGTGAAATGGTTACTGATGTGTGTATAAATAGATCTCTTAAGATGGTTACTGATGTAACTTTTAACTTGCGTTGATTTTGTGATCAATATGAAAGATTAATGACTTATTTGATTGTGTTTTACTTTTTAGTTTTTGAAAAAACTATTTTATAAATAAATTTTAGAAAACTGTTTTTGAAAAGAAAATTTTAAAAAAATCTATTTGCAAACTCTAATTTTTTAAAACAGTTTTTAACTAGAAAAACTAAAAAAATAAAATGTAAAACACCATCTATCTGTTTTGCTTTTTTAGTTTTAAAAAGTATAATATTAAAAATAGTTTTTAAAAACAAGTTTTTTAGTTTTTAAATTTTAAAATACTAAAATGGAGTTTTTGGGACGTGAATCAAACAAACTCTAAATAATTTGAAATAAATTTCTATTGGCTTTTGCAAAAACTGATACGTACCATAATAAAATCAATGAAATGAAATAACAAACAATTCAATTTTAAATAATATATATTCCTAAACCTAATATTTTTTGTTGATAATATAATTCATGGTGGTTCAATTTGTGCCTCTCATTTTCTAAAAATTAATAATACTATCGTTATATTATTGTAGCGGAATATAATCATTATTAAAACAATAATGTCATAAATAGACTTTCACATCATAGTTAAGAATTTTATAATAATACCATACAAAATTTATTTAACAATTAAGAATTTCAAAACCAACACCGATGTTGCCAAAGGCAATTATGATTGTGGAGTCTCAGTTGTATCATAGGAAACCATAACGATGAGGTTTGCTACAACATAGACATGGATATGATGGTGCATTGACGATGCAACCTTAGGTGAAGATATAACCTATGATGATAAAGTTGGATAAGTGCTTTGATACAAAAAGAGAAAAAACCAAGTCGTAGACTTAACAAATTGACTAGAGAAAAAGGAACATGTGTAACTTGATCAAATAATTGAGGAAGAACAAGAGAGATAAATTCTTTAGCAGAAAATCAGTGCTCTTTGGATTGAGCATAACTAATGATTGCCATTTTTTTTATAGGCAAAATCTTAGTGATTAGTAAATAGTTATGGGGAGAAATTGGTTGCATTAGAGATCAAACCACTTACCTCCTTCATAAATAATGATTGCTAATGATTATAGTGTACAAAATTGATGAAAATTCTGATTTTCTATTTACTACTCTTTAATAGAGTAATGATCTTAAGCACTAGAGATAAACTCTTTTTCTTTCTCTTTACAGTACTCTAGTGTTTTCCATTATACATTATACAGAGGATCATCCATATTAGTTTTCATGTTATATTGAGTTGGTACATGACCGATTCAAAGACTAAATTAGTAAAATAAGGGTTTTAGGTCTTCGATTATTTATTTATTTTACTTTTTCATGTATATTTAGGTCTAAAAATAATAAAAATATTTGAGTAATACAATAAATAAAAGGTCTTACAATTATAAAAAGCTAAAATTATTGACATATTTAATTAAAATATTTTTCATCTAAAAAAATAAGAAATGTAGAATTTAAATAAAATTATAGTGAAATATTATTACAAGTATTAAAAAGATTTTCTATTTACTTTAGAGTTTGTTTTAAGTCTCAATAAATGTTCAGTCAACTTCGAATCGACAATGAAAGTTTTTGTTTGTTTCGTTGAAATTCCCTAATCTTTACACTAAGATTGATGATCATGTGACTTCTAGCCTCGACAAAATCACGCATAACTTTGACTATATTCTATTTTTTGAACTCAACCAATAGAATAGGTAAAAATTTGGTCCTCTAAAATCAATTTTATCTCTATTGGTTAATGGTGATAAAGTTTTGGGGTTTTTTTTTTTAATGGCCCAGTTTCCAAAAAAATATACAGATCTACCCCCATTTGAAAACAATATCCCTAAATGCCCCTTTTTTTGAATCAGGCACAAGTCGTCATTTGCAATGGCGACTTCCTTAAGGAAGCCCCCGTTGCAAATGGCGACTTTCAAGGGGATTTTTTTTTTAAAAAAAAAAATCAGTTTTTTTTTTGAATTTTTATTATATATATAACTAATATAATTCATAGAAAAATAACAAAATATATATATATAATTAATATAATTCATACAAAAAATAATAAATATATATATATATATATAATTAATATAATTAATAAAAAAAATAATTTCAGTTTATTTTGAATTTTTATTAAATATATAATTAATATAAATCATAACATATATATATATATATATATAATTAACATAATTCATAACAAATATATATATATATATATAATTAATATAATTCATAAAAATATAATTCAAATAACAAAAATAATATATATATACATATATATAGTTAATATAATTCATAAAAATACATAAATATAAATTTTAAATTACATCAAAATAATTCAAAAATATAATACATAAATAATTAATAATGCATTCAGTATGACATAAATAAAAATTTTAAATTACATAAATAATTTATTCATAAAAAACCACAAATTTTACAAAAATTACGATAAAATTAATGTTGAAGGTGACCTCCAGTACCACATTGTCGGGGTTTTCTCACACGTACAGGATTTTGACGACGTCTTGGTACATCACGAGTTTGTTGTTCTTCTTCTTGATCTTCGACTTATTGCTATTGAGGATGTCTAGGAGGAAGTGCTGTAGATGAACTACTTCCACCTTGAGTCCAGTTGGATATTTGATTCAACGAAGTATATGCATTCCCAAAACTTGGAATTTGAAAGCTTTGTTGACACATATTATTCAGTAACTGGGTAGCGGACTCAGGTGTATTATAACGAGTGTTGAACGTGTTATACAACAAATCCTCTTCACTTGATGCAAAAGATAGTCGACGATTGTCTTCTTGATGTGGTTGTTGGCTGTCAAAATTAAATTGTTCCCCTGGCGTGAACCCGTAAGATTGATATGGTGTGTGGGTAAAAGTATGAGGATGTGGTGTTTGGGTAAAGATTTGAGGAGGCGGTTGAGTGTTAGGAGGTGTTGGTATATAATATTGGTTTTGTTGTGTTGTGTTGGGCATTGATTGCTGAAGAAAAGGTTGGCTAGATTGTGGTGGAGGTTGGCTAGATTGTGGTGGAGGTTGGGGTGGATTGACACGAGGATCAACCAATTGGTTTTCTACATAAATAAATCGTTTAGAATTTTGGGAAAACCAAACCATGTATTCATAACTTGGTTTAAATTCAACATTTAGAGGTTGACCATGAAGAATATGATTCTCTCGTTCATTCCACTCTTTGTTCTCATTTTCGTAGAACAATGCCCAACTATAGTCAACTTGTTTATGCAAATCTACCTTATGATACTTTTTCATGTTCCTCGGGGGATGTGGAATTTCTTGAGGTAGTCCAAATTGTAGTTTCACTCTATCGGTTTGATGCATTTCTATTATGTAGAAACAAATCAAATATGTAGATGCATTCCATAGCCAATTGTCTTCTGGATTATCGTATGTTATGTAGGTAGGGCCTCCAGATAAACTGATATATAACAAGTTTGTTAGTAATATATGCATGATAAGAAATAAAATAATATAAATAAAGTAATGTTTTAATATATTACATCGTTAACGGTCATGTGATCAATTTTTTATCGATATCCAGCGGTATGAAAACGAGGTGTATCGCCAAATTTCATACCCTTTCCATTATATCTACGAAAATAAATTTGAATGTTAGTGAATTAATTAATAGTTTTATAAATATAAAATTTACCTTTTTTTATATTTACCTTTTTGCGAATGGAAAATGAGGCTCAAGATTACATATTGGTGCAAGAAATGACATATGGTACCATGCCTAAGTTTGAAGTAGATGTGAACATCCACTGATACACATAACACCCGGTTCAGATGCACGACACAATTCTCTATAAAGTGTTGCCAAGCACGCTGAACCCCAACTGTATTCTCCTGTCTCTCGCAAATCTCTCAACAAGTGCAACCACATAATATGTACTCTGTTGTGGGATTTGTCAGGCATTAATATACCGCCAATCAATTCTAAAATGTATGCTCTACAATGTATAATTATTTCTTCATTTGATGATTCGGGAGTTAACATTAAAAAAGTTTCTCTTAGCCATTTTAATTTTATAAAATTGCCTTTTCTTTGAGATTCAGGTGGCATGACTCCTAACAAATCTAAAAAATCATTTGTCCATGATACCATAGTTGATCCAGTTACTGCTTTACCCCCAACACGTAAGCCAAGTAGCTGTGCAACATCTTCTAATGTTATGGTACATTCACCCGTTGGAAGATGAAACGTGTGTGTTTCAGGTCTCCATCTTTCAACTAAAGCAGTAATAAGTGAATTGTCTATTTTATAACTTTCTATTTGTGATACTTTACCAAACCCGACTTGATGCAACAATGGAACTATTAAAGAATTTGGTGCAACGTGTTTATGGCTAAGTGATCTTAAATTTTGAGATGAATCCTTAATAAGCAAAGATTAAAAATATAACAAAAGATTAAAAATATAACACAAGATTAAAAATATAACAAAATATTAAAAATATAACAACTGATTAAAAATATAACAAAATATATATAACAAAAGATTAAAAATATAACAAAAGATTAAAAATATAAAAAAAGATATATATTAAAAGATTAAAAATATAACATAAAGATATATAACAAAAGATTAAAAATATAGCACAAGATTAAAAATATAACAAAATAAATATAACAAAATATTAAAAATATAACAACTGATTAAAAATCTAACAAAATATATATAAAAAAAGATTAAAAATATAACAAAATATATATAACAAAAGATTAAAAATATAACAAAATATATATAACAAAAGATTAAAAATATAACAAACGATTAAAAATATAAAAAAAGATATATATAAAAAGATTAAAAATATAACATAAAGTATTGTATTGCTTACAAAATTTTGAATGTGGTGTAGCGCTGATCTGTGATTATCATCATTCCATAACAATGCCATTTAGATGACAATAAAAATTTTACTATGAGCAAAGAAGAAATATAAAGAATATGATCATAAACTTAGCCTATTTATAGAGAAAAAATATGTATACTTGACCAATATAATTCAATGCATGGCTTGACACAAAAAAATACTTTGAAAATGTAAAACTCTGGACGGAGCAGACTGAATGAAAATGGATTAGACTTGACGAATAATTCAATGCATGGCTTCACAGTTGCAGAGATTCCTTACAAATCGCCTTTCTGAATGGCGATTTCTCAAAGCCAACACAAAGTCGCCTTCTTGAATGGCGACTTGCGGAAGGAGTGGCAGGTGGTCGCCTTCTTGAATGGCGACTTGCTGTAGGAGTGACAGGTGGTCGCCTTCTTGAATGGCGATTTCATGAAGCATGCAGCCCGTAACTCGCCTTCTTGAATGGCAATTTAGCAAGGTACCGTACACGTGTCACACATGCAAGATGTGTCTTATACTTGGCAGCATGTATCAGAATTGGTCACGCATGCAAGATGTGTCTCATAGTTGGCAGCATGTATCATATTTGGTTTTGTATAAGTATGAGTTATTGTTTTCATTGCATTTCATCTCAATCTCAATATCTCATTTTGATATCAATGGCACCAAAAAGTATAGTTTTTCTAATTTATTACAATGGTGAAATATGTGAAAGAGAAGATATTGGTAAATATTTCAAAAGTGACGGAAAAAAAAGCTATTCGAGTTCATTTTGGATGCAACCTTACTTACTTGAAGGAAAAAATTGAAGCAAAGTTGAAGTTAGAAAATAAGAAGGTGTCTTATATAATTTTTCGACACCCTGTCTCATTTGGACAAGGCCTAGTTCATTATGAATTGTTAAATGTTGAAGACGACGAAGATGTTTCACTCATGTTTGATGTTCAGAAACAGTGGCCGCAACTCGGATCTATCGAGTTATATGTCATGTTTGAGGATAGTAATCCATTATACGATGTTGGTCAACCATCATCATCGACCACATCTCACCCTGAATACCATTTTCAAACACAAAACACTTATTGTTTTCAAAATTCTGAATCTTACCAATCTGAACCATACCAACCCGAACCATACTTTGAGCAAACCGAATTTTCTGAACCAGAACCATCTCAACCTGAACAGTATATTCCACTAGGTGATGTGGCCGATTTTGATCAACAAGAAATAAGTGAGGAGAGTGAAAAAGAAACATACTTTGACGAGGACGAGGACGAGGAGGAGGAGGAGGAGGAGGATGATCTAGAGACAGAACCTCATGTAATTGCAACGGCATACGATCCACCATTCCATATGCGTAATCTAAACTTGGATTATGCTTACCAATCCTCCGAATTTAATATGACATCTAATGAACCTCCATTAGATGCATCTCTTGAGATTGGAATGGAGTTTAATAGCAAACCAGATTGTCAACTTGCAATTAAGCATTATCACATTAAGCACTCCCTCAATTACCGTGTAGTGAAATCTGATCAATACAGGTATGTAATTAAATGTGTGAATCCACAATGCTTGTTCAAATGCAGGGCTGCGTTAAGCCAAAAAAGTAAGCAATGGGTGATTGCTCATTTGAAGGGGCCCCACAATTGCGCAAATTCATCTATGTCACAAGATCATACCAAGCTTGACTCCAACATCATATGCGAAAGCATAAAGTCGCTTTTGAAAGCTGATCCATCAATTAAAGTGAAGGTGATCATTGCACATATTCGGGAACGATACAACTACACAATCACCTATAGAAAGACATGGATGGCAAAGAACAAAGCTATCGAATCGATTTATGGAAACTGGGAAAAGTCATACAATGACCTTCCAAGGTGGTTGTTGGTTATGCAAAAATTTCTTCCAGGAACTATTGTGGAAATGGAAGTATCAATTGCATATTTTGATAATACTCTGTTACAGGGATCAAAAATGTTCAAACGACTATTTTGGGTTTTCCTTCCGTGCATATCCGGGTTTAAATTTTGCAAACCATTTGTCTCAGTAGATGGAACTTGGTTGTACGACAAGTACAAGGGGACTCTTTTGCTTGCTATTGCACAAGATGGAAACAAAAATACAATTCTCATTGCTTATGCACTTGTGGAAGGTGAGACAGGGGGTGCTTGGAGCTTCTTTTTGAAAAATCTAAGAAGGTATGTAACACCTCAAGTCCACATTTGTTTGATTTCAGATAGACACGAATCTATTAAAAGTGCTTATAATAATCCAAATAATGGTTGGCATGATCCTCCGTCAACACATGTGTACTGCATCCGACACATTGCACAAAATTTCATGAGAGAGTTCAAGGACAAGGAACTTCAAAGACTACTTGTTTGTATGGGTAATGATCTAATTCTTGTTAGTATATTTTGTACTTATCACTTTATCATATTTGATAATTTTGACATCATTTATAACAGGATATGCATTAAATGAACCATCATTCAAATATTACCGCAATGAAATCAGGATGACAAATCCAGAGGCTTTAAGATGGATCGATAATATCCCCCCCAGAACAATGGACTATGGCTTATTCTCAAGGTCGACGATGGGGACACATGACAACAAACATTTCAGAGTCGATCAACGCAGTGCTCAAGGGTACACGCAATCTCCCAATCACTGCTTTGGTACAATCAACATACTATAGATTGGGAGTTTTATATGCACAAAGGGGACAACAACATCAGACATCATTAGCTTTTGGTCGAGTATACACAGACGATTGCATGGACAAGATTAAATATGAAGTTGGTAAATCTAATACTCACCAAGTCATGCAATTCGACCGAAATCGTTATTCTTTCATGGTCCATGAAACAGTAAACCCAAGAGAGGTGCGACCAATTGGTCATTTTGAAGTCAACCTTCAAAGAAAATGGTGTGATTGTGGAAAATTTCAGGCTATACATATTCCTTGTTCACATGTCATAGCCGCATGTTCTTACTCTCGTCAAAACTATTTAGTGCTTCTACCTGACGTGTACAAGGTTGTTAATGTATTTAACGTCTACAAAGAAGAGTTTCCACATATACCCAATGAAGGATATTGGCCCACATATGAAGGTGAAACATTGTATCACAATACTCAAATGCAGAGAATTAAAAACGGTCGTCCAAATAGTACCTGTATTAGAACTGAAATGGACGTTAAAGAAAAAGTACCAAGAAAATGTGGACTATGTCGGTTAACTGGCCATACTCGAAAACATTGTCCAAATGTTACAGCCAACTCTAGTCAATCTATGTAATTTAATATTTATATTTATGAATTTTTATGAATTATATTAACTATATATATATATATATTATTTTTGTTATTTTAATGAATTATATATATATATATATATAATTCATAACAAAATATATATATATATATATAATTAACATAATTCATAACAAAT
>JBBPBP010000001.1:20116436-20161392 GCA_037974735.1 Cicer chorassanicum
ACAAATATATATATATATATATACATATATATATATTTTTGTTATGATTTATATTACTTATATATATATTTATTATTTTTTGTATGAATTATATTAATTATATATATATTTTGTTATTTTTTTATGAACTATATTAATTATATATATATAATAAAAATTCAAAAAAAATACTGAATTTTTTTTAAAAAAAAATACTGAATTTTTTTTAAAAAAAATTCCCTTGGAAGTCGTCATTTGCAACGCGGGCTTCCTTAAGGAAGTCGCCATTGCAAATGACGACTTGTGCCTGATTAAAAAAAAAAGGCATTTAGGTATATTGTTTTCAAATGGGGTAGATCTGTATATTTTTTTGGACACAGAGGCATTCAAAAAAAAAAACCCAAAGTTTGGATCGATAATAACTCCTTTTCTGACCCAAAACATTATACTTGGGTGCCTTTTTTCCCATTACTGAAGACATATATTTACTATAAAAAATTAAGAATATTTTATTTTAACGTAAAAAGAAATTAAATATTAGAAATATATTTGAGTACAATAAAATATAGAGTTAAATTTTTTTTTTAATAAAATGAATAGTAAAGAAACTCACACAATTGCGAGTTCGGATTCGAACAACATATTATTCATACTTAATAATTTCAACATTTATTAATTGAGTTATGAATTATGGATTAATATAAAGTTCTATTTATTTATACTAGACGTGTAAAAATGTTTTACTCATCAATGACAAGTCAGAAATTTTTAAACTCATTATATAATTTAGTAAATCATAAAATATATTTACATTATTTATGTATATATATACATCAAGTCTAAATTATATTGTGAAAAATAAAAATAACTCATCACGAAATCATGATTCAATGGAGTTAATCTCAAGTTTAAAAATTTAAATTTAATTTAAATTTTATAAAGTTTTAAGAAAATTTTAAAATTTAGAACAATACAGACTTAATTATTTTGAGCAAAACTATAGAAACTTAATTAAGATTTGGCTAAACTATAGGAGTTTTATATATATATATATATATATATATATATATATATCTTGCACCAGAGAAGGTCTTAACACTTCAATCCTTAGTGTCTTAAGGGATGCAAGATTCTTAAACTTTCAAGATTCAATAATTAGTACTATTGAATCTAGTCTGTGTCAAGGACCAATCTGGTTTGAATGTTATCCAGGCTTTTCATTATCTTTAAAAGATCCAAACATCCTAAAATCCCTTGTCTTACAAATCAAAATGTTATCAGGGTCCATTCCTGTAGCAATCATTTATCGTGTTCATTACAAAGCGATGTTTTCTGCTTTTACAGCAACGAAAAATATCGATAACAAAAAGGGTGAAACCCTATTTTTACAAACTGATTTAACAAAATCAAATACTGTTATTCCAAGAACCATACTTTGGAAAGAAATTGATCTTCCTGAAGAGTGGATTCTGGAAGGAGCTGTCCAACAACAGTCTCCTGAACAGTCAAAACCTAACAACAAATTAAAGGAAGTTTTGCAATACAAAGATGGTAAAGTAAAACTAAGTTTTACTAGAACTTCCAGTGCTATATTTTCTGATGTTGGTTACTCCAAACTTACGAAACCACGTTATTCGTGTTCGAGCATTCCAAATGCTTCTTTTCAAAACGTCGATTATTCAACAAATATTCCACATCAAATCTATACAGCTCCTCAGAGCACAAACGAAGAACATCAAATTTCTCCACCTTCTTCACCTTCTTTTTCTGCTATAACTGAAAACGTTATTAATGAATTAAATGTTCTTGATAAAGATTTTGAAGTAGACAAAACCATTCTTCATAAAGAATTTTATTCTTCAAAAAATTTAGAAAAGCGAACTTGGTTTTTCAAAAACTTTTTACAACAAAGGGAAAAAATCCAAAATCACTTATATGAATTTGTTAAACAAAACAAAGCAAATATTTTCTTCTTTGACTGGTTTGAAGTTTATGCCTCTCAGAACCAAATTTCTTATCCTTTCAACCAAGACAAAACTTCTGTCAACCCTATAACTATTAGAAACAAAATTCCAGAATGGGAAATGTCAAACGGTAGGAAAGTCCAATTAGATCATCCTCCCCTAAGACAGATCAAAATTACCCATTATGACCAAGTTATAGAAGCAGCTCCATACAAAAACCCAAGTGAGAACTCTGATAAAGATATCAAAAATATCATTATTCAGAATAACTTCACTAATACTTGTGACACCCTAAACCCAAAATAATATATAATAATTTATAATAGAATTTTTAACTTTAATTCGCAGCTGGTAAAGCAAATACGTTTTCAAGGGAATAAAGAAAAATTATAATTAATTTGAGATATCACATTCCTCAAAATTCAAAATGAACACTTTAAACTTTTTCCTCCTATAAAATAGTGCAATCTCCATAAAATTTGATTTAACTAGAATTTCTTAATTCAATTCCAAAAATTTACTAGTTATAAGGTTTCATACAAAAGTTGTTTCTAATTAAACAAATAAAAATACAACTTATGACTCTCATTCCCGGTATCACCTATCAGAGCGGGGCTTCTCCCAAATTTGAACTTCAAGACTCATTAACCTGTAATAACTGCGATTTCGCAAACGCAGGGCCAAGCCAATCAAACACAAACAACGAAGGAGGTGAGTTTTGAAATCATGTTGATAGTATAATACAAGTAAGAAGAACACGCAATTAATCATCAATAAACTGTATCATTACACAAACACTCTTCAAAGAAAAACATCACGTTATATAGTCAAAATCACTCAAGGAAAGTCAATACATTTCACTATAACATCAAATCATCGCAGAAATTATTATTATCGCACACGACACATATTAATCACAACAAAACAATCACAAGAAAATGCAATGCTATGCATGAGCTTAGATTCTACTTCACAATGTGGTACCATTCTAACTCTGAAGTACTTGGTTAGGAGGCCATGATACTATGCCACCATTCCGGTGGACGGACAATTCAAATTGACACTGTCCTCATAGATCCCCTCAACTCAACCCGAGACACATATACGCGACAGTCGAGGTAAACGTGTGTTGCATGGTAGCTCCTGACATTTGGAGTGCTACCTCCAAGTCACCTAGGAATTCCCCACCCGAATACCTCCAAGGTCTAACAATCTTGCCTTAAGGCTCAACAATAGACCGCCACGATCAGGCTCAATTCAGTTGTACTTCCCCGAAATCGCTAGGCTTGTCAGGCCCTACCTATATGATGACAAAATAATCTCCACTTCACAAATTTTCAATATTTATTTTCTCCCCTCGTTGGCCTATGATACTCCATTAAAACCGTCATCTCAAACACAAATTGGAATCAAAATTATTCCATCAGGGGTTACTTAAATATTTTCATCACAAATTCATAACATCACTATTATAAATCACATATCATCATCATTACATAACTCATCACAAATTTATGAAATCGCAATTATTATTCATACATCATCATCATCACATAAAATTATCACAATGCACACATCTTTTATTATCACATCACATAAACTCATCTAATCCAACATATGCACCAAATTCATTCGACATCCAATATCACAATAATATCAAATATCACACATTTAACAAAAATAAATCAAATATCACAATAATATCAAATAACACACATTCAATGGAATTAAATCAATCAACACCTTATAAATATTTCTATTCCACATTTTAATCTCACAATTCCCATATTTGCACATTAATTGATTTATCACTCAAAGGGCTATTGCCGTACGTAGCAAGCCTCAGATGAATCGTTGGGAAATATGGTTTTCCCGTTCATCTCACAATATATTACACTCATGAATTCAAACGCTCTCGCACCCCTTACCTTATTTCGATGCTTTCACACACGAATACGATTCCACGAACAAACAACCTTTATTCTCCGACTCTTTGTCCTTCAATCGATCTAACTCGATAATTTATGGGTAAACGTTAAAAATAAATTATGAGAAGACACTCTAAAATTAATTTCGAAATTCGGTCAAGGAATCTTACCATAAATCAGAAAACCAATAAGTGGATTACATAGCCACTTTTCACACGATCGTTTTGGCGTTGGTTTCACTCAAATCGGACTTACGGTGAAGAAGAACGGTGCAAAATAACGAATTCTACAAACGGAGAAGTCGGGTATTTTAGAGAGAAATTGGGGTTGTTAAAAATCTGTAAAATTGTGTTTAATTGACTAACTCAATAAATTAAATAACATACTGAAATTTGAAGGAAAACGGAGGAATTTTTTCTGGACAGTTGTCGATCGTCGGAACCGATTTTCTTCTCTTTTCTCTTAGTGCGGCTGCTACCTTTTCTCAATTTGCAATGTCACGAACTCTCTCTTTCTAATATCTTTCTACTGTAGCGCTAGGGTATATTTGATTTTTTTTTTTTAACATATTAGTTATTGTTAACCTAACTCATTAAACTCCATTTTATTTTATTTTTTCACAAGGTCCAACTAATTACATACTTATTTTAATTTATTTATTTGCCACTAAAATAATATCTTTCAAAATATCAAATTAAAAGATTATTATATTATGAGAATAGTTAAAATGACAATAAAAAAATATAACATCAATATTTTATATAAGCCACTAAATCAATGGAATATATATAAAATAGGCACAACTTGACAAGCACTCATATAAAGAAATTAAGCACAAAATTATTAATATTTCAAAACCCATATTTTATAAAATAAAATAATTAAAGTAATTAATCTTTTAAAATACATTAATAACCAAGACTCATATTCAAAATAATTACTATAATTATACTTATTTTATAAAATATTCACATTAAAATACTACCATCATTACATAATAGTCAAAATTGTAAGGTAAATAAATATAACATCAAAACTTTATATTAATTACTAAATCGTAATAAATATATATAAAATCACAATGTTATAACAATAAAGGGAATCAAACACAATATCACTACTATTCCGAGATAATTATTTATAAAATAAATAACTAAAAATAGAAAATAGTTATAAATAATTGAAATATAACTACATGCATACTTAATATCAGTCAAACACACAGAAAAATATTACATTAATTTGGTACAAGTATATACACGTAAAATCTTCTAAAATCTTATTCTTTAAAATATTACACTAAAATACTATTTAGAAAAATATATAAAATATAACATTTGTTATTTAGATTACTCATGTAGTCCAATATGTATAATAATAGCACATCATCTAAAGCATCCATATAACGAAAACTAATCACGAAATTTATCACATGTATTCTAAAATAATTTTAACACCAAATTAATTATTTAAAATCATATTTCATTATTAAAATAGTTTATTATAAATTTTGGGGTGTTACAATACTCATCTTAGTACCATAGCAAAACATTTGACCAAGATAGAAGAAAGCCAAATGACTACAATTGTCCCTTCTAATGAGACGGCAGGGTCAAAGTTAAAAAACCAAGTCTTCAAACCTTTCCAGGTTTCTAGAACTAGCCAAAAACTCTTCAAAGATGGTAAGTCTGAGTTTACCCAAGCCTTAAGATAACAACTAAGTAGAGTAGAACAATCTTCTACTTCTTCACCTTTAGTTGCCAAAGATACCCTAGATAAAACCATCACAACTATAGAACAAGTCTCTGACACGGGGAAACAAAACCTGTGTAAACTCCATTGGCAAAAGGGTCAACCTTTGACCATTGTGGCTGCACCTGACCTTGGAATTGAGAATAGACCCAACGTCCTTTCTCAATCAAAATTCAACGCTAGTACTGTCTATGAATGGAACATAGATGGTATGTCTGAGTATAACATACTCAGCCTCCTCCAACAAATGACCATGGCATCCAATGCCTATAGAACCCAAACCAACACACCTGACAAAGCCATAGCAGAACTCCTAATAGCAGGATTCTTTGGCCAACTCAAAGGATGGTGGGATTACCATCTCACCTCAGCCCAACACTTAGAAATCCTGAGTGCAATCCAAACCACAGAGGAAGGAATTCCCATCCTAGACGAATTAGGTAACCCAGTACCTGATGCAGTTGCAACTCTAATCCACACGATTAGTCTAGACTTCATTGGAGACCCGTCCCACCTAAAGGATAAAAATGTTGAACTCCTCTCAAACCTTAGATGTAAAAAACTGAGTGATTTCCAACATTACAAAAACACTTTCCTAACCAGAGTAATGCTAAGAGAAGACTCAAACCAATCTTTCTGGAAAGAGAAATTTCTTGCAGGACTCCCTACCCTTTTAGGAGAAAAGGTTAGAAACAAAATCAAAGAGATTTTTGGGACAAACCAAATTCCTTATAGCCAGTTAACCTATGGGGAATTAGTTAGCTTCACCCAAAAAGAAGGATTAAAGATCTGCCAAGATTTAAAACTTAAGAAACATTTGAAGTGGGAAATGAAAAGAACTAGACAAGAACTAGGTTCTTTTTGTAAACAATTTGAAATTCCAACTACAAATGTTTCAAAAGATTGTGCAAGATCTTGTTCCAAGACTCCTAGAAAACCTCACAGAAAACCTTTTTCCAAACAAGAATTTTATAGAAATTCTAAACCTCAGAATTCCTATAACCATAGAAAACCTAACTTCCACAAGAAGAAACCTTTCCATAAGAAATTCGAACCCCAAACCTCTAAGCCAATAACTTGTTTTAAATGTGGCCAAACAGGACACATTTCAAGATATTTCAATAAAACCAAAAAGCTTCATGAATTACAGATTGAGGAACAATTAATGCAAAAGATTGAAGTTATCCTTGTAGAAACCTCTGATGAAGAAAACATTTCAGATTATGAAACAGGATCTTCAGAAGATAACAAACCCATACAGTTTGATGAAATAGGAACCTGCGAAACCACTAGTTCTGATTCTGGTTCAAAATCTATCAACGTGTTAACAAAATATCAAGAATTAATTCTTGATATTGTTAAACAGGTTGGTGATACCAATTTACAGAAAGAGATAATAGGCAAGCTCTTAGACACTTTTGAGTCTAGACAAAACAAGCCTTCAACCTCTTCTTCAAAACTTCTTCCCAAAACTACTTATGATCTAACCAACATTTTAGGTACCAAAAGAAAACTCCAAAACCCTGCTACTATCCAATCCCTTCAGAAAGAGATTAAGCTAGTCAAACATGAGCTCAAGTCCCTCAAACAAAAACAAGAGGTCGATTCTAATATTCTTCAGAATCTTCTTTCCCAAATCCAAAACCAGAACCTTTCTGAAACAAAACAGGAAGAAGAACCAGATGAAGATCTTTCTCTTCCTCTTCCACCCAACGTCCAAAACCTGGAAGATATTCCAGAAGACTTTTTATGTGTTTTACGTACTATTACCACGCGTAAATACTTAATCAAAATCGAGTTAGTTTTTTCTGATAATTTCAAAATGAACATGATCTCGCTTTTTGATACATGTGCAGATTTAAACTGTATTAAACATAACATTGTTCCACAAAGATTTCAAAAAAAAAAACTAATGAAAGACTTGTTGCTGCAAACAATTCTAACATGGTTATAACTAGCAAAACTGAAGCCTCCATTAGAAATGGTGGTGTTTCCATCAAAACCCCTTTTGTTTTATTGGAAAATATATCTCATGCTATCGTTTTAGGGACTCCTTTCATTAACATGATAACTCCCTATTCCGTTAACCATAATAGTATTTCTTGCAAGACAAAAGAAACCAAAATTTATTTTCCTTTTATTTCAAAACCCAGAACAAAGAATTTAAACCTTTTAAAAGCTTGTTCTGTTTACAAAAATGAACTAAACTGTTTAATTCAAGGAAAAGAAAAACATTTGTGTTTTTTAAAACAGGATGTTTCCTTTCTAAGAATCGAACAACAATTGTAGAAGGCTTTTGTTAAAAACAAAATTTCTGATTTGCAGAAAATGATCGAAAACAAAATTTGTTCAGATATGCCAAATGCATTTTGGGACAGAAAACAACATATGGTAGATTTGCCATATGAAAATGATTTTTCTGAAAAACAAATCCCAACCAAAGCAAGGCCTATCCAAATGAATTACGAATTGGAACAACACTGCAAAAATGAAATTCGTGATTTAGAACAAAAACGTTTGATTACCAAATCTAGATCGCCCTGGAGTTGCGCCGCCTTCTATGTTAACAAAAACTCGGAGATAGAAAGGGGGACACCTAGATTGGTTATAAACTACAAACCTTTAAACACGGCTCTAAAATGGATCCGTTATCCAATTCTAAACAAAAAAGATCTTTTGCAAAAACTTCACTCTTCGTTTGTATTTTCAAAATTTGACATGAAATCAGGGTTTTGGCAAATACAAATTGAACCAAAAGATCGTTACAAAACAACATTTACTGTTCCATTTGGCCAATACGAATGGACAGTTATGCCTTTCGGACTGAAAAATGCTCCTTCTGAATTCCAAAGAATTATGAATGACATTTTCAATCCTTTTTCAAAATTTTGCATTGTCTATATTGATGATGTATTAATTTTTTCTCAAACAATTGACGACCATTTTAAACATTTAAAAACTTTCTTTATGATTATTAAGAAAAATGGCTTAGTTGTTTCAAAATCAAAGTTTTGGCTTTTTCAAACAAAAATTCGCTTTTTAGGGCACTACATTTCTCAGGGCACCATAACCCCTATCGAAAGTTATAGTAGTAACAACTTAATTTTTTTGCTGGGAGTTACAATTTAGTTTGTAAATTAATTGATCGGAGTATAATTATAATTATTCATTTTAAACATTGTTAGACACTTTAATTATCCTCTAATTATTTTAAAAATTAGCAAAATATTTTGATTTGTATCTTTTGCAATCAATTTTGTCATCCGTATTTATATTAGTTAGTTTCCTTTATAAGTTTATTTTTCATTAGTTAATATAGTCTCTAAAATTACCACAGAAGACACATTCATAAATAATTTGATAAAAAAAAAATATTTTTATAATTTGGTCTTCACACATTTGGATTTGTTTATTATTTTTTTATGAATGACACAAGGAGAAATATAGAACGGAAAAGAAAATTATTTTAAATTTTAACTATTTTTAATAGATTTTAAGTTTGCAAAAAATGAATTAATAAACATACCCACCAACGTAAATATTTTTACACAACAGCATAATAAAATGATGAAATAAAATATTATCAATCACTGTGTTAAATTGAAAATGCATTTTCCTTTTTCACTTATAAAAAATATAAATTTTATAAGTGAACAAGAGGTGAAAATTGAAACAAAATCCCTCCTAAACTCCCCACCATAGTGTAGAATTGGAAAACATAAAATATTGTTATTATTTATTTAAAAGTAGCTAAAATTCATGAAGAGGAGATTTGATAAAAAATTTAGTAAATAAAAAGCTAAAAATTTAAACTTAAATACTTTTTTATTCATTATTATGAAGTATGCTTAAATATTTAATTTGGTCTCTATATTTGTTAAATTGTATCAATTTAATCCATCATTTTGTCAAAATTACAAAATAGTTTCTAATTTTTTTTCAACGTTTACTAGATTAGTCTTCTATCAAAAAATTTCACTTGTTACAAATGGATGAAGTGACACGCTAATTCCATGTAAACAATTCTTAGAGACGTTTTTTTGGATATTTTTTACATTCTCTCAAACCCCTTTACGAATGTCCTCAAATCACAACGTTTTTAATTCATTTTTGCAAAAATTCATACCAATTAAAAAACCATAACCCTTACAACAAAAATATATACAATCAAACATTTTTAAAAGTAACCTCTATTACAAAATGAAAATATTTTTAAAGTTAAAAAACGCATTGCAACATAGAGATGATTTGCACTTGACCTTAATGATCGAACGGACGTGTAAATGAAGCAAAAACGTTGTGATTTAGGTATAGTGAATGCAGAAGGTCATTCTGATAAAAAAAAATCATGTGATTTGTTTTTTTTTTCTTTCTATATAACTAATTAAAATATGTCAATTTAATCCCTAACATATATATAACTAAATTAAAAATACGTCAATTTAGTTCCCTTTAACCAAACGTGGTAATGTTCAAAATTAAAAAGTATAAAAAACGTCTATCATATTTGCTTTGCCACCTTATGAGATTGTAACACATCAAAATTTTATGCAGAAGGATTAATTTGATTAATGTTACAAAAATTAGAATTTTGACGAGGGACTAAATTAATGCAACTTAACACAAGGTTTTTTTTTAATAACCCTTTTTTGAAGAAAAAAAATTAAAAATGTCCCTTTTGAAAACTATTTTTCAAAATACACTACTTTAAAAATAAGTTACAAGTAGCCATTTGGAATGGCGACTTCCTTAAGGAAGTCCACTTTCCAAATGACGACTTTCCAAAGGAATTTAAAAAAAAATCAGTTTTTTTTTTGAATTTTTATTATATATATAATTAATATAATTCATAACAAAAATAACAAAATATATATATATATATATAAATATATAATTAATATAATTGATAAAAAAAAATTAGTGGTGTGATTGTGAAAAATTTCAGGCTATAAATGTTCCTTGTTCACATCTCATAGTCGCATGTTCTTACGCTCGTTAAAACTATTTAGTGCTTTTACGTGTGACGTGTACAAGGTTGTTAATGTATTTAACATCTACAAATAACCTATACCCAATGAAAGATATTGACCCACATATGAAGGTGATACATTGTATCACAATCTTGAAATGCGGAGAATTAAAAAATGTCGTCCAAATAGTACCCATATTAGAACTGAAATGGACGTTAAAGAAAAAGTACCAAGAAAATGTAGAGTACGGTTAACTGACCATACTCGAAAACATTGTCCAAATGTTACGGCCAGTTCTAGTCAATCTATATAATTTAAAATTTATATTTATGTATTTTTATAAATTATATTAACTATATATATATATATATATATATGAAAAATTCAGAAAAAACTGAATTTTTTTTATGAATTATATTAATTATATATATATTTTTGTTATGAATTATATTAATTATATATATAATAAAAATTCAAAAAAAAGTTAATTTTTTTTTTAAATTTCATTTAAAAATCACCATTTAAAAAGTGGACTTAAATAAGTCGCCATTCGACTTGTAACTGATTTTTAAAGTTGAGTACTTTACAATATAATTTTCAAAAAGGGACATTTTTGAATTTTTTATTTTCAGAAAAGGGATATTAAAAAAAAAACCCATAACACAACATCAGAGACCAAATTGGTATTTACTCAATAAAATATAATCGTTTATTCAATTGCAAAATTCCCATTAGCAAGTTTTGGTACCCTTAGTGCTAATTACCGGTGTGGTTAGCTTCTACGAGCGTGCGTGCATACGTCAATTTAGTTCTCGAATTTTCCGACCTTTGGTGTTGAATCACATCGAAAACAATGGGTTTAGGTTTTGGTGTTGGATTCTTCGGTGTTCTGATTCTATTTCACGCAGCTTATTCAACCATCCAATGTATGCACTAACCACCAGGATTAATATTTCTTCTATTTCTTGTATTTTAATTTTTAATATTTTTAGAGTAAAAAAGGTTTGGGATTTGATGTTTTCTTATCTGAAAATTGGGTTTGGTTTGGTTGCAGATAGGGCTTTGTTGAAGATTACAGAAGAAGAGTTTTCTGGGTCACCTTTGAACGTAAGTGTTATTCAATTTTGATTTAGTTGATTTCACTTTTAGATGAGACAAAACTGATTCCAGAGGTGTAGAATTGATTTTTGATTTTGAGGTTTGGTTTCACTGTTGAAAGAGCATATAGTGATTTCAGACGCATAAAATTGATTTTGACATATTTGTGTGACGTCGATTGCAATTGATTTTGTCTTTAGAATTGATTCTAAATTGAAAATAGAATTTGTAGCTTTTGATTCCAAACGTTCAAATTTATTATTGAAATCAGATTTAGGTGAATGTATCCAAATGAAACCATTTTTAATTATAATCAATTTTACAAAATCAATTTATTAAAAATCTAATTTTACCACCGTAGAACTAAACACACATTTTTTATTAGAATTGATTTTACCTCTAGAATTTATTCTAACTTGAGAAGCTAGAATTTGGAGTTTTTGTCTCTTGCAATTGTTTTTTAACATCTAATTTATTGTTTAACTCACTTTTACATAATGTATCAAATCCAAACATATATCATTTTACATTCAGCTCCCTTTTAGCTGGATCCCAAAATGAATTTTACAAAATCAATAATTCATAATCAATTTTTGTTACCGCATAACTAAACACATATGGTCGTGATAAGTTTGATTTGTATTGGTGTTTATTGGAATTTTCTGAGTATTAGATTTTGGAAATGCAGGTGGTGATTGAACTGTCTCTAGGTTTATTACTTTGTACATGGGCTGCTTTGACTGTGCCAGGGAAGTTTTTGTGCATCCTCCCAGATTCTGAAGAGAACAGGTGACTCCTACTTGTTTCTCTTTTTTGAGAGTTGAATTTTTGTGAATGTGAATTACTGAATTTAAGCTCTTGGTTGATTTGATTTTGTCATCTCATTGATAATCATTAGCAAGAGGTTATTGTTTTTTAGAGAACTAGCAGCTTGATAGCATCTATGCCCAGCAAAAGCTGATACACTTCTGGATTAGGGTCTTCTTTTAATAAACAACTATTAAGGGCTTATGGCATAAATGCATATATCTTATAAGTGCTTATATATAAGCTATTTCTATTACAAAGATAAAATAAAGTTAAACAACTCAAATTGTTTTCATATATAAACATTAACTTGTTTTCATAAGCTATCCTTGAGAGCTTGTGGAAATAAGTTAAAAACAACTTATGGACATGTCATAAGCAGTTTTCATTAGCTCTCTCAAATAGTCTCACAATACAAGTGTCAAGGTCAGTTAATAAGCTTAAATAAGTCAATCCAAACAGATCCAATAGTCACTGTAGTAAAAAAAAAACACAGTTACACTTACACGCATTAATTATCTCCACCATCAATTTGAGATTGGCCAGTTCACATTACACTTTTACCAAATCATCTTTAAATTATGTTCATTATTGATTTATGATTGGATGACCAAGATCAATAACGGCATCTGAAATTACTACGTGGAATGCAAATGCCTTCCTAGACTATGGGAATGGAACCTAGTGACTTTTGTGAGATGTTATAGTTGACATAAGTTGCTCTTGCTATTTTTATAGTATTGCCCTTTTATGCTTGGTAGGTATTAGGTAATCATGGTCAAGTTCTTCTGTTTCTTAGTGAATCTGTCTTGGCAGAGAGGGCTGAAATAGTAGAGGAATTGAAATAGAGAAGATTTGGAAGTTAAGAAGATGGTTGGAAACGGAGGTTCATAGGAATTGAGGGAACAAAGTCTCCAGTAGCTTCTAATCTGCCTCATGCTGAATTTCCTATTTATATTTATATACACACTTACAATTGACATAGTTCTAGGTGGTGGAGAATTACTTTTGAGGAAAAATGATTTTAGAAAATTAATGGTAGAAATGATAGTGTTATGTTTGATGTATTAGATTCATTATTTGCTTTGGATCATTAAGCCGTTTCTGTTAGATTCTTCATTCATAGCCAACTTGATGTGACAACTATACTCAATTTGGCATTAGGTCTCAAACATAAAAGAGACAGGAAATTTTGACTGTTCCTCAGCATGATATGAATTCATGTTCAAATTATTTTATTTTTATTGTCTAGCACTTTTAATTAGTTATTTATGTCCAATGAACTCTATTCATAAGAGAGTTATTCTAATACTCGAGTTCAGAAGGCTTAAGCTTCAATTATCAATCATGGATAACCCCTTCCCCATACTTGTATGATTTATTTCATTAAAGCGAGATAACAGTTTACTAAATAGGAACAAGTTTTTTGCGTAGTAACTCATATAATTGTTAATTGCACTCTCCATTAAAATATGGCATGATAACTAATATATTTGTGTAGAAGCATGTTGCCTAATAACATACCAAGTACATCATATTCACATACCATTTAGTATTCATGTTTTGTTGCTTTGAATGCAGGATTGTTTCTTTACCTGTCAACCCGGACTTCATGATCTTCAACCATCGTGGCAAACTTTTTCCATTGGAAATGAATGCGAAGCTGAGACTTTGAAAACTTTTCTATAATAGGGTTGAGCACCTTCCTTATACAATGGCTAAAATTATTTTCTCAAAAATTGGATAATTTTTTATGTATGAGTTTTTGCAGCTTTCTTTTATAGCTTCATACTTTACATTTTTGTATCATGCACCTGTCTGTAATGTGAGCAGGATGTTACTATTACTAGAGTCATTTATTTATGATGAGGTAGCCACAAGTTGACTATACTTATGTGAATGATTTGCTTAAACATTGAATTAGATTGCCAAAATATAAGCAGATGATATTGTTTATCTAGGTGAAAAATTGCTTGACCTTGGTTAGATTGCCAATATTGTGTTGGATACTAGTATGCATATCTTCTTCTCAAAGCATCTTTCTTGTTCTTGTGGGAGATGTTACTCTCAAAGCATCTTTCTTCTTCTCATGTCTTGCGCCCAAAGACTTCAAACTGAGCTTCTTCCCAATTTTGAACTTAAAATGTACATTAGACCTTGTAGACGAAAGAACCACACTTGGAACCGACGACCTTCATCGCACAAACCAACACCCGATAGCTTAGACCACAAGACATTTGATTAAAGACATGTTGTAATTATAAAAAGACAAAATTACATTAAAAGGTATTTATTTTATTTAAAGATGTACAAATATTGGGTTAGGATGAAGTTTGATGTGTTATTTACTTAGTTTTAAAATTAGGTTAGACTAATTTTTAGACCTAAGTTCGATCTTTAATTCGATTGAACTTAATTGAGATGCGAGACTAATAAGGATAGGATGATGCAAAGACAAGATTGATTGATCCTAAAAAAAGCATCTAATAGTAATATATAAATATTTTTTTTAAAATTAATAAATAAGTAACTCACAACTCATATAATATAGCATGATGTATTTCACAAGGACATATAAAATGGACAAAACATAAAAAGCTTTATTAAGTAGAGATAGACTACTTGTACACACATTATCAAATGACAGATGGAGCTATTGCTTTCACTAATATTTATTAAATAGTGCAAATGATATCTAAACATATCATTAACCACAAGACTAAATATTTACTCCTCCCCTCTTAATAAAAAGGTAGGGAGTCAAAGAATATTTTGAAATACACCTCATTTCTTATTTGATCCGAGAATGTAAGTGTGAAATGAATTCAAATTTGGTTATTTTTTAGATATAGTAAAATTAGTAATAATAATAATAATGTGAAATAACCCCATTGTTTATAAAATGATTTGGGACGAGATGGATAACCAGAACTTGATCCCTCTTTCTGCCATGTCTCTATGTTGTCTTTATTTTTTTGTCCAATTTTTTTTTTGAACTGGGTCAAACCCGACCCAAACCTTATGGACTGAGATGAGTTGATGAATTGATTTTTTATCTTCGTTGGCATAAATTGATTTTTTATCTTCGTTGGCATAAATTGATTTTGAAACAGTTTTCAAAACTCAAAAACAACAAGTCCATTCGTCAAAATTCTAAAATAATCCCAAACTTTTTTTCAACCTTAATCATGCTAGTTCCTTTGTCAAAATTTTTCACTAATGTTACAAAGTAATGAAATGACAAATTAACTCCCACGTAAGCAAATCTTAGGGACATTTTTTTTTTATAATATATTTTTACTTTCTAACATTGCCACGGGTTCTCAATAGTGTTGGCGACTAAATTGACATATTTTAATTTAGTTATATACCAAATTAAAAAAAAAAAAAATCATTGAGAAGACATTTTATTCTAGTATCAGACTGACTTTTTGCATTCTCTCAACCCCATTCACTATCGTCGTCCCCAACCCACAACGTTTTTTTATTCCATTTTCGCGTTCCTCTTCTTTGTTCCACATCAAGGTCAATTGTGAAGTCTTCTTACCCAATTTTATTTCCTTCCTATTCTTCCACCCTTGTTCCTTTTTTTTTTTTTGAAAAAGGAACGATATTTTCGAAAATGATATGAATAGGATGGGTGGTGACTCTCAATTTACTTCATTTATGATGGGGAAAAACTATATTGGTAATTTAGGGCTTGATGAATATGTATTGAGGAAAACTGCTCAATTCCTTTTTGATTATATGGGAGAAAAACTGTGATAAAGATTTCAAGGATGCAAACTTGGATCGACATTTCTTTGGTTGTCCGATTTGGAAGGTAACGTTCAAATGTGTATTTTTTTAATTTCTCTGTTTTGTTTTGTTTGGGAGATTTTACTTAAAAAACTTAAATTACTTTGTTTTGATTATTCCATTGTTATGGTTTCTATCATCTATTATAGTTTTTTCTTTCATTGATGATTTGAATTATTATGTTCCAGAAAGAGGGTTGTTGCTCCTATCTTCTATGGTGTTGTTAAAAATAAAAATGAAGTATTGAAAAATGAAGGTGAACTTATAGTCAAAATTGATCAATTGATAATATCACAAAGACAATAATCAAAAGTTATCGACTAACACAATGAGTGTATGTTGAAGCTTTTGGAAGGTTGAAGTTGTAATGGAAGACAAAACTCGGTTGAAAGAAGTTTTGTTGAACATTATGAACAAGATTGATGCAACGATGTTAGAACAAAAACAACAAAAATATGATCTCGTTACAATGTGGTTTTTGATGATGTTATTAATTGCATTATCGATTGGTAGGTTCACGACGTAGATTGTGAATGTAATGATTATTAATGTTGTTATTGTTAAGACAAACTCTCAAATTAAGTTTTGATGAAAATAAACAAGTTTTAATTAAGAATATTAATTATGATTCTAAATGTTATGTTAATTTAATATGTGCTCTTGAGTGTTTTTATTAAAGATAGGAACCAAGCAAAGCAAAGAAATCAGATAAAAACAAATAAAACAGTCATGATCATAAACTGTACAAAACAGAGAAAGATCAGCAGAATCAAGAATAATTGTCACAACCACTTCACCAATCTTTCTCCAACGCTTTTACATTGATTCTGCCTTAATTCTTTATATCAATTTCATCAGTACATGGAAAGGAACATATAGGAATCATGTTTACTCAAAACGGTTATCGAATCACTAAGATAAATCATCATGAATCTAAGCATGTTAAAAAACGGACTGCAACTTTCTCCAGTCTGGAACTGTCAAGAAAGTTGAACAAAACTGAACGTCAAGATTGATTATAAGTCATCAGCTTGTCCAGAAGACTAACAGATCAAATTGATCATTTTTCTCCACCTTTAATCAACGTTCTCAGTTTCTGAAGAAGAACAATCTCTGTTTCTGCAGAAGAAGACTTTTCAGTTCTGCAGAAAATTATTCACTCATTTCGAATCAGTTTTGGATCAAATCAAGTGTCCAAACCAATTCCAAATTATCATCAAGTATTATCAAAGCTTAATGGGTCATTAAGTGCGCAGGATGCTTGTGCAAAATCAGGTAAAACAACCCAAACAGCAAAGCCCAAAACTGTCACATGACTGGTGCATTTTGTCAACAGATTCGTTGCTTCTGTCAGAAGGAAAACAGAGCACTACCAACAGCTCTTTCTGACCAGAATTAATTGCTCAAATCATCTATAAAAGGAAGGCAAAATCGCAAGCATCATTCAGATCTTCATGTGCCAAGTATTCTCATTAAATCATATTCACTTGCATTCTTGAAGCTATCTCATTCACAAAAGAAATCAGGCTGAAACCATTACATACTTCCAGTTTATTCTACTGAATTCTTTACGTTCTGAATCTATTCTCAAACAAGAGTTGAGCATAATCAGATTCAACCAAACCCTTTAAATCATTATTGTATAAACTCATAACTATAAGGATTGTTTATAGTTTGAGATTGATTAAAAGAGTTAACTGTAAAATCCTAGTAGATTAGTTAGGTAACTTGATCAAATCCTTTCTGGGTGGAAAGGAAGTGTAGTTACAGATCAAGGTTGATCTTTAACTGTGATTGTTCTCCGTTCTTTGAACACTTAGTGAAAATCTCACAGTTGTGAGGACTGGACGTAGCCCACGTTGGGTGAACCAGGATATATCTTTGTGTGGTATCTCTTCCTTATCTCTATTTACATTCAGTTATTGTTATTGTCAAAATTAAATAGAGAAACTAAAAACTGTGATTTTAACTAATCAAGAACGTTCTGCGTTTTTTGTTTCAAAACCAAGAACGTTCTTTGTTTCTGTTTTCATAACCAAGATCATTCTTGAGTTGTTTTCTTAATTTTTTAATAGGAAATTTTAAATAGGCAAGATTACAATTCAAACCCCCTTCCTTGTAACTTGACATTGATACTTCAATTGGCATCAGAGCCTGGTCTCTAAAAAGAACACTTTAACCTTGTGCTAGAGAAAAAGATCTAGAAGAAAAAATGTCAAAAGCAAAATACATTGTTGAAGGAGGATCCTCAAACAGGCCACCATATTTTGATGGAACGGATTACTACTTTTGGAAAAACAAGATGCAGCTGTTTCTAAAGTCTCAAGACACAGGAATGTGGCGCATCATTACAGATGGAGATTTCATTCCAAGAGCTGATCAAAATGATTCAAACTCTGCCAAAAAGGAAGAAATCGATCGGACATCTGAAGACAAAACTAAGGTACTCTTAAACTCTAAAGCTCAATTATTCTTATCGTGTGCTTTGAGTAGGGAAGAAAGTGAAAGAGTCGATGAATGCACAACTGCTAAAGAAATTTGGGATACATTGCAAATTCATCATGAAGGAACAAACCATGTCAAAGAAACAAGAATAGACATCGGCATAAGAAAATTTGAGCTGTTCGAAATGAATGAAGGAGAAACCATTGATGAAATGTATTCAAGGTTCACAACTATAGTGAATGAAATGCGATCCTTGGGAAAGGCTTACTTAGTACAAGATAGAGTAAGAAAGATCATGAGATGTCTTCCAGTCATATGGAGACCAATGGTAACAGCTATAAGCCAAGCCAAGAATCTTGAAGTACTGGCACTAGAAGAGCTAATTGGAACCTTAAAAGCACATGAGGTATTACTGCAAGAAGATAAACCTGTCAAGAAAAGAAAAGCAATAGCCTTAAAAGCATCTAAAGAAATCATGCCTGACCAAACAGATGAAGAACCAGAAGAAAAAAGTCAAGAAGATGCTGATGAAGAAATATCTCTTCTCACTAGAAGAATTCAAAGAATAATGAGAAGGAGAGACCAAATGAAGAAGGGATTCCCAAACAAAAAAGAAAAATCCTAAATCAGAACTAGACAAAAGCCAAATTACATGTTTTGGATGTAATAAGCTGGGACTTTACAAATCTGAGTGTCCTCTGAACAAAAGAACACCAAAGAGATTTCCTTTCAAAAAGAAATCAATGATGGCAACATGGGATAACTCAGATGAATCTGATGAAGAAGAAGATTAAGAAGCTAACATATGCTTAATGGCAAAAACTGAAGAAAATGAGGTAACAAATTCTGAATCCTGCATTTCATGTGAACAAATGGAAAAAGAATTTGATAACTTATTAAATGATTCAAACTTACTCATTCAAAAGTGTAGTTCTTTAAAAGAAAAATTTTATAAAGAAAAGGAAGAGAAAGAAAAAACTCAAGTTCTAAATGATAACCTAAAAGAAATCATTCAAAATCTAAAAGAATCTCAGACCAAAAACTTTCACACTGAAAATCAAGAAAGTCAAGAACATTCAGCACTTCAAAAGGAGAACGTTCTCCTTAAAGCTGAAGTTCAACTTTTTAAAAATGACATGTTAAACTTTATTAAAGCTACTAGAACCTTTCAAAATATCATGGGATCTCAAGTTGGAATATTTGATAAAGCTGGTCTTGGTTTTAATCAAACTCAGAAAACCAAAATGTATGAAAACCTTTTTATTCCAAAAAGAAGAGAAAATAAATGCAAGATCAAATGTTCATATTGCAGCAAAATTGGACGTCTTGAATTTGCATGTTATTTTAAGAAAAGAGATGAGAAAATCAAAAGCAAACAGAGAAAAGAACAATCTAAAACAAAAACAAGTTTTTCTCAGAAAAAAACAAGAACGTTCTCCAAATAAAATAGAAAACGGAGAAAGTTCTGAAAATCTGTCAAAACCAGTTAAAAAATCTTTTCAAAAACAAATAATCAAATGTTCTTCATGTTCTAAGATTGGACATTCTAAATCTACATGTCATAATAACAGAAAATCAAAATTTAGAACTAATCCACAAGGACCCAAGACAAAATGGGTACCAAAAGTTAATAAAACCAAAACTGCAGGTTGGTTCTCAAGGTGTCAAGAAAAAGCCATGGTTCTTGGACAGTGGCTATTCAAGACACATGACAGGTGATAAGAATTGCTTCATGTCTTTCGTCAAGAAAGATGGAGGGTCTGTCACCTTTGGAAACGACAATCAAGCTCGAGTCAAAGGTAAAAGGACAATTGATAAGAAAAACTCTGCTCAAATAACTGATGTTCAATATGTTAAAGGTCTGAAACATAATCTCTTAAGCATAAGTCAACTTTGTGACAATGGCTGTAAAGTTATTTTCAAACCCAACCTATGTGATATCATAAAAACTAAATCTGGTGAAAAACTGTTTTCTGGAACCAGAAAGAAAAACCTTTATGTATTATATCTTGAAGAATTGCCTGATGAATCCTACTTCATATCTATTGATAAAGATAAATGGATCTGGCATAAAAGGGCAGGGCATGTCAGCATGAAAACCATTTCCAAAATCTCAAAATTAGAACTTGTCAGAGGATTACCAAAACTGAATTTTGAAAAAGACAGAATATGTGAAGCTTGTGTCAAGGGAAAACAAGTTAAAAGCAGCTTTCACTCAAAAGAATTTATTTCCATAAACAGAATTCTTGAATTACTTCACATAGACTTATTTGGTCCTGTCAAAACAACCAGTTTAGGAGGAATGAAATATGGTTTTGTTATTGTTGATGATTTCTCTCGATACACTTGGGTACTATTTTTAAAACAAAAAGATGATGCTTTTGAAGCTTTTAAAATCTTTTGTAAAAAGGTACAAAATGAAAAAGAATCCAGCATCATTTCTATAAGAAGTGATCATGGAGGAGAATTCATAAATGCCCCTTTCAAAAACTTTCTTGATGAACTTGGCATTTCTCACAATTTGTCTTGTGCAAGAACTCCTCAACAAAATGGAGTTGTTGAAAGAAAAAATAGAACCTTACAAGAAATGGCAAGAACAATCTTGGAAGAATCTAATGTTGAAAAATATTTTTGGGCTGAAGCTGCAATACATCATGCTATATTTTAAATCGTGTATCCATTAGAAAAATCATAAACAAAACTCCATATGAAATTTGGAAAAACAGAAAACCAAACATTTCATACTTCCATATTTTTGGGTGTTACTGTTATATTCTAAACAACAAAAATGTTCTTAGAAAGTCATTCAAGAATGATGAGAACAACATGGCAATGATTTCTCAAGTTGAACCAAAATCAATTAAAGAAGCCATAGTTGATCAATCTTGGATTGAAGCCATGAAGGAAGAACTACAGCAGTTCGATAAGAATGAAGTCTGGACCTTGGTACCAAACCCTCAAGATCAAACAATTATTGGTACACGTTGGGTTTTCAGAAACAAATTAGATGAAGAAGGTAAGGTTGTAAGAAACAAAGCAATATTGGTTGCTCAAGGTTACAATCAACAAGAAGGTATAGACTACGATGAAACTTTTGCTCCTGTTGCAAGGTTAGAAGCTATTCATATACTTCTTGCATATGCATCTCACAAACTTGTTAAATTATTTCAAATGGATGTTAAAAGTGCATTTTTAAACGACTTTTTAAATGAACAAGTTTATGTGAAACAACCTCCCGGTTTTGAAGATCAATCAAAGCGAAATCATGTTTTCAAACTTAGAAAAGCTCTGTATGGCTTAAAACAAGCACCAAGAGCTTGGTATGATAGGTTAAGTTCCTTCTTAATCAACAATGGATTTTTCAGAGGAAAAATCGACACTACATTTTTTAAGAAAATTGATAAAAATGATTTACTCATTGTACAAGTGTATGTTGATGATATTATCTTTGGATCAACTAATGAAAAAATGTGTGATGGCTTCTCAAAACTCATGCAAAGTGAATTTGAAATGAGCATGATGGGAGAATTAAGATATTTTCTTTGATTACAAATTAAACAACATGAAAATGGTATTTTTATTTGTCAAGAAAAATACATTAAGGATTTGTTAACCAAGTACGAAATGAATGAAGCAAAAATCATGTCTACTCCTATGCATCCATCCTCTTCATTAGACAAAGATGAATATGGAAAATCTGTTTCTGAAAAAGAATATAGAGGCATGATCGGTTCCTTGCTATATTTAACTGCTAGCAGGCCAGATATTGTATTTGCAGTAGGATTATGTGCTAGATTTTAATCTGCGCCAAAAGAATCCCATTTAACTGCTGTAAAACGAATCTTTAGATATCTTGTTGGAACTACTGATCTTGGCATTTGGTATAGAAAAGGTTCTCATTTTGATCTTATAGCATATTGTGACGCTGATTATGCTGGAGATAAAACTGAAAGAAAAAGCACCAGTGGAGCATGTCAATTTCTGGGTGATGCTTTGATAAGCTGGTCTTGCAGGAAACAAAATACTATAGCCTTATCAACCACCAAAGCTGAATACGTATCAGCTACAAGTTGTTGCTCACAAGTTCTCTGGATTAAAAATCAACTTGAAAACTTCTCTGTAAGTTACTCTAGTATTCCAATTTACTGTGATAATACTAGTGCAATCAATCTGTCAAAAAATCCAATTCAGCATTCTCGTTCAAAACATATCGAAATAAAACATCACTTTATTCGCGATCATGTTAATAAAAAGGATATTGAATTAATTTTTGTTGATACTCAAAATCAGCCTGCTGATATTTTTACAAAGCCCTTAGTCGAGGAAAGTTTTAATTCAATCAAAGAAAAACTGAAAATTTTGAAAAATCCTGAAAATTCAAGTTAAAACTGCTTCTACAGAAAACGGAGAACGTTTTTCAATCTCCGTTTTTTAAACATCTTTCTCCGTTTTTCAAAACTTCTTCCCAGACATCATCTTCCTCATGCGCAGGCAAGGCATGTCCTAGCATTAAATGCGCGTGCATCAAGGCTTTCAAAGGTCACTTCTAAGCCGTCCAATCTGTTCCTTTCCCCAACACTTGTCACTTCCCTAGGTTTAATCATCATTACTCTATCTCTTGAAAAAACTGCAAAAACAAGTTGCAGTTATCACAACTGTCCCTCTTTCTGAAACAGTTTCCATTCTCTCAAACCTTTGTCTTCCTCCAAATTCATCTTTCATCTCTCTATCTCAGTATCAACAATGGCTCGAACAAAGCAATCTGCTCGCAAAAATGCAAGCATTAAAACTCCATCACCATCATCATCCTTCTCACCAGTCTATGATCGTTCACCTTCACCTCCACCCAGGCCAACTCCTCCAACACACTCATCAGACTCCTCTTTTTCTGACTACCTTTCTCCATCCCCTCAATCCAACCCTAACACCTCCATTCTTGAACCTGTATCTTCTGTTCTTCCTCCTCTTCATTCCTGTCAATCTCCAAATGTTGCTCAAGTTCCTCCTCACTTGAGAACATCATTTTCTAAACCCGCACCACCAGCACAAAAATTTGTCAATCCTCCAGCACCTAAAAGACGCTTAATGAGAATTCTGGCAGGAATTGGGACCTTAAGGACCCCAATCACTAAACCTGCCTACTTCATCATCTCAGACACTGAGTCAAATGAATCATCTGATACTCCTTCTTCTTCAACAAAACCTGTCACTCCACCAAAATCCTCTTTTTCATCTCAGACTCCTCAATCAAAAACCTCAATACCAACCCCATCAAAATCATTCTTTTCTGAAGCCTCTCAATCTACTCCTCCAAACCAGAAACGGAGACTAATGATTGAATTTTTCTCTTCCTCAACACCCACTCAACCTAAAACTCGTACCCTAAAAACAAAAACCACCATGTCAACCTCAAAATTTCTAGCAAGAACAAACTTACCCATTCGCCAGAGATTCAAAACAACTGTACCTAAGCACAAATTCCATCTTTCTCCTTCCCCATCTCAAGAACGTTCCCCAACCCCGACACCTTCTCCCACCCAAATTCCAGAACGTTCTCCCATTCCTTCCACTCCAACTACTCAAAAAAGTCTTACCTCTACTCCCGAACGTTCTCCTATCCCACAAAATTCTCCATCTCTCACTCCAGAACGTTCTCCCGTAACTACTCCTTCCCATACTCACGACATATACTCTCCTACTCCAGAACGTTCTTCCATTCAAGAACGTTTTCCTACCCACCACAAATCTTCCTCTCCAGCTCAAGAACGTTCATCTACAGAAGAACGTTCTCCGTCCCATACTACCTCTCCCTCACAAACCACCAAAAGACCTTTTTCACCTATACCTCTTTCCTTTCCTTCTTCTAAACATTCCTCTTACTCTGACTCCACTGTGCCACCATCTCCACCTTCCAAAAAGGCCAAACCTAATACCACTGCTCTGATTCCTTCCACTGCCACCAAACTATTTAAGGACAAATGGGCTCAAAGGCCTATTGGTGTTGGCAGAGTTTTCATCTTCGACAAACTCATAGTCAATGGCAACGCTGTCAAACATTTTACTGATTCCCTAGGCTAGACTTCCTTTTTGCAAATCTCTGAACCACACTATCCAGATGTTGTTCGAGCCTTCTATTGTTAGGCCAAAACATTCCCAGAAAAATCTCTGTTCATTTCCACTATCAAGGGAATTGAGATCAGATTGACTCCTGACATTTTGGCCTCAATCTTGGATCTTCCTACTGAAGGTCCTGCTGTTTTTGGAAAATCCTGGTATGCAGCTCTCAATCTTAAAGAGACTGCAGTTCTCTTTGAACTGTTTCAAGAGAATTCTACTAGGTACCTTTCAACATTCTTTCGCCCTCTCCCTAAAATTTTCAACAACATGAGTCAACATACTCTTCTTCCTCACTGTGGAAGCCATGAATATGTCTCTGAAAACGACGCACTAATCATATATCATCTGCTCAACTGCAAGCGTCTCAACCTCCCTCATCTGATACTTCATCACATGATCACTGCTGCCAACAAAGACTACAAGAAGAATACTGTTCCTTATGGTATGATTCTTACAAATGTATTTAATCATTTTCATATCCCTCTATCCAATGAAAAATCCCTTATCAAAATCTCAAAATTTTCCACCAAAAACGTGGCCCATATGAAAATCACCGTCACCAGACAGCCTTCTCCCCCACCTGAAACACAGCCACGATATCCACCAACTAACCGACCCAGAACCAGGAAATCTGCCCCACTCATTCATTCATTTCCATCCACACTAAAAAGAAAACGTTCTATCAGACGGGAAGCTCATGTTACATCCCCCACATCACCTTCTCCTTCACCAGATCGAGCTCCTGATAATGCTCCAGAACGTTCTCCTCAGAACCCAGAACGTTCACCAGAAAACCCGGAACGTTCTCCTCCGAACCCATAACGTTCACCAGAACACCCAGAACGTTCTCCTAAACATGCCCTAGATCGTTCTCCTCAAAACCGAGAACGTTCTCTTAGCCCTCCTCCTACCAATCCTACTTTTTCCGTTTTCCCCCAACAATCCACCATTTCCTCCACGGACTTCATCTCTGTCTCGCAACTTCTTCGTTCTCCCCTTGACCCCATGACAACACTGCTTCCTCACCAAAATGTCTCCGCCATGTCATCTGCGTACATTTCTCCACAAACCAGCACTTCATTTATTTTTGGGATTAGTCAATTCTTGGCTTCTTCCGAACCTTCCAACAACGCTACTTCATCCAATCAATCGAATCCTCAGCCACTACCTGTCTCTCTCCCAATTGTCTATGCTCCATCAAGCAGCACTGCTCCCATTCCTCCACCTATCATGACTCCTCCAAAAGAACCCACCAACTTCGAAATAATGACAACTATGCAACTTCTCTTGGCTCAAAAGACTCATCTACAATATTGGCTCACGGATACACTTGCACCCAAGCTCGGTGTGCCTCATCCTCCTCCTTTTCAACCTGCTTCGTCTCCTGCTCCTGAGCCTGTTCCTGTTCCGTCCAAGTCTCAATCATCAGAAGGCTTTTCTCCTTCTTTAGCAAAGTAGGGATCTTTTTCTCCTACCTTTTTGTATAACAAAGGGGGAGAATTAAGTTTAGTTTTTATTCTGATTTTAATATTATCTTTTGTAATTCAGGATCTTAATTTCTGTAATTCAACGATTGCATTATTAATGAAATATCCTTCTTCGCAAATACACTGATTGCATTAGTTATATTACTGTAAATCTATTGCATCAATTGAGGGGGAGCTTTTACGCTCTTGAAAGTTAAAATTAAAATCTAAATTAACATGTTTGTCATCATCAAAAAGGGGGAGATTGTTAAGACAAACTCTCAAATTAAGTTTTGATGAAAATAAACAAGTTTTAATTAAGAATATTAATTATGATTCTAAATGTTATGTTAATTTAATCTGTGCTCTTGAGTGTTTTTATTAAAGATAGGAACCAAGCAAAACAAAGAAATCAGATAAAAAACAAATAAAACAGTCATGATCATAAACTGTACAAAACAAAGAAAGATTAGCAAAATCAAGAATGATTGTCACAACCACTTCACCAATCTTTCTCCAACGATTTTACATTGATTCTGCCTTAATTCTTTATATCAATTTCATCAGTACATGGCAAGGAACAGATAGGAATAACGTTTACTCAAAATGGTTCTCGAATCACTAAGATAAATCATCATGAATCTAAGCATGTCAAAAAACGGACTGCAACTTTCTTTAGTCTGGAATTGTCAAGAAAGTCGAACAAAACTGAACGTCAAGATTGATTATAAGTCCTCAGCTTGTCCAGAAGACTATCAGATCAGATTGATCATCTTTCTCCACCTTTAATCAACGTTCTCCGTTTCTAAAGAAGAACAATCTCTGTTTCTGCAGAAGAAGACTTTTCAGTTTTGCTTAAAATTATTCACTCCTTTCGAATCAGTTTTGGATCAAATCAAGTGTCCAAACCAAAGCCAAATTATCATCAAGTATTATCAAAGCTTAATGGATCATTAAGCGCGTAGGAAGCTTGTGCAAAATCAAGTAAAATAGCCCAAACAGCAAAGCCTAAAACTGTCACATGAATGATGCATTTTGTCAACAGATTCGTTGCTTCTATCAGAAGGAAAACAAAGCACTACCAACAGCTCTTTCTGACCATAATTAATTGCTCAAATCATCTATAAAAGGAAGACAAAATCGCAAGCATCATTCAGATCTTCAAGTGCCAAGTATTCTCATTAAATCATATTCATTTGCATTCTTGAAGCTATCTCATTCACAAAAGAAATCAGGCTGAAACCATTACATACTTCCAGTTTATTCTACTGAGTTCTTTACGTTCTGAATCTATTTTCAAACAAGAGTTGAGCATAATCAGATTCAACCAAACCCTTTAAATCATTATTGTATAAACTCATAACTATAAGGATTGTTTATAGTTTGAGATTGATTAAAAGAGTTAACTGTAAAATCCTAGTAGATTAGTTAGGTAACTTGATCGAATCCTTTTTGGGTGGAAAGGAAGTGTAGTTATAGATCAAGGTTGATCTTTAACTGTGATTGTTCTCCGTTTTTTGAACACTTAGTGAAAATCTCACAGTTGTGAGGACTAGACGTAGCCCACGTTGGGTGAACCAGGATATATCTTTGTGTGGTATCTCTTCCTTATCTCTATTTACATTCAGTTATTGTTATTGTCAAAATTAAATAGAGAAACTAAAAACTGTGATTTTAACTAATCAAGAACGTTCTGCGCATTCGTTAAATTAGTCTCAGAAAAACATCGATTGCGCATTCGTTAACCGTTGGATCGGGCTGAAATTTGGACAGTAGGTTCGTAACATTTAGGGCTTTGTTTTCAACGGTCGGATCGGCGAAACGAAGTCTGAAGGGGGAGAAATCGTGCTCGCACAACAGCAGGTTTTTAGTGTTTTTCTACTTCTTGCTTTTCATTTGTAAGCTTTAGCGTTTTGTTATTTTGGCTGGTTGTAGGCACACTTGGTGCATCTTTTTGAGACTCTCTTGTACCCTTATTTGATTATAGTGGAGTTATTTCTTTGGTCTGGACGACCCATGGTTTTTACCCTTGCATTGAGGGGTTTTCCACGTTAAAATATCGGTGTTCTTTACGCTCTTTTATTTTGATTAATTTGCTGCCATATATTTGTTGTTGCTCCTCACGGGTTCTTGCAAGTTGGGGGAATTTTATATCCGCTGCGTATTACTTGTTATTGTGTTTCTGTGTTTATTCCCCATCATCTTTGTGTGGTATCTCTTCCTTATCTCTATTTACATTCAGTTATTGTTATTGTCAAAATTAAATAGAGAAACTAAAAACTGTGATTTTAACTAATCAATAACGTTCTGCGTTTTCTGTTTCAAAACCAAGAACGTTCTTCGTTTATGTTTTCATAACCAAGATCGTTCTTGAGTTGTTTTCTTAAGTTTTTAACAGAAAATTTTAAATAGACAAGATTACAATTCAAACCACCTTCCTTGTAACTTGACATTGATACTTCAGTTATTTAAGTTAGTTGTTGATGATTTTAAATGTAAGTTAATTGTTTAATTATGTGTCTGTTTGGTAACCCATCAAATTAACTTATAATTTATTCAAAATTTGTTTAGTTAATTTGTTTGTTTGTTATGCATTAAAAATTTGTTTGTTTCATTTATTGAATCAATTCTACCGGCATAATGTATAAAAAAAAAACTGCCAGACAAAACGCATGCATGAGTTAGTTTAAAAGTTGGTTGGATAAAGTTAAATGTGTTTACTTAACAAACTATTTATATGGACTTATAACTTTTTTAAGATGCTATTTTAACTACCCACACACCATTCACTCATATTATTTGTTAAGTTATTCGTCTTATTTACAATATTTTTGCAAAAAATACATTTTTATTTCAAAAAGATTTTTTTACCAACAAAGCAATTTGATTGATGTTATTGTTTGCTAAGTTATTCGTCTTAATTGCAACAGTTTTGCACAAAAAAAAACATTTTTATTTTAGAGAGATTTTTCTACCAACAAAACAATTTGATTAAGGTTATTGTTATATTTTTTTTAAAATAAAATTTTTGGCCCTCTCACCCACCACATCGTCCAATTATTTATATCTAAAAATTTATATTAGAATTGTATTTTTTTTACTAAGTTTTGAATTCTATTTACTGCATTTAATTATAAGAAGAAAAAAAAAGTAGAAAAAAAGGATCTCAATGGTAGTAAAATACAAATGGATCAAACAAAGACTATTTTTAAGAAAAATAGGAAATAAATCTATTTAAAAGATCCTTTTCTTATTTTTTTTTTTTACAATTATATGAGAATTGTTTTTATTTATATCTTACTTATTATATCTATTGCATTTTTTATGGGGTTAGATAATCCTTATTAGTATCATTTAAACTTTTCATATTTATTTATATTCTTTTAATTATGTTCTGCAAATGAATTATCATGATCCGCATATACTTTATGGCATGGAGAGAAAGAGAATTTGCTAGAAAATTCAAATTTTATTTTTAAAATATTTGTTAATACATTCAAAATAATCAAACATTTTATTTTCAAATTTCTTCGCACCTTTTCTTTGGTTTTTCAACACTCACGATAACAAACGCAATCAAAAAACTTAAATTACTATCTACATTCCACACAAAATAGCTCCATGGTCACTCACTGATATTTCAATACTTTGCACATAGTGTCCATTAAAAAATCCTAACTCTTATAACAAAAATATAGACAATCGAACATTCTAACTCGTAATCCCATTCAATTTTTTATTAATAAAAAACGTAATACCTAATTTTTTTAACGTGTAATTAACTTAAAATATATCAATTTAGTCCCTGTCCACCCCTTCATCACTTTGTAACACTATTATTGAAATTTTCATAAAGAGAAAAACGTTCAAAAAATAGACTAGTTCAAAACGTTCAAAAAATATACTATTTTAGAATTTAAACGGGACTATATTGATAAACTTAACAAAGTTAGAGAATATATTGAATATTTACTCATAAATATATAATTAGTGAGTAAATGTGGAACCTACTTCACTATCAATAATGATTTACCATTGGATTTTGCTTATCTATGCAATTGAAAATATTTAATTTCAAATTTTAAATAAATCAAATAATCAATATATTTTCCATAAAAAAATCAATATATTTGATTATAATTTCGTGTCCCTAAAAGAAAACGACATCGTAAAGGGTCTTATCTTATCTGATTTGAGTATGCTGGGTTTACATAGGAGTTGATAAAAAGGAAGAGAAGATAGTGGTAACCGTGAGTGAGAAATCAAAAGAGATGGACAAGTATTTCAGTTCTGCTTATCGCGGTGACCCGGGTGTTCCTCATGCAGATCCATACCGTTTCGTCAACATTTGGATCGGATCCCTTGCCTTTACTGCTTGCAACATTATTAATCCCTATATGTGGCACATCGGTTCCTCTACCTTCAAGTATCATTCTCTTTCATTCGTTCAATATTTCAAATTTCAATTCGTTTTTTTTTTCTTCTAATTTTAGGGTTTTCTTTTTCATCCACCACAATATGCTCTTCATAGAATTTAAATAATTATTATTTTTTCAACCTAGAACTGTTCGTATTTAATTGTGTCATATGCATAGCTGGATAATCCATGATAGTAAAATAAAGTCAATCCATTGTTTTCATTGGAAAATTTGATACAGTTGAGTTGTATGCTTCCTTCCTTCCTGAATATGTTAATTGTTTGCCCTGTGGAAATTTTTATTGAATTAAAATGTATTCACATAATATGTTTATGTTTGGAATCTTGTATTTCATCAACTATTGTGGTTGTGAGACAATGCTTTTGTTTGAAGATTTACGAGTGAATTGCCACTTTAGTCCATGAAATTGTTACGGTCTGATAATTTGGTTTCTAGAATGAACAGAATTTCGAAATTATTTTTGAAATTGAAAATTTACTATTACATTAGTTTCTCTAGGACAATTTCGGAGACTAAATTGACCAGCTGAAGGATTAACATGATTGAGTATTTTCATTTTCAAAGTATTTTAAAGTTTGTTAATTTCATTTTCAAAGTTTTGATATGATAGATCATAATCATTATGACATATCTTTTCATCTTTTACTGCATATGTTTATTCATATGCAAAAGTAATGATTTAGGAGCCAAATGATTTCAAAATGCATACTGCCAAGTCACTTTATTATTGTTTATTCCAAGAGTTTGAAATGATTTGGTTGATATTAAGGTCTAAGCTTATCTATGGCACAAATCTAAAGCAATGACTTCCTATGGAGGTCCATTATAATGCACAAACTGTAGCTCATTCATTATAGTGTCTTGTCTTTCTTCTTGGTTTGTTTTGAACTTATTTGTTAACTAATTATGATTTTGCTCCGTGAAGTTTTCTTCTGCATCAACTGATTTACATCTATTAATGTAAGATACTGTAATGTGCAGTTGGCATGATAGGGCAATGCTATTTGAGCAATATCACTGGAAAAGGGCAATGAAGAAGAATCAGCCATATGAGTTCATGGTATGATATTTTATTTCTCTCAATTACTATTTTTTTTGAGAGTTTGGCTGACCATAGCTAAAACTATTTTACGTTGTGCTTTATTTTAATAATAAAAGTTTGTGTTGGTGCAGTGGAACAAGACTTGGGATAAGGCCCACCGGGATTCATATTACTTCAATTGGCCTGTTTATTTCACTTAGTCTCTTCTTTATTTTCTCTTGTTGTTGACATTGTATTATCATTACTTCAGTTGTAAACTTGGAGAAAATTTATGACCCCTCTTTGGTTGTACTCTCGAATATGACCTTCTGAATACAAGTTTAAACAATGACAAGGATGTGTTTATTGTGCTATGTCCATTGTCCTTGTGATGCCATTGGATTACTGAGATGTTGTGTGTTAAATGCAAAAATTATGGAAAATAGTCAAAATTATGGAAAATAATCATTTAGTTAAAAAGAATGATTGAAACATGTTATACTTGACTTGCATAGCAGCTTGTTGCTTCTCAAGGAGTTGAAGGATGAGATGCTATACCTATGTGCTATCTGTATGGACTGTTGGCTATGTGTTTTAACATATTAGTTTTATTTCTGTTTTCACTTCCAATTATAAAAATATCATATTGTTTTCACTTTATACACTTCCAAATTTTGCCGAAGAAGCTGGAAACCAACTTTTATTATTTTTACTATTTTCTATATCTTTTCAGGATTTTCACTATTGTTTTATATAAATTTTTGAAAATAGGAAACATAGTGATATTTTTGTAAATAAAAATGAAAGCAATAATGGAAATAGAGAAGAGATGTATAAATCAAACATATACCTTTTCTCCATTTTCAAAACAAATTCGGTACGGTTTACTAGTAGTTACACTCTACTCAATAATGACATTGTTGAGGCCTTGAGGATGTGGGGTAAACATGATGAACCTCTGGTCACCATTGACTTTTATTGTTATTCTCTTTGCAAGATATTCCTTGTGTGACTCAATTTATAACATAGTTCTGTTCTAGTTCGAAAATGTTGATGGTTGGATGAGAGCAATGATCTTCGGTTCACTTCAAATGGAGGAATAAGTGTGTACATTTAATGACAATTAGACACTCAAGTTAAGGGTGTGAAAGTTAGAATGTGAAAAATAATAGTAAAACACGAATGCGTTTAAGATTGTGATTCTACACGGGTGTTTTAGTTTGCTGAAGTCAACGTCGAGGTAGAATAGTTGAATCTTAGGTTGAATAAAGGGTTGGGTTATTGGGCCAACATGTTGAATTTTTGGTCGGACAATGGGTTGTGTTATTTGTTATAGTTTCTTCTTTTATTAATGATTTGAGTTATTGTAACTCACTTGTTCTTTTATGGTGTGATGAAACACCTAACATATTTGGTTCTAAAGGTGTTGGTTTTGCTGAAAATAAAAATCCAATACTAAAAAAGGAGGGCGAACTTATGGGTAAGATCGATCGATTGATAATAGTACAGAGACAACAACTAAAGATTATGGAAGAACATAGTGATCTTATGGACAAAGTTGAAGTGGTAAAGTGTGAGGAAGAAAAAGATTTCCCACTTAGTGTATAAAAAATGAATAATTTTTTAACTTTAAATTATTAATTTAAAAAATATCAAAATTGTCTTCGACATTATTAAACAAAAGTAACAATGTTATGTTACTAAAAAAAGGATTAAATAGGTCTCTAAAATTTGATTACGTCATGTCATGTGTCACCTCACCAAAGACTATTTTAGAATTACGACCAAGAATTAAGTTGATAAAAAGTAAAAAAGTCGAGAAGAAATTGAATATTTACGGTTAAACTAATGGACAACTTTCCCATCCTAGAGATGCACCACTCCAAAACCCAAAAAGAAAGCGATTGTGTTGAGAAACAAACCATAATAACAAACGCATTTCTAAAACGGGAACGACAATGATGGCTCATTATCCTCCTCCTCATCTTCTTCTTCGCAATCCATCATCATTCGTATCTCTCACTTCGCCACATCAACAACGCTCGCTTTTTCTTCGAACATTATCACCTCCCAAAACGCTGTCGTGTCGTCTCCCTTCATCACACAACACTTACAGTTCCAAAATTCACTCAAAACCTTTGCATTTTGCTCTATCCGGAGCCCTCTCACTTTGCTTATTCTTCGGAGGTACTATTCATTGTCATTACTCAACCCCCACTTTTTTTCTTCTTTCATTTCAATACTTCAAAAAATTGAAAAATTCTCAAATTTTGTAGGAACTCAATTGGCTGAGGCCGCAAAAGCTGGTGTCAATAAGCCAGAATTGCTACCTAAAGAGTTCAGTACGGTCATTGATGTCGCTGGATTCCTCTCTGATGGACAGGTACTACTCCGCTCCTCTGGAAACCATAGTAGTTAGTTTTACTTAATATTGGAAATCAGAAACAATATTTTCTTTTGTCGGCAGACAGACAGAGTGGTAAACACAACTTGAAACTCACACACAACTGCAAGGTTCTGGTTTGAACTCAGGACATGATGTCCTGCCTAACAATATCGGCATTTGCTTGTTGAGCAAGACCTCATATTATTATGCAGTACAAACTAGTGTTTTAAATTGCGGTCGTGATTGAGGCACTGCGCATGTTGTGATGCATATTGCAATTTGAATTTATATTTTGTAAGCCTAAAAAATAGGGTGGTTGCTCATCCACCCTCCAATGTTTACGCATAATGTGTAAAAAATACTATCGGATTGGAGCTTCCAATAACATTGTTAATCTCATTTTTCACTTCTAGATTAAGATTTTTCACTACTGGATCCTAGAATCCGGAAAAATGCCGAGAATTTTGGAGGGTTGGATGAGCATTGCTGGTTAAAATATCCCTTATATTATCTTTAAAATCTTGTACCTATCTCATTATCAACTATCCATCATTTTCAATTATATCCAATCCTTTAAAATACCCTTTAAATATAGTAAAAGGAAGGTAAAAAATAATTTATGTGTGCACTAAATAGTTTGTTGTGGCTTGATGCGGCCGTTGCACACCCACTATCTTGTGGCGTTGTGATGCGGTTTTTTCTGTGATCACTGATCACACCGCAATTGCAGTCTGCTGTTGTTGTGGACACTGCTACAACCACAATCTTGCGGCTGCATCACGTGATTCCCTTATGCCTTAGGAATTCAAGCATGTAGTGAAAACCGTTTTACGAAAAAGGCAATACTATAGCAATGATTTTAAATTAAGTTGTGATCCTTGATATTACATAAGACATAGATCTCCAAAACCTTTATATTTATGTCGCATTTGCATACCGCAATTTAAAACTATTTGATGCTTCTATTTTATCGTGTTTGGAGTTAATGCTATTTATTGTTGCTCTTGAAAGAGTATTAATGATGTTGAATTGACGATTCATGTTCAGGAGAAAAGACTAGCACAAGAGATCGCTGCTCTTGAAAAAGATGTTGGAGTTAAGTTGAGGGTTTTGGCCCAAAACTACCCTGATACTCCAGGTTTATGATCATCGTCTTCACACCGTTTAAGGGTTGAATTGAGTTGAGGTTACACATTAATGAAACTTGAAAACTGAAATTAGTGTTATTATGTAGGTTTGGCTGTCAAAGATTTCTGGCAAGTAGATGACAGAACAGTTGTCTTTGTTGCTGATCCCACATTTGGTAAAGAATCTATGAGACTATTTACCCAAAAAGAAGTTATTTAACATTCGAATCACTTTTTGTCAAAATCATGTTTTGTATAGAAGCAAACACAAACTACCACACCTATCTGTTACTGTTCTTCTTCCTCTTTGTTTATTTTTTCTTTGGCTTCTTTTTTCTTGATGCATCTATATTAGTAATATTAAGGAGTTTTTTGTTGAGCAGGCAATATATTGAATTTCAACGTTGGTGCTTCAGTTGATTTGGACATCCCACGTAGTTTCTGGAGTCGCTTGGCAGGAAAGTACGGGAACATTTTCTATTGGAGGGAGAAGGTAAGCTCTACTCTTTTTGTGCTCAAACTTCTACAAAGTGATCAACTCATTCTAGAGTGTAAGCGAATAATATCAATGACTAATAAACAAATTGATGGTTGATATTATATGAACGTACATAACAAATCATGGATAGTTGAAATATCAAAATATGGTTTTCTCACTTTACTCTCTATTCACTTCAGAGTAGCCAAATTTCTGCATTTCAATGTGGATATTTTTTATTTTCTTGATATGTTAATGATCTGATAATGGTTTAATACCAACCAAACAGGGGGAAGATGCGTCTATTGAATCAGCAGTTATGGCAATTTCTAGTTGCTTGAGAGAACCAGTTGCTCCTAATAATTGTTCTGAGGTGAAATGACTTCTTTTACTATTCTTATTTCGTTATCTGTTAACCCTCCTTGGTGTATAGAAATGTACTTAAAAGTATGGAGGATGGTACATTAATTTCATATATTTAATTATATTATGTTGAATTTAAGGATCTTGTGTACTTCTATGTTAAATACATATGGGGTCATGATGCAGTGTATTTTAATTTTGTTGTATAAATAGGAGATCTAAGAAATTGTTCATCGATATAATTTGTTAATATACAAACTATGGCATCTTAATTCAATGATGTAAATACTTTTGAAGTCTGCTGCTTAAACTAACTGAGTATTCATCTTAAGCTGAGAGAGCACTTGACAGTTATTGTTGATGTTTCCTTAGCCGTTGGATGAATCAAGTAAAACACAATGATGCAACTTGTCCTATAGGTTTTTTGTCTATATCCCGATTAAAGTATATATATCACCGTCTTTGATGCTTATCCATTGAAAAAAGCTATTGATATTGACATTTTACTCCTAAGTGTCTGGTGCGTGCATGCAATTATTTGTAGTTTTTTCTTATTCCCATTCCTTGTCACCGATTCAGTTTCTTTAAAGTAAACAATTCATTTTAAAGAGTAAAGTAGTTTCTCTAAAGTAAACAATTCACTTTAAAGAGTAAAGTAAGTAATATCAAGTATTACACAAAGTATATATAAAAGATTATGAATGGTTGAAATATTAACCAATCATATACATTTTCACTTCTCTAAATAAAGTGAACAATTCACTTTAGAAAATAAAGTAATTAATATCAACTATTAAGAAAGTATGTATTACATATTATGAATGGTTGAAATATTAACCATCATATAATATCATCATATACATTTTCAAGGCTTAATAGTTAATTATAACTAGCAGTCTATGATAGGAAGTTAGGAACATAAAGTATATTCATATCCTTTCTTGCACCTTACTTTAGTATTCTCCATCATTTTAAAGTGGTTATGCTGCAAAATATGGACATATAGTAAATTCATATCCTTTCTTGCACCTTACTTTAGTATTCTCCATCATTTTAAAGTGGTTATGCTGCAAAATATGGACAAATATGTCTGTTGCAAGAAATCTCTAAAATTATTTCTTTATACGGCAACTAGCTGCAATTGTAGTTGTAGACCTCTCTGCCCTATGGTAATCTCCGACTATCCAGAATGTTATGTAATTCTTGAGGTCGACAAGGGACAGCAATAGCTCCTTTGTATATGAAACCATACTCTTCCCGAGCTTGGTCGAGTAATCCCAAAAATGCAGGATCACTCAAGTACTCTAACCCAATCACAAATCTTTTAGTTTCTCCCTCCTTGTTTGCAACAACAACAAAATATCCTTCCCTAACATCCTCTGGCTCTGCCACTATTATCTCTTCACTGAAATCGTCGTGCCTTTTGTTTACAAAGTGTGAAATACCCTTTTGTATCTTCCAAACAAAAGACCGAACCATCCTTGTGCTGGCTAGTTTCTTCAAGCTTGTTGTCTTGATAGTATACTATATTAGGTGGTTTAATTTAGTGAACTTGAAAAGCTTCAAAATATTTGAGTTTGGAGAATGTTCATACTCCTAGTGAGTATGTGTATTTATACTGTGAACACGCTGAAACACACGAAAAATGTGGATTGATTATAGATGCAGTGTTGTCACAGTGTGGTTGTAGAAGACATACACATAGATATTGGCATTCATTCTTATCTATATTACTTATTATTGAGAGGTCATTTTCTTCCTTTTCCATACGCGCTAAGCTGCTTCTATCTCTAGAGGGATCGATGGCAAGATTTTGTTGTCCCTTTCACTGTATAGTAATACAAAATAATAATATCCAAAAGTTGTACATTGTGCTTCTGTTAGAATTGAAGGTGTGTTAACGACCACGTGTACCATTTTTTTTAAAGATCAACCTTTGTGAATAAGGAGTCTTTGAATTCAAGATTTTGATCAAGGGGATGATAATTGGATTTAGGCTTAATTGCAGTTTCAGTCCTCCTATTTATACTGATTCACGAAATTGGTCCCCTATTTTAAAAGTCGACAGTTTTAGTCATTCGTTCAGATTTTTAAACTAAAAAATGATGATTTGATATACTTTAAATGATGTGACACACAATTCTATGATATAAAACCATCTAGATCCATTAATTATTCATATGTCATTAATTAAATTAAAAATATGAAAAAATTTCGAAGTTGAAAGTTAAGTTTTTATGACGTTTTATTCCAATTTCATGGGTGTTAATCACTCTACATTATCGTATCATATGTTATGTTATTTAAAACATCTCACGTCATCATTTTTTAGTTAAAAAAATCAGATGGAGGGATCAAAATTGTCGACTTTTAAAATAGGGGGACCAATTTCGTGAATCAGTATAAATAGGGAGACTAAAACTACAATTAAGCCTTGGATTTATACCCATTAGATATCTGCAAAAAAGATATTTATAATGGATAAGGTAAAAATCTATATTACGGGTAATTTACATACAAAAATAAGTGGGTATGAATACGGTATCGGTAGAGGTAGTTAGTACCCACTCTCCATGCATCTCTGTAACATATATATTATTTTTATTATATAAAAGTATGTATATACACAAAAACATCAACAAATATATAGATTTTATTATGACTAATAATATTTAGACTGCCAATCTAGTTATACAAACAAAATTCCAACAAAAATTAATCAAATTCCTCTTAATTTTTTGGGTGGAATAAAAATATTCTATAACTAAGAAATATATAAAATTAATGATATTAATTTCATAAAAGATGCTAATTGTCTTCTAAATCTCATTTTGTTTTTATTCAAATAGATTTTTTGTATTTAGTTAGTAATTAATTTTATTCATTGTTTTGTTTCTATTAATATCACTAAATCAAAGAAATATTGATATAATTTAGGTTTAAATATATTTTTGGTCCCTGTAAATATAACAATTTTTAGTTTTAGTCCCTGTAAACTTTTTTGTTTGGATTTCATCCCTGCAATATCAGAAAACTTTACTTTTGATCTTTAACGTCAAGTGGACGTTATAAAAACGTGAACCGAAGGAAAACTTATTTTTATTTTTTATTTAAATCGTACTCATGGATCACAAATTCTGAAAGTGAGTTTCATCATCATCTTTATCAACCCAACTATCCATATTTTTCCTCACGTAACTCAATCTCTTTCCTTTCATTATTCATACTTCACATAACCCAATTTTTTCTATCAACAACTCTACATCCAACCTCATCTTTTCCCTCTATTATCTCAAAAAAACATCAACCACAAATTTACATAGATCTACGAAACCCTTTTATTTCCTCCTCCATCAACACATCAATCTTCACTCTTCATTTATGCCAAAATCAAAATCAATTTTTCCTCAACAGATATGCAAGAAAGAATGAGACAATTAACTAACTCCAATATACACCTATGAATCCCAACAACAATCCCTAAAAATTGAAATTCAAAATCCCCAATATGTAGTCTCTAACGGCAGCAACAACCTCATGAAACTCTCTTTAAACTTGCTTTTGTTTCTGATGTTTTTTTTATCTTTTGACCGCCTTGTATGTTTGTTCTTTTCCTTTTTATGCTTTCTTTTTGCTTGTTATGAGTTTTTTCTAGGTGAGATTTTCGGTGTTTTTGGTTGGGTTTTATGGGTTGGGTTGGTTGTGATATATGGGTTGATAGTTTATGGGTTTTTAGGTTGGGATGAGGAGACGAAGTACTCATTTTTTTTTGGGTTGAAAATCAAGTATTCACATTTTTAATGGAACTCAAGTGTTTATGTTCATATGGTATTAACTGGATTTTGAGATGAAGAAGATGAACACTTTTAAGTTTTTTAATTTTTTAAGGGAAGACTGGTTATATTTTAATTTTATTGGAGGTCTAGAGTTCAGGTTAAAAAAAAGATCATATTTTAATTTTATTCAGGTTAGTCTAAATTAATAAGTATAATTATTTAATTAATTTTTATTTCACCTAACAGAGTTTGTCAATTGACAGCTTTTGTAACAGTGGAGGACTATTTTAAAATGAAACTATATTTGCAGGAATGTAAATCAAACAAAAAAACTTACGATGACCAAAATTAAAAAAGGTTATAATTGCAAGAACCTAATACATATTTAAACCTATTATTTAATATATTTTGTGTGATTTAAATACTTTTTTTTTTTTATAATATTTTCATGATTTAAAAATACTTTGAATATTTTCTTAATTGTGTTAAAATGATATCATATTTTGTGACGTAACAATTTGTTTAATTCAAATACGCGTAACATATAGAGGTATGTGTACTTAGGCACCTAAAGGGGATAGATGCCCACGTAGATACAAATCTAGGTATTTTTTTTTTTAATTTGCAAGTACAAAAATGGAAACAGATACTATAGTATTCTACCTAGACTCTACTAATTTTCATCCTTAATTTTGATTGGTATATGTTTATGGACCATAGATTCCAAACCTAAGGCAAAATCTTTGCCAGCATATTTGAAACTAGGGATTTTTATTTCTTGCTTTGTAAACGATATCTTGAGAGGACATTAAGATGGTATTAATTGCAACTACTAATACATTTTTTTGTCATATATGAAATGGTAAAGAAATTTGCACATAACTTCGAGGTCATGAGTTCGAACATTTTTTAACATTTTTTAGGCTTTTATTTGAATAAATACTATCATTTACAAAATTTTATGGGCTGATTTGAAAGATTTTTGAATCGATAGTTGTGATATATTATTGTTATTTATCTTTTTTCTTAGTCAAACCGCGAGTAAGGGGTGCGAATATGGACATTTAGGTACTAAGAGGGTACGTTGACATACATTAAAGTTGTTCTCCATGTTGAGATGAGTTCAGATACAAACATTTTTTTCAAGCGTAGTTATGGAGACATACACTATAGTATCATGTCTAGAGGATGTCCATTACCGTCCCTAATTTTAAAAAGTCTAGCGATGAGACTTATACACACTAGAACATACAAGAGAAAGTAACCTTGATTCGAATCAATACCTCAAGAGTTAAGAGACTCAACTTCTATTAAGAGAAATGAATCCATCCAATCAACCATGAATATGTTTCTTTTCCAGAAAGTAACTTTTAGTCTCCATACACTACAACATTTTAACTCTACAACAATACATAATTTTTTTAAAGTAAAACCATTATAAGAATGAAATTCATAATTCAAAGTTTTCAATTGACGTCTCCTTCACCAATAACTATCAATCGGTGATTGTGTTCAAGTTGTAGTGTAATTTCTTTCAATTTGTTTTTGCTTTCTTTTGAGTATTTCTTGTACTTCTTATAATCGTGTGTTATAAGTTCTAATTAGGGTTGTACGAAATAACTAATTTTTCAATCAAATTACATTCGTACCTATAACCGGTTTTAAAAAATCAAATATTTAGATTATAATTTTTAACCAATCCATATATTTAGGATATGATTATCTAACTTTTTAATTGGTTGTTAATTTGGGTATACGTGTCATGAGCAAAAAATATTTTTATACTCTTTTAAACAATTTTTTATACTTTTTACGGGAAATTTTCTTGTTGAATTTTGTTTCAGATCAAAATTTTTTTAAAGAAAAGTAAATGTTCCCAAATGATTTTCGATAAATACTTAAGATGTTTTTTATAATTTATCTCTGAAATAATTTCTTGAAAACTAAAATCTAAAAAAATATGGATTGTTTAACAATTTTGCCATTAAAAAAAAGTTGGTGTGAAAATACTAGATCAAGAGTTCCCCACCGAAACTCTATAAATCTTCCTAGGGCCATTGTTTGACGAATAAGAACACTCAGACCCTCAACCACTAGGACGATAAGAAAAGAAACCAAAAGATCACCTTTTTCAAGACCTTTTTGAATGCTAAATTACTTTGTAAGAATTATGTTGAAAAGAACATAAAGACTCTCCGCACAAACACATGCATGTCAAGATCCAAGACCTCTTACCTATATTATTAAATCCAAATCTTCCAAACATATAATTTAAACAAAATGTACATACACTTTAAATTTTTATATATTCATTCAATAACTCTATCTCTCTTTATATCTCACATTATCTACATTTTATAATCTATCATATTATCTTTTTTATTTCTTTATCTCTCAACATGTATACATCTTTGTGGATATACACCAATCTTTTTTCTAATCTAAATACCATAAATCTTCTTAAATTACACTTTGAAAATACCCTTTTCTGACTAGGGGACTCCTTTCATGAAGGTAGTGTATATGTGTGTACTAAAATATCTTTAACTTATTATATATAATTATATTATAAATTCTTATTTTTTCAATGTGTAGAGCTTAAATACCCTAAAAGTATAGTTGAATAACAAATGTTAATTGTCGTATATTTTTAGAACACATATATTTTAAAACATAAATAAGATGCTAAAACTATCAAAGAAAAGGAATATATATATATATATATATATATATATATATATATATATAAAAAAGATAAGTCTTAAGTAAAAAAAAGAGTAAAAACTTATTTTCACTATTGAACTAATAAATTATCTCTAAAATAAAATGAAATATAATAAGATTTAATGATCAAATAATATAAAATAAATTTATATCCACAATGTTATTTGTTTACATAAAACACTCTATTAACTGTTCTACCGTGGAAAGTTGAAAAATAAATAAATAAATAAAATATTATCAATTCCTGTTCATTTTTTCACGGTACATCGTTTGATGTTCATCTGGTCTAAGCTCTAGAACCATCTAGAATATTCTGTAATTGTTGAGGCCCACAAGGTACAACAATAGCTCCCTCATGTCTAAAACCATACTCTTCCCTAGCTTGCTCAAGTAAACCCAAAAATTCTGGATCACTCAAATACTTTATCCCAATCTTAAACCTTTTACTTTCTCCATTTTTTATTGCAACCACAACAAAATATCCTTCTTTAACACCTTCATTGAAGTAGCTTTTGGACACAATTAGTGATAGTCCCTTTTGTATTTTCCTAACCAAAGATCTAAGCATCTTGAATATTGAACTAGTGAACTTAATTGAAAACTAGTGAATTTAATTATTTTTAGGATGAGGCATGTTAAGGAGTTAATTAGCTATTTATACTTAGATCATATGCATGCATGCAGGAAAATAAATAAACACACGAAATTTCTTGCCACTTGTGATTGGTATTTTTGCCAAACATTAATTTACATTATTTGAGAAATATATGTTATTCGCAATAGGGAAGGAATGCATTTCCGTGTGATGTTTCATGATCGACTTGTAATTGTAAATCACCTGCTTGGATCTCATCTGACCGCGACAATATTGATGCGTAAGTATACATTGTATATTATATATTTTTGAAAATTTGACTCTGTACCTCCAGTTTTATCCCTATACACCACAATTTTTTGAAAATGCAAAAAATATTCTCTATTTTTTTTTATTTACAAAATCCACTTTCACTTCCGGAAAACTATTTTCAAGAATTCCGGTACACAGAGTTTTACCGAAAAACTTTTTACAAGTTTTCCGGTACAGAAGAAAAAAATGTGTACTAAAAAATTTTCTCCAACTTTATCGGTACAGAACGTGTTTTTGGAAAACTTTATCGTTAAGTTCTAATATAATAAAAAATCTAATATTGTTAAAATCAAATAAATTAATTAAATACTAATATAATAAAAAAAATTAAAATAAAAAAATTTGAAACTACCGGAAAACTTGTGGGTGAAGTTTTCCGGTAACTTCCAGAAAAGTCACTAACAAGTTTTCCAGTAGTTCATTATTTCCGAAAAATTTGAAAAAAAGTTTTTCGAAACTACCATAAATTTTTTTCAAATTTTCCTGAGTGGTGTTCTGTACCGGGAAACTTGAAAAAAAATTTCTGGTAAAAATGAAAATTTTGACGTAGTATATACGAGGGTATTATGGTATTTTTACTGACTTTTTGGGATATAGAGTTAATTGTGGTGGTACGAGGTCAAATTTTCTATATTTTTTCTTCATTCTATAAATGAGATATTATAATTATTATAAAAAATTAACTGTAAAAAATTTAAAATATAATATTTAATTTAATGATATTAACATTTAAAATTTAAGAACTATGATATGAATGGTCCACAAAAAAACGATATTCATTATTGTAGAAACAGGGGTAGGGGCCTGGAGGCAACTCTTCCAATGTATTGCTGTAAAATAGTACATGACTTAATGCATGAATCCAAATTTCACGTCTTGACAGAGAGAAATTTGATTGTCTACACCGTAAAATCAATAGTAAATGATCTAATTTTATATCAATGATCTTACAATCGCATAATAGGGATATTTATCGGAATCCATAGATGAAAGGAATATTAATACTACTTATTATGTTCGATAAAAATGATATCTATGTTTCTTAATTAAAAAAAAATTGATATTCGTGTTTACTCTATTATCCTAACGGATATCCACTTTGCAAGTTTAGTGGATATTTAGTAGTATTTGCGGATATCTACATATATGTACTAATATAATTAATATTTTATTTATTTGTTTTATTTATGTTTTAAAATATAAAATATTACATAAATAAGTCTTTTGATCCCTCTATTTTTAATTTCGCAATTTTGGTCCCCCTATTTTAACTGATTCTTAATTTTGGTCCCTCTATTTTTAATTTCTCAATTTTGGTCCATCTATTTCTTAAAATTGAGAAATTTTGTAAATCTAATGGATCAATTTTTTTTTTGATAAAATTTCATGGATTACATTTTAAAAAATATAT
>JBBPBP010000001.1:20169441-20185192 GCA_037974735.1 Cicer chorassanicum
TTTTTTTTTTTCAATCACATTACTACTACTTGGTGTTATTTTAAGTTCTTCGTACCAATTTGATTCAAAAATATTGAGGTTCTTGTTGATTCAATTAAGAACTTGAAGAGAGCAATTGAGTGGAAAAAGGCAAGAGGGATTCATTATAAAAAAAAAGCCTAAATTGAGTGAAACACGAGTGACAAATTCAAGAGTGTAAACACGTGAGCTGTGTGGTGAGGTCCTTTTCTTTCACTTTTGTTTGTTTTCTTTTTTGTTTAAAATATGGCAGGAATAGGTGGTGATGATAGCCCTCCCCAAGGGGGACACAACAGATTGTTAGTGGAGGCTATAACTGCTCAAATGCAAAGAATGTTGAGGGAACATACTGAAGATTTACATGCTAGAATTGAGCAGTTAGAAAATCAAGAAAATCATGGTGATGACGGAGGTAGAAGAAGGAGAAGAGAAACTGAAGATGGGGGTAGAAGAGATAGAATAGATGGAGTGAAGCTTAAAATACCATCGTTTCAAGGAAAAAGTGATCTGGAGGCTTACCTTGAGTGGGAGATGAAAATTGAACAATTATTTTCATGCAATAATTACACGGAAGAGAAGAAGGTAAAGGTGGCAGCCATGGAATTTACTGATTATGCACTCATTTGGTGGGACCAATTACAAAAAGAAAGGGTGAGGCATGAAGAACCAATGGTGGATAGTTGGGTGGAGATGAAGAGGTTAATGCGAAAGAGATTTGTTCCTTCTTACTATCATAGAGACCTTCACAACAAGCTTCAAAGGCTCACACAAGGTAGCAAAAGTGTGGATGATTATTATAAGGAGATGGAGGTGTGCTTAATTAGAGCCAATATTAGTGAAGATAGAGAAGCTACTATGGCACGTTTCTTACAAGGGCTGAATAGTGATATAAGTGATGTTGTGGAATTACAAAATTATGTGGAGTTGGAGGACTTAGTGCATCAAGCTACTAAGGTAGAACAACAACTGAAGAGAAAAGGTGTAAGAAAAAGTTCTTCTAACTTTAATTCCTCTAGTTGGAAGGATAGAAATAAGAAGGAGGGAAGTACTTCATCAAACACATCCACAGTTGCACCTCAGAGAATTCAAAATAAAGTCAATGATGCTCATAAGAAAACAAAAAGTAGTGAAATTAAATGTTTCAGATGCTTGGGAAGAGGTCACATAGCTTCTGAATGTCCAACTAAGAAGAGCATGCTGCTCAAGGAGAATGGAGATATTACTAGTGGATCATCTTCTGAATATGCTACATCTAGTGATGAAGAGAATGAGGAAGAAGTTGCCGAGGAAGGAGACTTGTTCATGGTTAGAAGAATGTTGAGCAGCCAATCAAGAGACTTGGATGAAACACAAAGGAATAATATTTTTCATACTCGATGTCTCATCCTAGGTAAGTTATGTTCTTTAATTATAGATGGAGGAAGTTGCACTAATGTTGCAAGTGCAAGAATGGTGTCAAAAATGAACCTAGTGACTAAATCCCACCCAGAACCATACAAACTTCAATGGCTTAATGAGGAAGGCGAGCAGATTGTGAGTGAGCAAGTGGAGGTGAAATTTTCTATTGGGAAGTATGAGGATACCGTTATATGTGATGTAGTGCCAATGGAGGCTTGTCATTTGCTTCTCGGAAGGCCATGGCAGTATGATAAGAAAAGCAATCATGATGGGTTTACAAATAAGTTCTCTTTTGTACACAAAGAGCGCAAAATTACTCTTGCTCCTTTGTCTCCAAGAGAGGTTGGTGAGGATCAATCAAAAATGAGAGAGAAAAGAAAAAAAGAGAGAGAAAAGAAAATGAAAGTGAAAAGAAAGAGAGAAAAGAAAATAAGAGTCAAAAGAAAGAGGGAAAAGAAAAAGAGAGTGAAAAGAAAGAGAGAAAAACACAAAATTTGTTCATAAAAGTAAAAGAGGTGAAAAAGGCTATGCAATTAAAAAAGCCAATGCTATTGCTGTTAAGCAAAGAAAGTGACTTAAAGGTTGCAGATTTTACTAATTCTTTTCCTAGTGAAGTTGTTTCTTTGTTGCAGGATTTTAGTGATGTAATTCCCAAAGAGGTTCCTCAAGGCCTACCACCTATAAGAGGTATAGAACATCAAATTGATCTCATTCCAGGTGCTTCATTGCCCAACAGGCCAGCATATAGGGCTAACCCCCAAGAGACCAAAGAAATCCAAAGGCAAGTTGAAGACTTGATGCAAAAGGGATGGGTGCAAGAAAGCCTAAGCCCATGTGCAGTCCCCGTCATTCTTGTGCCTAAGAAAGATGGGACTTGGAGGATGTGCACTGATTGTAGAGCCATCAATAATATCACGGTAAAGTATAGACATCCCATTCCTAGATTAGATGATTTGTTGGATGAATTGCATGGCTCTTGTGTGTTTTCAAAAATTGATCTTAAAAGTGGATATCATCAAATTAGGATTAAAGAAGGAGATGAATGGAAAACAGCCTTTAAAACAAAATATGGCTTGTATGAATGGTTAGTCATGCCCTTTGGATTAACAAATGCACCAAGCACTTTCATGAGGTTGATGAACCATGTGTTAAGGGAGTTTCTAGGGAAATTTGTTGTGGTATATTTTGATGACATTTTGATTTATAGCAAATCTTATGATGATCATCTTTTGCATTTGAGAAATGTTTTGGAAGCTCTTAGGCGTGAGAAATTATATGCAAACATGGAAAAATGTGTTTTATATACAAATCATGTAGTTTTCCTTGGTTTTGTTATTAGCTCACAGGGAGTGCAGGTTGATCAAGAGAAAGTGAAAGCTATCCAAGAATGGCCAACTCCTAAGAATGTTAACGAGGTAAGAAGCTTCCATGGCTTAGCTAGCTTCTATCGGAGGTTTGTTAAAGATTTTAGTACATTAGCTGCACCTTTAAATGAAGTGATTAAAAAGAATGTGGGATTTAAATGGGGTGAAAAACAAGAACAAGCATTTTCTACCCTTAAAGAAAAATTGACTCATGCACCTATTCTTTCATTGCCTAATTTCTCTAAATCTTTTGAAATTGAATGTGATGCATCAAATGTGGGGATAGGGGCTGTTTTGATGCAAGAGGGGCATCCCATTGCTTATTTTAGTGAGAAACTTAACGGTGCTTTTCTTAATTATCCTACCTATGATAAAGAGTTGTATGCATTAGTGAGAGCATTACAAACATGGCAGCACTACCTTTTACCAAAGGAATTTGTAATCCATAGTGATCACGAATCATTGAAGTATTTAAAGAGCCAAGGTAAGCTCAACAAGAGACATGCCAAGTGGGTTGAATTTCTTGAGCAATTTCAGTATGTGATCAAGCATAAAAAAGGTAAGTCAAATGTTGTTGCTGATGCACTTTCAAGAAGGTATGTTTTGTTCTCTACTCTTGAAACTAAGTTTATTGGTTTTGAGGTAATTAAGGAATTGTATGAACATGACCCTGAATTTTCTCAAATATATAAATCTTGTGTGCATGCTGCCCAAAATTGGTATTTTAAACATCATGACTATTTGTTCAAAGAAAAGAGGTTATGTGTGCCTAAAAGTTCCATTAGGGATTTACTTGTGAAGGAAGCACATGAGGGGGGATTAATGGGACATTTTGGAGTACAAAAGACTTTAGACATGCTGCATGAACATTTTTATTGGCCACACATGAAACGTGATGTACGCAAATTGTGTGAAAGATGCATTGTCTGTAAGAAATCTAAGTCCAAAGTTATGCCTCATGGTTTGTATACTCCTTTACCAATACCTAACTCCCCTTGGATTGATATTTCTATGGATTTTGTTTTAGGTCTTCCTCGGTCTAAAAGCGGAAAAGATTCAATTTTTGTGGTGGTGGACAGATTCTCCAAGATGGCTCACTTCATAGCTTGCAGAAAAGTGGATGATGCTTGTCACGTGGCAGATTTGTTCTTTAAAGAAGTAGTTAGACTTCATGGTGTACCTAGAAGCATTGTGAGTGATCGAGACACTAAATTCATTAGTCACTTTTGGAGGACACTTTGGGGTAAGCTTGGAACTAAACTTCTCTTTTCCACTACTTGCCACCCACAAACTGATGGCCAAACTGAGGTAGTGAATCGAACTCTTTCTTCTCTTCTAAGGGCTGTAATAAAAAAGAATATTAAGTCTTGGGAAGAATGTTTACTCCACGTTGAGTTTGCATATAATAGGGTTGTTCATAGTACTACTCGTTATTCTCCCTTTGAAATTGTTTATGGTTTTAACCCTCTCACTCTTCTTGATTTAATGTCTTTGCCAAGTAGTTCTATTCTAATTCATAAGGATGGGAACGCTAAGGCTGAATATGTTCGAAAATTACATGAGAAGGTAAAGGCACAAATTGAAAAGAAAGTGGATAGCTATGCTCGACAAGCTAATAAAGGAAGAAAAAAGGTTGTATTTGAGCCAGGTGACTGGGTTTGGGTTCATTTAAGGAAGGAAAGATTTCCTTCTCAAAGAAAATCTAAGCTTCAACCAAGGGGCGATGGACCTTTTCAAGTGCTGTCCAAAATTAATGATAATGCCTACAAAATAGATCTTCCAGGTGAGTATGGTGTTAGTCCTACTTTTAATGTGGCTGATTTGTCTCTGTATGATGCAGATGAAGAAGATTGCAATTTGAGGGCAAATTCAGTTCAAGAAGGAGGGAATGATGAGGAACTAGAATGCATAACAAAGGAAGGAAGCATAGAAGATATTCAAGGTCTTGGAACTCCAATGACAAGAGCAAGGTCAAAGAAGGCAAAGGAGGTTCTAAATAACTTGATAACCACTTTATTTGAAACAAGTACAACTCATGAAGACTTGAAGCCCAAGATAGTCAATTGCTTAATCCAAATTGAAGAAGCTAAGGAATGAAGGCTGATTCTATGTGTTATCAAATTTTAATATTAGTTTTAATTAAAGTAGTAGACTGAATTAGTAAGAAATTTGGGTCTAATTGAAAAAAAAAACTTCAGTTGGGCCAAATTTAAATAACTTGTAAGGAGGTGCCACTATAAAAGGCAAACTCTTATCTTTTTTGGGGGGATTTTTTGAGACATTATTTTTGTGAGGCTTTTTGCTCTCTAGAGTTCTTGAAAGAATTCAATTTGAACTTATCAAGGGTCTTAATCCTTGTGGCGTTGTTTTTGGCTTATCAATCCCTAGATTGTGGCGCCATTCTGTTCTTGGTTCTTTTTATTGAATAATAATAAGTTTGAGTTTCCTTGACATCAAACCCTAATACACATATTGTGCCAATTTTTGTGTTCAGTAACCTGTTACCATATCTCGAGTTCTACACACTTGTTTTCGGTGATTCAACATCCTAATTCGCGTTTCAGAACGTCATCTTTCACCTCGTTTTGGAATCGGCCGATTCTGAGGTTCGTAGCTCCGGTTATCGCGTCCTCCAGCAATACGCGATTTTGGATCCAATCCGTAAGTTTCCAACCTAGAACGATCCTTATAGTTTTCAAGACAAACAAATTCATATCAGGTCTTATTTTGTACTATAACTCATTCACACATCTTCGAGAGACCCCAACTTCACCTTCTTTTCCTCTCCCATGTTGAGGAAGAAGACCTTTGCATATGTGAATAAAACGAAAAAAGCAAGCAAAGAGAGAGAAGAAATACAACACTTGTACTTCACCATTAGTCATGCTTCACAAGTAGTTTCGCTATACAAACTGTCATATACCTTATAAAATGAAACTTTTTTCATAAATAATGGCTGTATTTTTTATTAAAAATAATTTTTATTTATTCAAATTAGTAAAATTTATAGATTGAGAAATATAAATTTGAAAATCTCTCCAAATATATAAAAATCATGGCAGTTTAAACTGTCGTAATTTTTTATTTTTTTCAAAAGTAAAACTAATGTAATGATAATGGAAATTAAATATATATATATATATATATATATATATATATATATATTACGAGTATTAAATTTAGCAGGTGAGAGTGTATGAAAATATTCCACCAAGGCGCTCTCGTCTACTCCACTAGTATGAGTTCTACTTGCTACGTGACCACGTGAGGTTGTAGTCTACTAGAGAAGTCTAAAAAATTCTAATTATTAAAAAACTTCTGAATATCTTAGAAAAACAATTTTTTTTTTGGATAAGCTCTATGAAAATTAATTTGATTTTAATTTCTACAAAAAAAATAGTAACTTTGTCTAAAAAAATCTCATACTAATGAACTCATAAATAATTTCTTTTAATAATTATAAATAATTTTTTTAATCAATTCACTTTAACTTCTACAAATAATCAATACCTCACTTTAAAAGAAGTTGAATTTATTTATATATAGACTCATCAAAATCTTAGATTATAAAATATCTTAGGAGATTTGATTTATTGAGATGCATTTTCAAATCCACACTTTTGAATTGAAAAAGAAATCAATCTTTTCTACAATTAGGGTCTTTGGATTTTGCTGGTAGCTTTGAAATGAGAAAAAAGAAAAACATCCACCAAACTATTGATGTAGAGTTATCATAAGAAAAAAAATCATTGTGGTGATCGATATAAATGTTTTTCATAGATAGGAGGGACCATTGCTTCCTCAAATATTTTGTTTCTTAATGGGATATGAATGTTGTAGCATCAATATTTCATTTATATATCATCTATTAGCAAGCTAAAATTCAATTGGATATGGTTTGGCGTGTAGTGGACATCGATTCGTTCATGTACAATGAACAAGACTAGGTTTGCTTTACATTGAAAGTTAGAAACTTTTTTTGTTTGCAATTCACCGAAGCACATAACATAACGTTTTTGTTATAAGCAAACACTATTAAATATTACACAGATAAAATATTATAGCGTTTAAAATGTAGCACTTCTAATATAGGTGCTATTAAATGTGACACTTATATTTTTCATAACAATTTTTGTGTAAGTGCTCTAAAATTAACGCGGGTCAGAACTTAAATGTGTTGAGCCTTTTCTTTTATGGTTGGCGCGTTAGAACTTAAATGTTGTTGCTTTTAATATTTATAGCACTTAAAACATAACACTTACATTATAAGCGCTATTAAAGATGACACATATATGTTTTATAGCGATCTTTTTTTATAAGCGGTATTGAAATTAATGCGCCTCATCATTTCCTTTTGTCTTCGTGTTAATTGACGCTCTATTGTATCGATTAAACTCTTTTTTTTTTTCTTCTCAAAACAAAGATACCAACCGTCTCAATAAAAAATCCAGTGAACTCAAACTCGATTGTTGTTTCATCCAAAACTCGATTCCTCCACCGTATTCAAAATCGATTGCCTCCATTGTTCTCACATTCAATAGTTATCCACCGTTCAAACTCGATCACCTCTTTCAACATAATCGCTCAAGTCATCAATCATCATCAAACTATTCGCCTCCACGGTCATTAATCGTTTGTTTCTTAACTCCACATTTAACGTCTGCAAGCTATGAAGAAGATAGAGAACAAAAAATATCTCACATATTGACGAAAACCAAGGAGAATGATAAGCTGATACTTGTTAAGGCAAAATCTCAATTTAATATTTTGATGAAAACAAACAAAAAGTTAATTAAGAATGTTAATTATGATTCTAAATGTCATGTTAATTTAACTTGTGCTTTTGAGTGAAATAATCTAAGATAGGTACAAAACAAATGCAAGAGAAATCAGTTTAAAGAAAGAGCTAAAAATGAACAGAACTGAACCAAGAATGATCTTGACATAATCTGGAAAACCAAGAACGTTCTTCCCGTTTTTGTCATTTTCAACTAGCAAGATCAAATCAGTTTTTAATGCAAGGAAAGCTCCTGCAAATCGCGAATGGATTTCAAGTTTATATACTAGGAATATACAGCTGTCATATGAGCAAAAGAATCACTCAAAAGGATCAAAGATTAAAGCGCACAACTCAAAGCAAAAGGTACAAATGATCATTCTGGACATGAGTTTGTAAAACGAAGATCGATCCTGCCATGTGTTTGTAAAACGAAGATCGATCTTCACTTCTGTCATAATCAAGAATGATCAGTTCTGTGTGAAAGATTGCATCCTAGAAGCTTTATTCATCTTATATCTTCACCAAGAATAAGCAAGAATAAATCTATAACAGGATGATTCCAGAATTCGAAGAATCAAGACATACTTCATAAAAGCAAGATCATTCTTCATTTTGAACAAATGCAAGTACAAAGGTATATGATGTAAAGTACACTACAGTTGTACTTTCAAATCAAAGACTGCACACTGACTTAAAGAAAACAAGTCATCTCAAAAAACTGACAGGATCAAGTACAAGTCAGTTCATCTTAAACCAATTTGAAGAACGATCTTGGATCTTAAGAACATTCCTGGTTTCAGCATGAACTCTCTTGCTTTTTGGCTGATCTTATCCATTCACTTTCTCATGACAGCTGGTCTTCTTCCAACGGTTAAATGAGCTGTCATAAGCCATCTTGAAGCCTATAAATACAGCTTCACAATGAAGAACAAATTGTTCTTACTGTTCAAAGAGTGGTCATGTTGAATCAAATTGTTATCATTAGATAAAATCTTCTAGAAGAAGATATACTAACCATCAAGGACCCAGACAAATATGGGTACCAAAATCATTACTAACTTGTGATGTAGGAACATCATCCAACATCGATACATGAATAAGACATGCTTAATACACATGAAAGGAAAAGTATGGTGCCTCTTCTCATTACAAAAATCTGGAGTGTCTATAACCTTTGGAAACATTAACAAATCGAAGGTACATGTATCATCTTATTTTTTGCTTCCCTATATGCGCCCACTCTCTCTAGTCTTAAAAATGAAAAAATGGTTCTTTTTTTTTTTACTAGTAAGCATGATCTTGTTCACATTCATCTTATCTTACTTGTGTTTTGGAATTTTGAAGGATATCAATTTCAAAATATTAAGGGGGAGTTTTTAGAAATTGTTATTTTACTTAAAACTGGAGTCTACCCATTGTTTTCTATGTATAGTATACATTTCCTTTGTATTCCCCATACCTTTTTGTGTTGACAAAGGGGGAGAATTATTTTAAATTTTATGTTGATTCAAAAATCTAAAGCATATTATGAGGAGAGCTTTTAAGCTCTCTATGATGAAAATTAGAATCAAAATTAAAATCTAAATTAACATATTTGTCGTCATAAAAAAAGGGAGATTGTTGAGACAAAATCTCAATTGAATGTTTTGATGAAAACAAACAAAAAGTTAATTAAGAATGTTAATTATGATTCTAAATGTCATGTTAATTTAACTTGTGCTTTTCAGTGAAATAATCCAAGATAGGTACAAAGCAAATGCAAGAGAAATCAGTCTAAAGAAAAAGCTAAAAATGAATAAAATTGAACCAAGAACGATCTTGACATAATTTGGAAAATCAAGAATGTTCTTCGCGTTTTTGTCATTTTCAACAAGCAAGATCAAATCAGTTTTTAATGCAAGGAAAGCTCCTGCAAATCGCGAATAGATTTCCTGTTCATATACTAGGAATATACAGCTCTCATATGAGCAAAAGAATCACTCAAAATGAACAAAAGATTAAAGAGCACAACTCAAACCAAAAGGTACAAATGATCATTATGGATAGCGGTCTATAAAAGAAAGATCGATCATGCCATAGGTCTGTAAAACGAAGATCGATCTTCACTTCTGTCATAATCAAGAATGATCAGTTCTGTGTGAAAGATTCCATCCTAGAAGCTTTATTCATCTTATATCTTCATCAAGAATAAGCAAGAATAAATCTAAAACAGAATGATTTCAGAATTCGAAGAATCAAGACATGCTTCATAAAAGCAAGATCATTCTTCATTTGTAACAAATGCAAGTACAAAGGTACAGGATGTAAAGTACACTACAGTTGTACTTTCAAATCAAAGCATGCACACTGACTTAAAGCAAGCAAGTCATCTCAGATAACTGACAGGATCAGGTACAAGTCAGTTCATCTCTAACCAATTCGAAGAACGATATTGGATCTCAAGAACGTTCTTGGTTTCAGCATGAACTCTCTTGCTTTTTGGCTGATCTTATCCTTTCACTTTCTCATGACAGCTGATCTTCTTCCAACGGTTAAATGATCTGTCATAAGCCATCTTGAATCCTATAAATACAGCTTCACAATGAAGAACAAATCAGAGCTTCAAGTATCTAGAAAATTCATTACTCATTTCAATCATACTTGAATTTCTCTCACTCACATACATTGAATCAGTTCTGATTTTTCCCATTCGATTCATAGAATCATTCTCATATGTTTCTCTGTCAAAGAATCAGATCTCAAACAAGAGTTGAGACATCTCAGATTCTAACAAAACAATCTCATCCTTATTGTAAAACTCAAACTATAAGAGTTTAATATAGTTTGGGTAGATTGTAAGAAATTCTATCAAGGTTGATAGGTGACCTGATTGAACTCCTTTCTGGGTGGAAAGGTTTTAACTTTGTAACAGATCAAGGTTGATCTGAGCTAGGTGTTGTAAAACCAAGAAGATTCTTTGTTTTGAACACTTAGTGGAAAATCTCACGGTTGTGAGGACTGGACGTAACTCGGGTTGGGTGAACCAGGATATATGCTTGTGTGATCTCTCTACCTCTATCTCTATTTATTATATGCTTTACAATTAGCTTTTATATTGATAAAATTGATATTGTTGATTTTTCACTAGCCAAGTTTGTTCTTCGTTTATAACCAAAATCAATCTTGAGTAAAACTTTTAGTTTTCAAACAAGAATCTTAAAAGGGGCAATTATAATCCAAACTCCCTTCCTTATAATTGACATTGTTACTTCAATACTTACAATATAGAGTGAGGTTTCTTTTAAAAATGTTATTTATAATAACAATAAATTGAAAATAGATAAATCTACAATATTTAAACAATGAGTGTAGGTTAAGACATTGGGTCTTGATTGTCATCAATCCTTTGACTGAGATAATGTACTACTTGAATTCGTTGAATGGTGAGTTTCAAAATGACCCAACATAGTTTTTATGTTCAACACGTAATATTTATGTTTATATTTAAACTTTTCTTAGTGTCTATGTGTACAATAATTTATAATTAATACTCATTTGAATTTAATTTCATTTTGATAGAGCTTTAAAAATTTATCGCACATGTAGGGTAGCTACGGTGACCAAGTCAAAATATAATAACATCACATGGAATAAAATAAATGTATTTTTAATGTTATCTTCAAATAATTATATAGTATAAAGTTATTGATGTACATGTTTAATTTTTAGTGTCCCTATCAAGATAACAATGATAAATGTGGATATTATGTCATGCGATTTATAAAAGAGATCACCGTTGAAAATTAAAACACGATTCCAATTAATGTACATGAAACTAATTTAAATATTATTTGTAATCATAAACATTTAATATACTTAACTTCTAACTCAATTTTATGATTTATTTATTGATTTTAAGTACTTTCTTGACTACAACTGTGTTACCTACTCTAAAAACAAGTTAACTGAGGTGAAGGAGGATTAAGCTAGTTATATGAACCGTAACTTTTTGGGTGAGACTTTATCTTTTTCTTGAATGTTTTATTTATTAGATTTTGGTTTAAATTTTGTTGAGTTATTTATGGTTTGTTAAGTTTTTTTTCTTCTATGCAAGAAGTGTGATAAAAACTAAGTGAAGAGAACCATAATCGAAGTTGATAAAGAAAAAAAGAGTTGATCAAATATTAATGTCTTGGGTGCAAGACCTTATGAGAGATTTACATAGTGTTTAGTTGCATAGGTTGTGGGAAGTTCTATTGATATCAATTGATTTGTTTTAAAATTGATATATAATTAAATGTGGAGGAATGATTTGTATACTTTGACAACCTTGTTTTTTTATACTTTCTTCATCTTGGATGGGTTAATATTAGTGCATTCCACATTTAAAAAACAATGGTTTTATTTTGTGATGTTTACACCATGAAATTAAATTAATTTTTTTGTTTTATATCGTTAACTGTTATAATAGTAGGATTATAAAAAATTATAGAAGCTGATTTGATAAAAATATATTATAATAATGCTTATTATATCAGAAGTACTATAAAAGGTTTCTATGAAATTCAATTTAATATTGAATTATAGTAGCATTTATGTTGTAACGACTATAACGATATGGTTAACTTTTGTATTTTAAAAACTATTATAATAGCATTTATTAAGTGCTATTATAAGTGAACGCATTTTATAGTATTTATTAAATATTTTATAGTGCTCTTGTTATAATAAGCGCTATAAACATATTCTCATATAATAGCTTTTAATAAATGCTATAAAACATTATATTTTTAATAACACTTTCATTAATTAGCGTTATAAAATATCAAAATAACCGATATAAAATGCGCTTTTTGGACATAATGTTTGGGACTATCTAATATGATCATGATTTGATCATGATTTAATGGTTGACCTAACTATTATTAATAAATTTTAATATATTTTTTCTTATTATAAAATTTATTTGTTACTAAAAAATAGTAAAATCTACTATTTGACGGTTGATTTAAACATAATTTTGGTATTTTATCTTTTATTTAATATTTATTTTGATTATTTATCTATTTTTATATTTATTTTGATCTTTTATTTTTTATAATTGTTGATGAGTTTAGTCATTTTCATCATAACTCTTTCAAACAACTGATAATTATTGTCATGAGTTATTGAGAGCAAATCTTGAATCAGTTGTAAAATTAAGCGAACGATCTTAATAATTATGGAATAAAAATATAGTAAACTCTGATAAATGATATTCGTTTCAAAGAATTTACATATATTTCAAAACATACAAAAAGAACTTTTTTCAAGTGTAAGCTTATATATTATTGGGTTAAATAGATGTTTTTTTAAAGAATATTATACTACTTATTGACAATTGTTAGAAAAAATTTCATTTACCCAACATTATTATAACTTTTATCGTGATTGTGACAATAACTAAAATTCACCTTTTATAAAAAAATATATAGGACTAAAATAAATATAAATAAAAATATAGAACCAAAATGAATATTAAATAAAAAATAAAAGAAAAAAATAAAAATATATAGAACCGTTTTTTTAAAAGGTACATATTAAACGCACCACATTATTTTATGCAAAAGTAATTAACGCCACAGCTTCTTAACGAGGATATGAATCCCAAATCTCTGCCCCCAATATATAGAAACTCATATACCACTTCAAATTCGTAGGTGAAATGCATATACTTAATTTCTTTTGCAAAATCAACCTTTTTTTATGTGAACATAGCAATTAAACGAATAATTATGTGTTAATATAATTTCATAATTAACGTATTCTAGCTCATACGGAAACCCTTATAGATATTAAGTCTATTTTTTTTTTAAAAGCCAAAATTTATTAAACCACCTGCCATAAAGTACAAGGTGTACGCCTCATTAGAGAAAAACCAATTCAATTAAGTAATGGTACACTACTCCCATTCAATGGGATATATACACACACGCACACAAAAACATATATACCTTTAACAATGAGGCAACAAAGCCATAGAATGATATTAAGTCTAATTAATTTTTGAATTTAAGAGCTATGCTAGTTAGTTTACGAGTCAAGAACAGTTCACCGACACCGACAGTACACAAAAACTTTGACAATATTCAATTATATTTTTACATGACCTTACTTGTTTTATACTCCTTTCATCTCAAAATAATTAAGTTATTTAATTTTTTCATACATATTAAAAAAAATATATAAAATAAAATAAAATATTACTTTTATTAAATTAACTTTATTATACTCCTTTTGATGCATTAAAAATGATGTAAATAATATTATCTAAAAAGTACAATAGAAATAAGGTGTATTAAAAATTGAAAGAATCAATTATTTAAAGATAATTTTATTTTGCAAATGAACCAATTATTATACAAATGAACCAATTATTACATGACAAAATAATTTTTTAGAACATCTCAACAAAACAACTTTACTTTAAAACTCAATTTGATTTCAATTAACTTATATATATGATCACGAAAGGGCACTTGATGCACTCACATCTTATTGGTGCAACAATATTTAACTTATAGTGACAATATATTGGCCAAACAATATCTTTGATATTTCTAGACCGTAGTGGTTGTTAAAATAAATATATATTAACTTTTTATAATCACCTCCAATCTTCAATATATTCAAAAAGTCAAATATATTTAGTTTAAATTTAAACTAAATACATTTAACCTTTTACTTATATTTTAAACACGAGAAAGTAGTTGTTTTTCTTAGAGGAAGACGCGTAATCAAAATGTATAATCTTTAACATCTTCAAATCTTCCATAGTTACTACACTATGACGCTAAAGACCTTTCTCTCTTATTCTTTCCCACCATCTAGAATATTCTGCAAATCTATAGGCCTACATGGAACAACAAGGGTTCCCTTTTGTCTAAAACCATACTCCTCCCAAGCTTCATCAAGCAATCCCAAAAAAGCAGGATCAGTCAAATAATCTAAACCAACAATAAACCTTCTAGTTTCCTCACCTTTCATTGCAAGAACAGCAAAGTAACCTTTCATAACATCATCAGCCACCTCACTTGTGCTACGATTTTCATTCAAATAGCTCAATGCATGTTTTCTTGGTACAAAGAATGATAAACTCTTTTGTATCTTTCCAATAAAAAAACTAAGCATCTTGAAATTTGTAAGATATTTGATTTTCTTGGTAGAATAAAGAATAATTTGAATAATTAAGAGGTAGCTTTGAATATAATTTTATATGTAGAGTTTGGCTATTTATGCTGAATGAAAACACGATATTTCTTAACTATAGGTACGTATCTACTTGCTATACGGTTCTGGGGGGTCTGGCCCTACACATTGCATTCATTGCCATTATTTGATAGGTCAATTACTTCCATCTCATTAGCCAAAAAGCTCTTGATTTTAAGGGAGGGCCAATTTTCTTTTGTCCACGGGCTATTTCTGTAGAGCATCTAATAAGTATCATGCTGATAGACACTTTATTATAGACACTTTCATTGTGATAAATGAGTGTTGTTGAAATGTAATGATATAGAGTTATTAATAATCAATTTAGTAAATTTTTTTTTTAACGTAATCTTGCATTTGCACTCAATTGTGAAGATTAAATTAACGTAATCTTCTATTTGCACTCAATTGTGAAGACTAATTTTATAAAATAAATAATATATATTAAGTTTATATCTCTAAACTTATTGATATGTTTGTATAACCAATTAATACAAACCAACAAAAATACTTTGCTTAAGTGAATACTTCAAACTATAGCAAAGATACTTCGGACTATTTTCTTTTGATACATTGGACTAGGCGAATATTGAATACCAATTAGTTGTGGTTTTTGTTTTGAACTACATCTTAGAGTACACAAAAGGAAAAAAATAACAAAACATCTTAGAATATACACGTGAGAATGATTCACAATTAAATCATTCATAGAAGAGGCAAGGTGATGTCTTAACCTAATTACCATAAACTATTTTCACGGCCTAACCTTATAAATAAGGTCAAAACCCGAATAAAATAAAATGTTGAATTAGTGTAATGCATATCTCATAGTTGATAAATCAAATGCATGATTAAACAAATACATAATCCTTCTCTTATTGTATTTTCTATTTTTTTTTAATGGCATCCTTCTCTTATTATATGATGATATGTTTTTATTAGTTTGGTAAACTAAGTATCTCTT
>JBBPBP010000001.1:20185287-20274734 GCA_037974735.1 Cicer chorassanicum
ATATAAATTTCTTATATTTATTTAATACCTCATTTCCCCTCTATTTCTCTCTTTATATCACATCATCAATCTATCAAATATCTATTTATTTCTCTATCAAGATATGAAAAAGGTAGATGAGTATTTATGAATTATTTCCCTTCAAATATATCTCATGGAATTTGACAATATAGTATGAAAAATTATTATTGTACATCTATACATCTTTTAAATACTTTAAAAGAGAAAAATAAAAATAATAATGTCATATTGATGATGAAATATAAAAAATAAAAATAAAAACGTAAGAAACTTAAAAATGAACGAAATACGAATTCTTTTTTAGTAACTCAAATATCTACCTTCATTTGTGTAAAACTTTTTTGATATGTTTTTAAAAAGTAGACAGATTGTACTTCAAAATCCAACCAAGCTAATAAGTATCAGATTAACATTAATTAAATTGTTCGTTGCTTATATATGTCGGTATGGTAATAATTTATGAGTGAAATGATAAGTGTCCACTTTATGTCGAAAAGATAAGTGTCTATCCCGGCCCCTATTATGTTATACTTGATTTTGCTGAACTATTATTATATTGAAAATAATTAAAATTTTAAATTTAGGAAAAGAATTTTAAATTTTAAGAATGTATAGAGTGATATTTTTTCTTCTTAAAACTTGTATTTTTATTTATTTATTTTGATTTTTTTTTCAAATGTTTTAAAAGTATTTGTCAGTATGATCTTTATTATATATATTATATTATGAAAAATATCAGTAAACACTTATACACACTTTTTACATCTTAAGAGATATAAAATAGTAGTGTAATAAATGTGACAGAAAGGAAAATAAAGAAGATAAAATGTTGAAAGAATATAGAGATAATATTTATATATATATAGCTAACTGTTTTATTAAATTATTATAATTATACAGTATGTTATTAGTTATATCCGTAAAGCGAATGGGACCTTTGTAGTATAGAAAGGTAGTTTTCATTGTCTGTTGAGAGAGTGGGGGCTTAAGGACAACAGCATATGCATATGGGACTATATATTACATACATATACGTTGATCGTGGAAACTCCAAACTATATATATATATAAAATAGTGTTTGAGAAAAATCAGAGATAATTATGTCAATAATGTAAAATACTTTTCTTATATTTATATAGATAAATCATAAAAAAAAAAAATACACTTTCACGTAACAAGAACAATTAACTAATAAATCTCTTTTTTCCAACTAGCAATTTCAATTTTTCATGCTTTTTTTTAAATATCATGTAGTACATGGGTATTGGGATAAGACAAGACATAGCTTGTAATTATTATAAGGGCAGTTTACTTTAATTGTTTATTCTTCTTATTTGATATTGCTTGTATTAGATTATGTTTTATTTATCAGTTTGGTGATTAGTTGATAATTGATTAGTATTTGTTGTATTAGTCATAGAGAATGAGTATTAAGATGTTTGGTTGTTTGGGAGATATATAAGAATTTGAGTGATAAGTATATTATTAGTTCAGTTTTTTCACCAACAAAATAACAACTAGCATTAGCTATATTTCAACAACAAAAAGTGTATATTTTTTAATAATCAAATAAGAGATATTTCATTTTTTACATTATAAATAATACAAACTAACGTCGTAATAAAAAAAATATTTATCCACCTTCTAAGAAGAGTCGTAAAGTCCCTTCAATAATGTGTTCAAAAGTTAAAGAGAAAAAAATTAACTGGTATTTAATAATCCAATATAAAAGAAAAAAATTGTATTAATTAGGTATAGTTTTATTTGTTTAACTTTTAATTTATTTTGTTGTAAATATGAATTCAAACTCTTGTACCTTTCTACCAGTTAAGTTATTTTATATCATTTCCCATTTCTTCACAACTTCTTAACTATTTTATATGGAATTAAAGCAGCTCTGCATGTCTAATCATCATCACATTTTTCTTTCCCTTTCACAAAATCTAGTTTCTTTGAGCTTTAACACTGGTAGACAAATATGAAACAATATAGCAGTTGATCAATAAGTACTTCACTAAAAGTGCTTTTGATTTATGGATTGAATTGAAAATTCATTTTTTCCAAAAGTGATCACTTTGCGATGTCTGATTTACTCCAAGTAAAACACTCCCTGAATCAGGGTTAAAAAAGCGTAAATTTCTTTGAGAAGATGGAGAAGTGCTTAGACGCATGTTGAATTGCATTTGTGGAGCAATCAATTGCATAAGCAATGATAAACAAAACATGTGATCTATTTTATCAAAGCCTTAGGGATCAATTCTATACAATTTGAACTCGTATTCTAATGGTGTATTAGTACCTTCTATTATTGGAAATGATGATGAAAATCATAGAGTTAGTTGGTGGGAATTAAAAAATAAGTTTCACATAAGAGGGATATCACACATTGTACTACAAGGTAGATGTATGTCACTTAGAATGTCCCTAAGGGATACCCAATTTTATGAAGGTGAGTGATTGCATTGAAATCGACCATCACACGCCGCTCTACCGTCTGTACACACATTTCTACCTTCATCCGAGTCAACGGTCAACAATTGATCTTGTCAATTGGACAATATTTCTTTCTCTCGTCAGTTATAGAATTCTGGATTCCACAATATCCGAGTTTTTTCTCTCTGCAAATCTAAGTTTTTTTTTCTCTATTTTCTTCGTTTTCTGCTTCATTTCAAATTTCTATTTATTTCAAAATTTTGAGTTGTCATAGTACTATATTACAAGTGGCTTTAATCGTCATATTTATAATGTGTAATTCTAGAACAGTTTTCTATAGTGCAGTAGAACTCTGATACAGTTTTTATCTGAACTGTTTTATCCTAGACACTTCGTGGTTGATAGTCAGTCTTGTTCAATTTGAACAATGCCGCGAAACGTCTTAAAGAAAGCGATCTAGTTCACGACTCAACCTAATAATATCATCGGTGAGTGAAAATAATTTTTAAACAGTTTTTTGAAACTCAAAAATGTTAAGACACAATCTATAATTAATTGTTTTGATGATAATTAAACAAAAGGTTAATTAAGAATTATAATTATGATTCTAAGTGTTTTGTTATTTAATTTGTGTATTTGAGTGTGTTAAACAAGATAAGTACCAAGCAATTCAAAACAAATATCATTAAAATCAAAGCAAGCAAAAACATCAAATCGAAGATCAATCCTGCCATACTTCTGCAAAACGAAGATTGATCTTCACTTCCATCAGAATCAAGAATGATCAATCATATCCAGAAGATTGCACTCTAGAAGATATATCAATCTTATCTCTTTATCAAAAATAAACAAGGGAAAGATTAAAAAAGAATCAGCCCAGAATTCGAAGAATCAAGACAAGCTTCATGAAGGAATATAAGAGCAAGATCATTCTTCATTTGGTACAAATGCAAGTACAATAGTACATGCTGTAAAAGTACACCACAGTTGTACTGTCAAATCAAGTCTGAACACTGACTCAAAGCAAGCAAGCAACTTCAAAAAAGGTACCGGATCGAGTACAAGTCAGATCACATTTATCTCATCTGAGGATCGATCCTGGATTGCAAGAAGACTCTTGGATTCAGCTTGTTCACTCTTGCTTTTGGCCTGCTTCAGTATACTCACTGTCCTATGACAGTTGGCTTCATCTCAACGGCTATGTGAGCTGTCCTAACCTCTATTGAAGCTTATAAATACAGCATCAAGATGAAGAACAATACACAACTCAAAGTGCCAAGCAAAGCATCAATCTTACATTCATATTCGAGCTCTCTCAAATATCATTCTTTAGCTTGCAAATCTTTTTCTTTGTGTTGTGTTGCAATCAGTAACAACTAAGTCTTAAGTTACAGAGTCTATTTCTCAAACAAGAGTTGAGTAATATTCAGATTCTAAACATCTTCATCCTCACTAATTTGTAACTCAAAGCTAGTGTATCATCATAGTTTGAGAAGTGTGTGGAAATCCTTTTATGTTGTAAAAGGTAATTTGTGAAATCCTTACTGGAATAGGCTAAGGAAAATCTGGAAATCCTTTCTAAGGTAGAAAGGTGGAAGTTGTGTAAAGATCAAGATTGATCTACGAAAGTTGTGTAACAGCCAAGAACAATCTTGCCTTGAGCACTTAGTGGAAAATCTCACATTTTTTAGGACTGACGTAGCCCAAGTTGGGTGAACCAGGATATATGCTTGAGTAATCTCTCTATCTCTATCTCTATTTACTACATGCTTTGTAATCAGTTTTTTCATTGATAAAATCAATATTGTTGTTTTTACACTAACCAAGATCGTTCTTCGTATTACCAAGATCAATTTTGAGTAAAAGTTTTAGTTTCAAACAGGAATTTTTTAAAAGGGACAATTATTCCTAATAATTGACATTGTTACTTCAAAAAACATCTATTATCAAGGGTCTTCTTATCTCTTACATATAAATGTCTAACCGGTGTCTATTAGGCGCACCTTACAAAATCTTGATGGCTAACACAGAAAAGTTTCTCAACATAATCGAGGTTGAGGAAAGTTCTCTTCTCTAGGAAGAGGATCTCACAACAATGCTAAGGTGTATATTTCGTGGAAAAAAAAAATGACACATAGCGGAACTTTTTTACTTCAAACACGACTTTCTATTGGTTTCGAGTTAAAGAATAAAATTTCCAATGTGAATAGATATCTTTGATGGTGAACAAGAAGATGATTCACTAGAAAATGTTGAGACAAAATTTAACACACTACAAAATAATCGGCAGTTAGTCACGGTTAAATAGTCACAGTCACATTGATTGTGGATAAAAATCAAATTTTGCCATGGTTAAACCATGTGAGTATGGATAAAAAAAAAATCAAATTTTGTCATAGTTAAACCATAACTAAAAATTTAGTTTTCCTCTTCCCATTTTTATTAAGCATGCGTTATTTTTTTTTTTTCTCATTCCCTTTTTTTTTTCCTCTTCCCACTTTTATTAAGCTCTATAACCTTTTAATAGAATAATTATAATACCTTTTTATAGTTGCATAATTCTAAACAAAATAATAACTATAATGCTTTTGTTTTGATACTCAAAATAAACTAGAATGTGATTTGTAATTTGTCCATCACGTTGCTCTCTTGTTGAATTTTATGATAATAAAATATTGCAAAAAAAAAAAAAAGGGAAGGTTGTTGCCTTAGAAGGGGAATGTTGTTGTACAAAATTAGGATCTTCTTGTTATTATAAGGAGGATAAATGAGAAACACAAAAGGAGGAGTCACACATTAGAAACAGAACATATTTGGAGAAGTAGAAGAAATTAGAGAAAGAAAATAACAGCAAACATTTTGGAAACTAAAGAGTGTTTGGAGCTAGAGTAAAGTGTCTCAAATTTTGGAGCAAAAGATCATACTCTTTGAGGGTTTTATTTCTTTTTCCTTTAATTGATGAACACTTCTATTATTTACTTTGTTTTTTATATGTCAATGAGTAACTAAGCTCTCTTCTAGGGTCTTTCACTACTAGAAATTTGAGTTTTACCTGCGGATTTAAGCAACAAATCCACAGGAACACACGTTACCTGCGGATTTCCTGGCGGAACTATATCCCCACGTAAAACCTTCGTGGGTAATTATTTCCTAAAGATTTCTGAATCCGCTGGTACAATACCTGCGGATAAATCCGCAGGAAAATTAAATAAATTCCGCAGCAAATACTAAGCAAACTTAAAGCATTTTCTTATCACATTTCATACAGAAATATCTGCAGTAATGTTCCTACAAATATTTTTCCTATGCAAATCCGCAGGTATATCCACCTGAAATTTTCTATTAAATTATTTTTCTTTTGAAAATCCGCAGGTATATCCACCTGAAATTTTCTATTAAAATACTTTTCTTTTGAAAATCCGCAGGTAATTTCGCATCAAAATGATTTTCAAAGTATAATCAGCCGAATATTTGCTTAAATTTCCACCGTCCACTAATCTTTCTGATTTTTTATTTATATGAAAATTTCAACTAAAAATATATGAAAATATTATTATAAAATACATTTTTTAAATATTTAATATTAGTCTATACATTATAACAAGCAAAGCAAATCAGACTTATAGTCTTATACAATACCAGAACATAATCCCCCAGCAGGGCAAGTACATAACATACAGTGCATATTCTGTGTTTAAAATTGTCAATAAAAATTACTACAAATTTAGCATAGAATTTATTGCTTAACATCAAATAATAGTAATCTACTGTCGCAGAGTCAAGAAGCTCTAGCAAAAATGATCTGCCAGAATCTAATGCCGCAATGCAATTTGTGTCTTCATTTGGTGATCCCACCATACAAGCTAAGTCTGCCAACTTGTAAAACAGAACAACTTGTAAAACAGAATAGCAACTGATACACGTGCATACAACTCTGTATTAACAAATGCCTGATAAGAAAAATGACCGGTTATTACAAAGTCAAAAGCTACTAGAATATTTTCTAATAAATAAAAAGTTATTACATTTGCAATTAATGACAATTAGTATATCATGGTGCTATGACAAAATGCATTCATTGTTTAAGAAATTCAGGTAGACAAACAGAAAATTGAAGTAGCCAAATTTTTAGTTAAATCTGATAGTTTATCATTCATAAGGGATTTACAGGTATATATACAAGAAGCAAAGGAAACAAGATCCCATAATATCGGGATCAAATCAAATCAACCCCAAGCTATCTAAGGAAAGAAGGATCCTGTCAAATAATAAATGCAAAATATATATTTACAATCAACACTTTTAAATGTTGAGTTGCTTACTTCTGTCAACTCAGGATCAGGGCTCCTGGCTAATAAAGAGACCTCCAGTCTTGCATCATTATTGCCGGTTAGCTCAGCTTCAAAATCCTCATCAAATGCAACTGAAAATATTCATAATTTCATATGACAATTATACATAAAACAACAGATGGCGAAGAGCAGTTTAAGCTCTTTCAAATAAAACTTTATAATCCTAGGATTTAAGAGCCATAACCCTATTAAGTGCAATGTTGCAAGTCGAATTGTCCGAGGACTCTATGCCTTCCTCAAGAAGATTTTCAATAAACTGAATACTAAACATTAAAAGAAAACAGTCACAATTTGCAAGAATTAGAAGAGAAAACACACAGGAATAGAAAACTTGTTTAAGAGAACACATACCCATTTCAATGGTCCAGGTGCATTGTCTCTTTGATGCATGCTCTCATCATTAAATAACAAAGGATGCAAAACAGATGACAAAAGAGCAGCAATCGAAGCAACTCTTCATTTATTACAATTTATAAGCAATATCCAAGATGAGCGCACCAAATTCCACATCAGCTGGACAAATATTGCAATTTGAAAGTCATTAGGTCAGCAAACTCTACTTGTGGGGTAAGAAGAGGATAAGCGTGCAATTAAATACAACAAACTTCAACCATTTTGATTAGAAATCATCACAAAATAGAATCATGCAATTTCATGCATGCTACAAAAAGACAACAAATAAAACAAAGTTGAAGTAATCCGATGGACGGCACGGCTATGTAATCCAATCAAAAACTTGTAACATGCATAAATTTAATTAGTTAACCATGCATCTATACCAGATTATGTATTTGTTACTATGCAAATCTGCAATGCTAGACCAAAAGTGCACCCCAAGGCTTCTACCTGTTTCATTTAAGAAAATATTTTCTATTTTTACTACTATTATTTATAGAATTGCCACCTTGTTTGCACCTATTTTTATGCTTTCACCATTTCCTATATGAATCTGTGAAAAATGTGAAAATAAGGTGGAATGCTTTAATTAATAGTGAATACAGAAAATAGTTCAGAGCTTCAGGCCCTTGTCGAACCTGTAACTTTTTCAATCAGCAAAAGCTACTAGAAATCTTGGACTGGCTCCAACTCCTTGCTTTCATCTTCGCCTAGAATGTCCTTAGAGAACGCATTTGGATTGGCCTTGATGCAGCTCTGCAGAGCAACAAATGGATTTACATAGTCCGAGCCCTACAAAAATGGAGCAATTGCATATTCCAACCTTTGATGAGAATATAGAAATTCAATACTTGAAAATAAAATATTTGAATTTTGCCTATATTGATGAGTGCTAGTTGGCTAATTGCTACTACATGGAATAGATGATGATTTGGTAACATGGACTCGCATGTTGCCACATAACTCTACTAATCATACTGATGTTGCATAAGTAAGATTCCTGTGCCAATTTGTAGAAGAGCCAAATAATGCAATGATTGGGAGGGGAACAAATTGACCACAATTTCTAAGCTGTTACATCTGTTACCAAGCCATTTGATTAAAAATAGACAGGTAGGAGGTATATAAAAAGAAACAAGAAAATCATTAAAAGTGTTGCCAATTAGAATTGCAAGTTCTATCCAAGGAAGCTGAAAGAATCAGTAGAAAGACCTATAACAGTTATATCATCAAGTGAAATCTAAAACACATCCTTGACACATCATAAGTGAAATCTGAATATATAATACCATCTATCATGAACTCTGTCCTAAGATTAGCACAATGCTCCTCCAATGAATTATCATCAACCAAATTAAATTCTTACCACATTGAACTCTAGCCTAAAGGCTAAAGCTAAATACTTATATTACCAAATAAGGCCGTTGGACTACACCCATTGCCCCTAAGGTTGCTTCACATTTAGCAGCATGTATAACTTCCAGAGACAATTAAATAATAGCATAACAAGGAATTAACTACAAACCTGCTGTTCAGCAACACTGTTGTTGAAACTACCAGCATCAGTACCTGCAAAACAGTCAAGGTAACTCACCAAGTACACTCATTCGAATAAAACTTTCCACATAGTAAAAGACTCAACAATGCCATGACAACGTATCCACATAAAAGTATTCAGAACTCGAAAGCATTCCATAGGTTTCCCATCATAAAATCCAATAAACATGGAACGAATTTCACTAATAACTTTTTCCCCTATCCTCAAGCCCATCAATTTCACAACACAAATCAGAAAATTGCATAGGTATCCAAAAGTGAAAAAGAAACTCCAATTAATCCACATTTTCGAATACTCATAAGGAATAAGCATCCATCAAAACACGATCGGAAAATTTCAGCAACGAAATTAAACAAGAGAAATTAAAAAATGCATAAGCATTAAAAAAAGAAAAGATGAGAAAAGCTAGATCTACAAATCTTCGTTCTGTTCATTCTCCGGAAACTCCCTTTCGAGAGCCCGATCAATCATGTTAGTTTAATTTTATGCAAGTATCTTCCCTAATTGCTTAGCAACAGTAACATGAGAAATTTAACTAATGATCCTATTCAATCACTGAAAAATTTGCAACAGTTGTTGATCCTCTGTATAGGCTCTGATGCTTATGAAGGTTTAAGTTTTCATTTTCAAGATGGATGGTTTCAAAAACTAAAGGAACTGTACATTGAATATTTTCAAGCATACTGATCATTCAAAACAGATTAGACATAAAGCATAATTGAAAATACCTCTATGCAAGTAGCAATGGCGGCAATGTCAGAACTCTTTGGCTTTCTTCAACTTGATAATAGACTCCAATCTCAGGAAAACACCATATCTACAACTAAAGCAATTTGTAAATTGAAAATGTTCAAGAAACAACACACACAAAATACTAAATCAAAATAAAAACCCTAAATCAGAAGAAAATCAAAACGCTAACTCACTAGATCACGAAAATCATTTTTCTCCCCCTTCACGAGAAATCTGAACGACGCTGAAGGTCGAGGTAGAATCGAGGCTCACTCACGAGAAATCTGAACGGCGTTGAAGGTCGAGAATATCGTGAAGCTCACACGCGAGAGTTACGAAGACGGCGAAGTTGTGATGGTGGTGGCGAGGTGTGACGGTGGTGGTGAGGTGTGACGGTGGTGCCTATGGTTGAGATGCAATGGCGGCAAGGTTGAGGTTTGGTGGCGGCGAAGTTGAGAAAATGGTTCTGTGATTAGGTTCGGTGGTTATGACTTAGTTCTGTGATAACTTAAACGTATAAGATTAGATTTTTTTTACATTTTTTCGGTTTTAAAAAATTGAACAATTTTAAAAGACATTAATAAAATTGAACAACTTTACTTTTTTACTACCGGACATACTAATTTCTTCTTTTTTAAGAATTCATACATTTAAAAATTAATAACTTTTGTTATTATTAAATTAAATTATTAATAATTAAATAAATATCATCTATATATTAACAACTTTGACTATATTTTAAATTTATTATTATAAAATTTGTATATTTATATTTTAAAATTATTTTAAAATAAAGTAAAAAAATAGAACATGTAATTTAATATAAGTGAAAAATCACAAAATACACGTTTATATTCATCTTGCATTAATAAAATAGAGTCAAAATATACACATTTGATAGTACTATAAAATTTCTGAACAAACCTTGCACACAATCAAAGCGAATTTTTCTTATAAATCAAGACGAGTTCGAACGGATACGCAGATTATATTGTCATATTTAACCGTGGAATTTGTCTTACTTTTTAATTCGTTTAAAAATCATTCTACTTTATTTATAAAAAGCCAAAACATATGCATTTCCTGCGGAACAATACCATAGACAAATCCTGTTGAATTTTGCTGCGGAAGTGATATCACATGTAAATCCGTAGCAAACGAAAAATGTACCTGCTGTTTTACATGCAGAAACGTACTCCGCTGAAAATTACCTAAACTAAGTCTGAACTGCAGGAAAATCCTTGTGTATTCTCTGCGGATATATGTCCGCAGGAAAAACGCCAAATTCTAGTAGTGTTTGGTGAATCTTGTGATTGAGATACCTTTTTACGATGTCTTAGTTTTAAATTCTAGTTTTATTTTACATTTTTGTTGTTTATCTCAATTAAATTATTTTATTGTTTTATTTACATGTACGGCCAACCTTTGCATGCCTTAATCAATCAATTGACTAGTGACCAACTACAATTAATTGGTAGATCTATAGGATAATTGAGATTATAATTCTTGTATGATCAAACATAGATACTAATCTTTCAATCAATCAACCTCTTGGTTCTTTATTAGTCTCTTAATTATATTTTTTGTATGATCAATCAAATAATTAATTTAGGGAAAAGAATATTACATTGAATGACGAAACTTTGTTAATAGATTTAAAGAGGGATTGATAATTGAGAAAATAAATAAGAATTTATATAAAGCTAGGACTTGAGGTATTAATATTATAAGTGAAACCATGACCCTAGGTTTAATTTCTATTCATTCAAATTTGTGTTGTTATATACTTTCGTTATAATTTTTATGCTATATTTACGTTTTTGTTATCACGAATCAATAATAATTTTTATTAGTCTAAATAATATAAAATCTTGATTAATTTGGTAGTTGTTAAATTAATCTTCGTGGATACGATAATCTTATATACTACTACTTAGCAAACTCGTACACTTGCGGAATTTTGCACAACATATATCAATTAAATCTATCTCTTAAATTCAATTATTAAATACATTAGTTCAACATTTGACATTTCCAACAATCTCAATATTAATACGTTACTTCATTTATTCAAGTCATTTGTCTAACAATGGTACTTCTCTTCTACAAATTACATTGGTATAATTGTATATATTTTTAGTATAACTACTAAATTGTGGATTATTGGACAATTGATATCTAAAACCTTATATTATTTATTTTGAATGCACTTCAATTAAGAAAAAAAATGAAAATACATCCGCGCAATGCGCGGGTTATCGTCTAGTTGTTTCTCATTTCTAATATACTAGAAAAGGAAATAATCACCATATATCATGCAAAAATATGAGTGTTTTGTGTTTCTAAGAGCGTCTAATAACCATTATTTTATCTTTTCTATTTAGGTGCAGTGTTAACAAAAAATGATTGTATTTGATATCTTTCAGAATTTTCTAATCCTATGTTGTTCCTAATAATAATTATTTGATGCTAATATTTCTTTGTTGTTTATTATTTGTCATAATTTTATGTCTAATACTGTCTAATTTTTTTCAACATCACCAATAATATCACATTTATCATATTATTGTCTCTATTTTTTCTCACTCATAGTGCGAAATTAGTGTTTGAATGTCCACTAAATATTTTTTAAATACAACTAGATGAAAGTCATAATAGCAGCTAACCCAAGCATTTTCCCACTTTGGACAAATTTGTTTAGCGAAATTTCGTTTCCGTTTAATGATTTGGTTTGGCTAGTTAAGATATTGGTTTTCTTGATCTGAAAGTTCTTTTGGCTTCAAAACTCCTCCAAATCAAAAGAAATGATACTCTAAATGATCTTATAAATATAATGGTATTTTTTATATTAACACGCAAACAAATTTTTTAAAAACGGTGTTACAATATTATAATTTCAGTGCAAAAGTTGTAAATCTCATTATATGTATACTAGGAATTGGTGGAACAATATATGCATGTATGGCTTTAAAATTTATAATTTGAAAAAACATAAAAAAAATAAACATAATTGATTTTGATATGGTTTTGATTACCGATTTTCTATGTTTCAGTTTCTAGGTTGATGAAGATTAATTACAGATTTTCTATTTTAATATGGTTTTTAATTATAGATTTTTAATTTTAGATTTTAATTTTTAATAAAACTAAATTAAAAATATCATTTGTTAACATTGATTTGCATAACAGCAACATTATGGACACAATACCATATTAACAACTACGGGGCTTGTTTGAACAAAGTTAAACTCGTAAATTAATAAAATGGGATTTGTATATGCATTTTTTGAGATTTAAAGGATCAATAGGAGAAAAAAAAAATTAAGGACCAATTTAAATAAAAGGAAAAACTATAAAGATTGCAGGAGTAACCTTACATACAAAATTATTATTTTAAATTTTAAAACGACGTTTTTCTTCAGAATTATAATTTAAATTCACGATGATTATTTCTTATCTTAAAGACCAAATATTATGCACAATTTATGTAAATGTAACACATTTATATTTCATTATGTATTCCCTAATTTGTCAATCATACTTTACGATAATATTGTATGTTTTATTTCATCTAATAAAGCTTACATATATTTATAAAACATAATATTTTATTCAAACTAAATGAAAAGCTCTAAGTTACAAGTTTATTATCACTGTAACAACAACATATCAGAACATTAGAAACTGGATCACAATATCCTTTATAATATCCCTTGCTAGTGCAGAAGGACATGCAATTAGTTGTTTGGTCACATTGGGAAAAACACTTATCGCAGATAAGTAATAAACTCTCTGTAATTATTGAAAAAAGTAATATTATTGTAATCAATAATCAATATGCATAAGAAAAATAATATATGAAAGATTCAAACTCTATTATATAAATTGTCTACGGACCTATTGAGAATAGAAGAACTAAACTCAATGTTGCCGAAATAAACTTTTGTTTACTAATCATTATTCTTCCTCATCTTCAATGTAAATTTGGTATGTTTGTGTATGTATATCCCACATTAAAAAAATATATATTAATAAAATGCTCTTTTTTTTGCACCTAAAGAGGAGCTTGCATCCGCATGATTCGAGGATCTGACGGGAATAAGTTTTTTTCTTCAATAAGAGATCGCATCCCGGGGATGCGTCAATGGACTACGTTTTAATTTTTTTTTTTTTTGAATTTAACAAAACAATAATAGTTACTTTAATAAATAAAAAATAATTAAAAAACTTTAAATAACAAAATAATATTAATAAAATAAAACAAAATTCATTTAATAGAAAGAAAAAAATACATCAAACTTAACGCGGTTGAGTAGACGTGCCAAAAACAAACAACGTGTCCCTAATATTTGCACATAAAATAGCAAGACAATTTTATTTTGTTAACAAATCCCTCCTATTTTTCCTCTAATCTAAAAAAATTAAAATAGTATTTATAAAATAAAACAAAATACATTTCATAAAAAAAATACATATGGTTGAGTAGATGTGACAAAACAAATAAACTGTCCCTAATATTTTGCAGATAAAATAACAACACAACTGTATTTTGTTAACAACTCCCTTCCATCTTTCCTCCGATCTAATAAATAAAAATAATAAAAATAAAATATTGTTAATGTAATAAAAAAAATTATACTAATAAAATCAAACAAAATATATTTAATAGAAAAAAAATTCATCAAAAGTTAATGCGGTTGAGTAGATGTGTCAAAACAAACAAGTGCCCCTCTTATTTTGCAGATAAATTAACAACTTAATTCTATTTTATTAAAACCTCCCTCATATTTTTCCTCTTAGTTTGAAGATGCATTATTTACAATTTTTGTCGCATCTACTCAACCACATTAACCACACCTACGATGCGCTTTTCAAAATCTCTATTTAATAAAACCTACGACAACGCTTTCCTTAAAAAAACGTTACAAAAGCTCGATTAAAGACCTATGACAGCGCTTGTCAAAAAGCGCTATTAAAGACTTACGACTACGTTTTTTAGAAGAAGAAAAAAACGTTTTAAGATACCACCTACCACAACGCGTTTTAGAAAAACACTGTAAAATGAGACACCAATAGCAGCATTTTTTCTTCTTCCAAAAAGCGCTTTAAAAGCTCTACCTACGACTACGCTTATTAGAAAAGCGCTGTAAAACGAGACACCTACAATAGTGCTAGTGCTTTGATGCAAAAAGCGCTATATATTTCTACGTACGACATCTTTTAACAGCACTACATACTATAGCGCTTAAAAGTGCTGTTAAATGCATAAAAAAAATGTTGTTAAAGCCTATTTTTAGTGTAGTGATGGTCTTGATGGATGACATTTGAACTGTTGATTGAAGCTACAATTGCATGTGTTGGTCGATTTAATTCAATGTTGTATAAAAATTAGTCTATCTTGGTATCAAAATATGTGTGCGTACAAAAATTGTTGTTTTTGCATTGACTGATGTGAGCAAGATGTTGACTAATCTAAGCAAATTTAATGAAAAATATGATAACAGTTTGGTCTTCCATTATACTTTATCATCTTGCATTTTATTTGACTTGTTACAAGTTGACTAGTTGGTGACTTATAATTGCTATGACAGTAATCGAAAATATGACTTGTTGCCTTTTACACAACACTTAAATTAATCGAAAATATGACTTGTTGCTTTGAATTTTGAAATACTTGCTACATTCATTATATACTGAGGTATGTTTCTATATAACTATATATGCTTTAAGATATAACTATATATCACTTATTCTCTTGTAATCACATGAGTAATCACTTATTCTCTTGTAGATATAAATATAAAGGTTTTATTACACTTGATTTGGTTAACCATGGAACAAGTGTCAAGCATTGAACTTGTTTGTTTATATAATAATATCTTAATTTACTTGTTTTTATATATTCTTAAGATTTTTCAACTTAAATGTGTTAGTCATATATATGAAGTTATATTGTGTCTTATCATATTTTAGTTTGTTGTGGTTGTTTAGTATTTGTAAGTTGGATGAGAGCGTGTATTTGATATTTCAAAACTAGTTGTAGTAATGACAAATTTTCTTGTAGTGATTGATGTCATGTTTGCAAGAATGTTTGCTGAAATGTGATTGTAATGGCAATGCCTTTGTTGAATTTGAGTACTCTTTGACATTAATTAATCATAATAATATTCCTTAGTTTGAAATATTTTTTTTATTTATGTTGTTGTAATTAAATCATAGATCATGTTTTAATCTTCTATTTGAGTTGTTTATTACCATTATCAAATCGTGGAATTAGTTTGATGTTTGCATGTTTTGATTTTGAGCCTTTGATCTTGTTTGAGTATAATTAGTTTGATGTTAATATTAAAGTCATGATTATGTATGAAAAAATGAGGTTGAATTTAATATATATACTTATATGTTTGAGGCTGAATTACCAATAGATAAAAGACGTTCTTCTGATTCTAGTTGTCGGTCTACTAATGGAACAACTTCATTTGGTATCTAGATGATTTATGAACTAAGTTTGATGATGTTGTTTTGCATGTTCAGTCACTTTATTAATATTTTGGTTTTTGAATATTTAAACTAATTTATTTATTGTTTTAATTAAATTTAATGTATGCTTGTTATTTTTGAATATATTATATGAATGAGATTTATTTATAATTTTATATCTGTATATTTTAGTTATATGAATGACATTTATGAATATTTTTTATTTTAATTGAATTAATGAAAAAATAAAAATGAAAAAGCAATAAAAATTAAGTTTGCGATGGTTCGTAACCGTCGCAAAAATTACATAGTGGTGGTGCATAACCGCCGCAATACCTTCATAGACCAAAATATAGGTGCAATTAAAGACTCTGTTGGAGGCGGTTAGAACTGTCGCAAATATTTACAGCAGTTGGAATGACGGTTTTTCTAACCGTCGCAAAACAGTCTCGCGACGCATGATTCTGCGACGGTTGGGAAACTGTCGCAAACATCAAACTACGGCGGTTGCAGGCCCCCTTTTTAACTGCCGCAATTTTTTTTCTTCTTGTAGTGACATGAAACTATTACTTGTAATTTGTAATACACACAGTTCAATTCTTGTTATGAACAGATTATGTAAAGTTCTTATAAGATTATTGATTTAGAGAGCTATTAGAAAGGATAAAAAAGTGTCGTATAAGAAAGAGAATTATTCTCATTATCTATTGAATCACATTACAAGCCTTTTATATGCTTTACATAATGCCTCTCAAAGAGTTTACATTCAGTTACATCTCTGCTATTGTCTCCAATGGTTGTCCAAAGAATGATTAGTGTCTTGAGTAAGACACCTTTGCTTGCAAATAATATCCCATTAATAGTTCAAGCATCTACTTTGAGTTTGAGTTTCTTTAAGATTCTTAAAAAGTGATTTTGACTTTTTAAGAACTTACTATTAGAGATTTTAGTGGTTAATTAGTTATATTCGTTAGTTAATTATACTAGTTAGTTAGTTATTTTACACTAATTAGTTGTTTATCTAAATGACTATATAATTCTATGTAACTCTTGATATAAATCATTCTTTCTATTATCAATAAGATTCAATTAATTTTTCTCAATTTATCTCTTATCAGTTGTTTAAATCAAAAATTGTAATACTTACTTAAAAATAGTAGAAGTTGTGTTAGAATTATTTGTTATCGATTTAAAAAACTAATTTTGATATTTAATAATTTAGATATTTATTATTAGAGATTTTAACATGATAAAAATAACATTATTTTAAATTTGAATTTCACGAAGAGCTTCTCAAAATAATTTTTCATTTTAATTACTTTTTAAAATTTTACTATCCAAAAGAAGTTTTAGTAAATAAATGAAATATTTAAAATGATTTTTTATTTGAAACTTTATTTTAATTTTTTTTAAATGTTATAATAAAAATAAAATACTATAAAAATTATTTTTAAGTTCTTTTAAAACAAAAGGGCCCTTTGGACTTGTTTAAATGCTAGATACTACTAGTTAACTTAATGATTTGTTGTATTTCATTTGTTGCAGTAGCCTATATACTGTGTTTTATCATACAACGCTGGTTTTAATTTCATTCACTTGTACCATTTTTATGTTATCTATATTATTTGAACTTATCAAAATTTTCTTTTCGATATTCATATTGCAGGTTTTTAAATTTAAATTAAATTTATAAAAAAAAAGTGGGCTAGGAAAATTTATACAAAAGAAATGTCATAATAAAATTTGGTAATTATTATTTGAGTTCTATTTATATTATGGTACACATTACAGTTTTTATTGAATTTGAAATAAAAGTCTATAACTAATAATAATCTCTAACTAATAGAGTATCATTTTATCCAAAATATAATAATTGAGCTCCAAATTTAAAAGGGGAATAAATGAAAATTAACTTCTGTGCGAATGATCATTGTGTTTACCGGAGAAAACATTTAATAAACTGTTTGAAAAATTTGCATTGTACTTTCACGTTGAATTAACATATTTATCCTTATATAAATATTAAAAAAAATTTCATTTTCATTTAAAATATCATTTCAATTTTTTTTAAAATTTTTTACTACATACTTTTTTATCGAAAAACTTGAAACTGCAAAAACAAACTTTTTTTTTTATTTCCTATTTTATTTTTTAATTCTTTTTTCTATTCTTTTTATTTTAGAAAAACAAACAAATGTGTATTAGAAAAATTTTCACAATTTTTTCGGTAGTTACGTTTTCAACCTTCTGTGCCAGAAATCTTATAAAAAAAATTCCGGTAGTTTACATAAATCTTTTAGGTACCAAAAAAACTTGGATTGGTTGACGTCGAAATCTTTAATTTGTAAAAAAAAAAGTGAATTTGAGTTTGTAAAATAATAAAAAATTTCAAAAATAAAGTTGACATTTTAAAAATAGAGGATCCGACCCTGCATCCCCACATCTAAACGTGACACCCCAATCCATGTGAAAATACAATTTTGCCCTTTTAACCGTCTATAAAACTTCAAATTTTTTAACTTCTCATTTTTTTAACTTCTCATTTTTTTGACCTCCTCTTTCCAGAATATTAGAAAGTTTTGAAATGACAATTTTCAGAATTTTCGAAACTTTTGAACAATTTGATACTTCGAAATAGAAAATTCTAGAATTTTCAAAACTTTCAAACAATTCAAAACTTTCGAAATAGGAAAATTTCGAAACTTTCCATATTTGATAACTTTCGAAGCATTCTAGATTTAGAAACTTTCGAAACTTTCCAGATTAGGAAACTTTCAAAACTTTCTAGATTTAGAAACTTTCGAAACTTTCCAAATTTTTGAAATGTAATGCTTATTTCGAAAACTTCCAGATTTGAAAATTTTCTAAATTTTCCTAATTTTTGAAATATAATCCTTATTTTGAAAATTTGAAACTTCCAAAACTATCAATTTTAAAAACTTATTATAAATGGTTAAAAGGGTAAAATTGTCGTTTCATGTGTCTTAAGGTGGTAGGTTTAGGTGTGGAGTGCAGGGTAAAATCCTTTTAAGAATATTGTTGAAATATAGGTATAATCGTTGGGTTACATAGTAAAATTTTCAAACTGTTTTTGTTTAAAGGCTTAGAGATTTTTAGGAATTTTTGTAGTCTGGGCCATGTAAAACTTTTATTTGAATCAGTTTTTGAGGATTACACTATGCACCCCCACATCTAAACCTGCGACCCCCTCAATCAACGTGGAAATACAATTTGGCCCTTTATAAAATCTTCAACTTTTTTAACTTCTCATTTTGTCACCTCTCTTTTCAAAATATTCGAAAGTTTCCAAAGTTTCAAAATGATAATTTCCAGAATTTTCAAAACTTTCGAACAATTTGAAACCTCTGAAATATAAAATTTCAGAGTTTTCGAAACTTTCAAATAATTAAAAACTTTCGAAATAGAAAAATTTTGGAACTTTCCATATTTGAAAATTTCGAAACTTTCAAAATTTTCGAAATGTAATACTTATTTCAAAAATTTCCAGATTTGGAAACTTTCAAAATTTTCCAGATTTGGAAATTTTTGAAACTTTCTATATTTGGAAACTTTTGAAACTTTCCAAATTTTCGAAATGTAGTCCTTATTTCAAAAATTTGAAACTTCCGAAAATTTCGAAAATTTAAAACTTTCGAAACTTTCAATTTTGAAATTTATTATAAATTGTTAAAATGATAAAATTGTATTTTCATGTGTATTGAGGAGGTGTGAGGTATAGGTGTGAGGGTGCATGGTATAATCCTCTCAGTTTTTTCTTGATTATTTTGATCAATTAGATTTTTATTTTTTGATAGAATCAATTAGATTTCTATTATTCCGTTATTTGACGTTTAGAATTTGTAATTTGTTTTATTATTGCAAGTGAGAGAAGTAGAAGAACCTTTGACTTGGAAATGCATGTATTTTGCTTACTTTGGTAAATGTCACACGCATTGTGTTACGTTTATTCATAAGAAGATGATTGATTTGAGGTAATCTATTAAATCGGCCCTAATTTTTTTTATTGATATATCAATGTATGTGCCATGTAAATTCATTTATTCCAAATAATCAATGTGACATTCCAAATTTTATAATAAACTATTTTATTAATTAAATATGATTTTAAATAATTAATCTGATGTTAAAATTATTTTAGATATATGTTGATTAGTTTTATGATTAATTTTCTTTATATGTGTGTTTTCTATAATGTGTTAATCTGTACATATTTGACTAAATGAGCGATGTAAATAATAAATAATAAATATTATATTTTACTATTTTATATATTTTTTTCTAAGAATAATAGTATTTTAGTGTAATATTTTATAAAAATAATAATAGTAAAACATAAAATAAATAAGGTGACCAATCGGCTTGACCCAATGTATGTGAACCTAAATAAAATAAAGGGAAGGGAGTTAGACGGCAGCCGACAACCGTAAAACCAAAGAGGAAACACAACAACAACCTATCGTTTGACACCGGTGATCGATAATTGTTCCAGAATTTTTTTTCCGTTCTCGTCCAAATTTTAGTATGTTATTTTATTCATTTAGGTAGTCAAACAAACATACTTCCTAAGATTTTTAACCATCTCAATTTCTCTCTAAAATACCCAACTTCTTCGTTTATAAAATTCCTTATTTTGCATCGTTCTTCTTCACCGTAACTCCGATTTGAATGAAACCAACGTCAAAACGATCGTGTGAAAAATGTCTATACTATCCTCTAATTGGTTTTCTGATTTATGGTATGTTTCCTTGACCTAATTTCGAAATTTTGTTTTTAGAGTGTCTTCTCATAATTTATTTTTAACGTTTACCCATAAACTATCGAGTTAGATCAATTGAAGGGCAAATAGTCGGAGAATAAAGGTTGTTTGCTCGTGGAATCGTATTCGTGTGTGAAAGCGTTGAAATAAGGTAAGGGGTGAAAGAGCGTTTGAATTCATGAGTATAATATATTGTGAGATGAACGGGAAAACCGTATTTCCCAACGATTCATCCGGGGCTTGCTACGTACGGCAGTAGCCCTTTGAGGGATAAATTAATTAATGTAAAAATATGGAAATTGTGAGATTAAAATATAGAATAAAAATATTTGTAAGGTGTTGATTGATTTGATTCCTTTAAATGTGTGGTATTTGATATTATTGTGATATTTGGTGTCGAATGAATTTTAGGTATATGTTTGATTAGATGAGTTATGTGATGTGATAATAAAAGATGGATGCATTGTGATAATTTTACGTGATGATGATGATGATGTATGATTAATAATTGTGATGTTATAAATTTGTGATGAGAATATTGAAGTAACCCCATAGTTGATGAAATAATTGTGATTCCAATTTGTGTTTGAGATGACAGTCTTAATGGAGTATCATAGGCCAACGAGGGGAGAAAATAAATATTGAGAATTTGTGAAGTGAAGATTATTTTGTCATCATATAGGTAGGGCCTGACAAGCCTAGTGATTCCGGGGAAGTACAGCTGAACGCGCCTGATCGTGGCGGTCTGCTATTGAGCCTTAAGTAAAGATTGTTAGACCTTGGAGGTATTCGGGTGGAGAGTTCATAGGTGACTTGGAGGTAGCACTCCAAATGTCGGGAGCTACCATGCAACACACGTTTACCTCGACTGTCGCGTATATGTGTCTCGGGTTGAGTCGAGGGGATCTATGAGGACAGGGCGAATTTGAATTGTCCGTCCACCGAGATTGTGGCATAGTATCAAGCCTCCTAACCAAGTACTTTAGAGTTAGAATGGTACCACATTGTAAAGTAGAGTCTAAACTCGTGCATAACATTGCATTTTCTTGTGATTGTTTTGTTGTGATTGCTGTGTTTCAAAAGTAATAATAGTTTCTATGAGATGATTTGATCCATATTATAATGAGATAATTATTTTACTTGAGTGATTTTGATGTTACAATATGGTACTATTTGCTTGAATATTTTGAGGTATCGTAATGTGGTTATGATACGGTCTATTATGATTATTTGTGTGTTCTTCATACTTATATTATACTATCAACATGATTTCAAAACTCATCTCCTTCGTTTTTTGTGTTTAACTGGCTTGTCCCTGCGTTTGCGAAATCGCAGTTATTACAGGTTAATGAGTCTTGAAGTTCAAGTTTGTGAGAAACTCCGTTCTGATAGGTGATACTAGGAATTAAGACTTGTAATGTGTATTTTACTTATGTAATTACAAATGACTTTTTATATGAAAACCTTAATACCATTAAGTCTTGGAATTAAATCTAGAAATTCTAGTTAAATCAAGTTCATTGAAATTGCATTGTTTTAATTGAGAAACAAAATTGAATTGTTACATGTGTATTTAGAGAAACGTCATATCCTAAAATAGATATAAAAGTTTTTATTTGCTTGAATAGATTTTATTTATTCGCTGCGAGTTTTCTTCATATAATTTAGTATAAATTATTATAATTGTTATTTTGGGGTTTAGGGTGTCACAATCAAAGTGTCTGAGGTGTTAACATCCTTATTCTACTGTTCAATCTTTGTCATCCTTTGTCTACTCTGCCACTGTTTCAGTATTCTTTGGTACTAATACTACCCCTGTTCTCCTATTTATTCACTCAATCAATTGTTCAACACTTAACTAATTTAATATTTTTGTATTGCATTTTATTTGATGTGACCATAGTTTCATAATGTCACATTTTAGTTATTGCATAGTTAATTTGTTGTCTCCTCCAATTCAATTCGAAAATATTATAAATTGTGTTCTCCAATTTTTGAACAACTCACCATTCCTCTCCAATAAAATATTTATTTCAGATTTATATTTAACTTTCATCTATTAAATCAGGTCCAAATTTTTTTCTATTGACACATCATTCATGCATGTGACACATAAATCTAGTTATTCCAAGTCATCAAAATGTATGAGGCGTCAACCTCCTTAATCTACCTGCTCAATCTTTGTCCCCCTTTGTCTACTCTGCCATCGTTTCAGTTTTCTTGGGTACTATTACTACCCTTTTTCTCCTATTTATCCGCTCAATCAATTGTTCAACACTTAACTACAATTTAATATTTTTGTATTGCATTTTTTTCTTCATGTGAATATAGTTTCATAACGTCACATTTTAGTTATTGCATAGTTAATTGGTTGTCTCCTCCAATTCAATTCGAAAATATTAAAAATGGTCTTCTCCAATTTCTCAGCAACTCACCATTCCTCTCTAATAAAATATTTATTTCATATTTATATTTAACTTTCATTGCAGCAAAATTATATCAAGAACCAGTGGCCCTCTATATAGATTGATCTTCTTTATCTTTGGACAGAGACAAACTGTACAAATAAACCAAATATACCAATTAACTACAATTTAATTGGTATATTTGTACAGTTTGTCTATGCCCAAATATACTGGGGGTAAGAAAGCTATAATGGTAAGCTCATGATATAATATATACACTTTGTTTGTAGTTACTATCAATCAATACCTAAACAATTGATTAAAAATACTACTATCTTTTTTACCAATTCGGTTGAAATAACCATTTTGATTTCATGATGATGATATAGTAAAAGATCGAAATTTTTTTTATTCAATAGAAAATTATGTTAGTTGATATAAAGAATGTTGTTCAATGTTAGCTTTGACAACAACTATGTTAAGAATTAAGTATATTCCTCACTACGACTAAAGGAATAACATATTTAATTTAATTATCATAGTCGTGGAACAGGGGAGTACCCTTTTTATCCATTCTACTACACCTACAAGTTTGGTAGATAGGTGAGAAAAATGATAATCTATTTATTTACTTATAATAAAATCTTGTATTATTTTATTTTTTTTACAATTATAATTTTTTTTAGGCTAAATACCACCCGTGGTCCCTTAACTAAATTTCGGTTAACGATTTGGTCCTTTATCTTTTTTTTTTTTTTTCCCGATTTGGTCCTTTATATTTTTAAATAATTTCAGCGTTACCCTTTAAGTGGGATTTCGTTAAGAAAAAGTTAAAAAAATCCCTCATCTAGATCATTGCATATGTTCATCAAACCTCTAGGAACGATTGCCACTGATCTGAAGTGATTTTTATGGAGTATAAATACCAATAACTTCAGTTTTAACGAATCAATCCTACTATCAAACGTAGAACAAATTTTGAATATTTTTCTGAAATATTTTCAAAACATAAAGGATAAGTTTTTCTGAACATGTATGAGGAATTTTTTTAATTTTTTCTTAACGAAACCCCATTTAAAGGGTAACGTTGAAATTATTTAAAAACATGAAGGACCAAATCGGGGGAAAAAAAAGATAAAGGACTAAATCGTTAACTGAAATTAAGTTAAGGGACCACGGGTGGTATTTAGCATTTTTTTTACTAGAAATATTATGGGTCCACCATTTTATCATTTTTAATATAACAAAATTAATTTCTTAATCTATGAATCATTTTAATTCATTACATATAAATACATCACAATGTCTTAATTATAATTTAACAGTTTTAACAATCATACACCTTAAAATGCACCTTAAATTACACGATATATAAAAATATAATCCTTACCATTTAAAAATCAATAATCAAAGTTATACACAAATCATCCAATAATTTTAAATTAAAATAAATTTGAAAAATATATTGAAACAATTAAATTGATATGACAATCAAAAAATAAATTGATGAACAAATTTAAAACAATTGCTAATGTTAAAGTATGCATAAAATGTAATTTTTTTATACGTACCAAAATATATTTTTTGTAATTTTGTCTTAATAGTGAATTCACACATATATGTACAATGTGTGATGTATTAAAAACTATTCTATAAAAAACAAAAACAAAAATTGTTATGTTAACTTAGATATATTGAAAAAAGTCAATCTTATGTATAATATTTGTCCATTTTTCTCTTATCAATGTCTAATGCCCCAAAAACAATTAAAAATATATATAGTAAAAAAAATTTTAATTCCTACCGATATAACTTGTATATTATAATAAAGGCAGTGCAATCCACAATTATCAATTATATAATCTATTTATTACTAAATTGTTTTTTTATTTCATGTAAATTATTGTTTTGTAAAACATAATCTAAAAATACATATTAAAGAACAATTATGTTTAACTACCATCACTTTCATAAACCTATAAATCTGACAAAGGATAAATTAGATCATATTATATAACTTCTACCAATAAAAAATATAACGCAAGATACAAGAAATAATATTAAAAATAAAACATAAAAAGAAAATTAAAAAGCCAATTATAAACTTGAAAGTTTGCATAAACCATTTTGTACAGTTCTCATCGGCGGCGCATCATATCTCATGGGGGTGAATGGTGGAAAAATGATGAAGATGAAAACTTTAAAAGAATAGTGGATGATAGAGATGCAGCTGAGGTTGGTGAAAATGCTCTGAAAATGAATTGCAAAGCTCAGTTATATGTTGATCACTCTGTAAAAGGGTTGTTTGGATTAGAACCATGAATAGAGTTGGGGCAGTCTTCTGGGGTGTTAAATGGTTATGCAAAAATTGATGTTGATGATGATGGAAGTGTTAGTGACAGTCACAATAGTGAAGATGAAGTTAATGGTGTTTAGTTTGATGATAGTGAGGATGAGAGAGCACTTGTCTTGAATGATGGTTTTGGTGTTGATAATACAATACACGATTCTTCTATTGGATCATATAATGTTGAAATCCATGGTTTAAACCATGGTAAACCATATAGTGTGAAGACTACTACATATAGGTCTATTCCAAAGAAAACAACTAAGAACATGGATATTGTTCATGTGTTGGACAATTATAATTCAAATATTGAAATGGAGTATGCTTATGCTAGTGAAGAGCTAGATAGTAGTGACCCTGATTCAAATTCAGACAAAGAGAATGGACCAAAGTATGACCAGTTTACAGTGAAGGAGCTAAACAAAAATTACAAGTTTAAATTGGGACTAGAGTTTAAATCACTTGTTGAGTTTAAAGATGCAATCAGAGAATGTTTTATATTAAATGGGAAGGAAATCAAGTTAATAAAGAATGATACCATAAGCGTAAGGGTGATATGCAAAGCTAAATGTGGGTTCTTAGCACTTGTAAGTAAAGTGGGGGATAGTCACACTTTTAGAATGAAGAAAAGGCGTGGTGATCACTGTAAAACCCTTAGTTTTTAAATTCTAATTTATGCAATTTTAGTGTGTTTCGTGTTGAATTGCTGAGGCATTTAGCTCAATTTTATTTTATTTTGCGGATCAAGTACCAAAAATATATTTTGTTAGAGTTTGTAATATGTTTAATATATATATATATATATATATATATATATATATATATATATATATATATATTGAGACCCGATTAAATTTATTTGTCGAAGAATAATTTATTTACGTTACGAAAAATTTAATATCGGGCAGTTCTTTAAAATATCACTCATTGCTGATAAATTCATCTCCCAATTGAGTTGCGACCAACGTAGATATTTTTATCAAAATAGATTGAGATGTGAGTGAGGTGATCTGTGTAAGATTTTTAGATATTTTTGTTTGGTTGTAATTATATATATATATATAAGGGAAAGAAAAGAAATCAGAAAGGAAAAACATTTCCCTCATGCGCTCATGAGTTCTCCTTCTTTTTTCTTCCTCTATTTCGCAAACCCAGGTGTTGGTACAAAACCGCAAACTCAAACCCTCATTTATCTTTTAGATCTAAGCTTCCATTCGAGAAGTGTCAGGAGGGAAAGTTACTCCTCTTCACACTACGGTGCTTGTGAGCTAAATTTTGAGGTGTCGACGCGAGCGAGAGTTTTTGCTGTACTTGATTGTAGTAGCGGAAATGGTTGAGAATGCGATAACGAAGGTAAGGACTCCTTTCAAATTTTTAGTTTGCATATAGGGACTCCATATGTGTGATTGATGTATGATCAATGTGTGATTGCGTGATAATTAATTTCGACGTGAATATATATATTTTGAGTGAAAATACGTTTGTTACATGTTATGGATTTATGATTAAATTTTATGTGATTAATGTGTGTTCAATGTGTGAATTTGTGGAGATTGAGTTTGAGATGATTTTGTATTCATAACTATTAATATGGGTGTTATGAATTTTATTGAGGAAAAAAAATGTTGAGTATGCTCTGTGATAAGTTTGAAAAATCGTTAGTGTTAAATGAGTATTAAAAATGGGGCATCTTTTAATAGCTGCATTTACTTAATGATTGTGGTGAAAAGAGTCAGAGTATGCTCATGCATTTCATAGCTTGTGGTGACCTTGATGAGCCAGTGTCAGTGGTGACCGCGATGGGCCACGATGTTAAGTGGTGACCGTGATGGGCCATAGTGTTAAGTGATGACCGTGATGGGCCATATGATGGTTCCATGAGATGATTGGTCCATCTTATCCTTACGAGGATTTTACTATCGTGTAGGTCTATGATAGACTACACTCTAGTAAATCATGTTGATCTGTGATGGGTGGCACCTCGGTAATTAGTACTGACATGTGATAGACGGTACAATTATGATTTACGCCCCTTGAGGAGGGTTTTGTTTTGGAAATTCTGGAATCATGTGCATTGGCATATACACATTGCATAAGGGTGCTTGGCACGCGAGTCATGGTTGTTACAATGTGATGATTGTATATACATGTCGTGTTGTTGTTTGATATTATGTCGTGATTGCTAAGTGTTATTGCTTGTCTTTTTATCGTGAGTGTTAAATGATTTAGAACCATTTCAAAACTGAAACCTGCATTTTTCGCAGTTGTATTCGGCTACACCTAGTGTGTAGTCGAATACACATCTGTAACGTTCAGTTTTTATTTGAAATTTTGACATCATATTCGAATACAAATCCTCGTATTCGAATACAAATGAGTGAATTTTGCCACTGACTTGATTTTGTATTCGGCTATGACATGTTGTAGTCGAATACGAAAATGCATTTTTAGCTACTGACTTGTCCTATGTATTCGGCTACAGCATGTCGTATTCGAATACAGATGTTTAGTTTTAGCTACTGACTTATCACCTATATTCGGCTACGATATGTTGTAGTCGAATACGACAGAGCATTTTGTCAAAAACTTCATTTTCCAACATTGTTTATGCATTTTTGACATACGAAAATCCTTTTGATGAGTATCCTATGATGAAAGATTCTCTTGAGCATTTAAAACATAAGTTTTTCACTAAATGTTATTTGTTAATTTCGGTTGGTGACCCCTTACATTATTGTGGAAATTGGGCTTTGCCCTCAGATGATACCTGAGTTCGTTCCACCGATTGTTACCTTGACGACGGAAACGTCGTTAGACTTCCCTAACAAGACTCGCCGACTGCTTGGGTACATGACCCCCATCTCAAGCAGGGCTACTTATACGGTGAGGGTAGTGAGGACAAGTACGAAAGTTCGGGCAGTATATCATGTGGAGCTCACTCGCGAGAAGATCGACTATTCGGTACCTTCAAGATTGGTGCTCGGGATGAGTGGAGCATGGGAAGATGCATAGAATTCCTTAGTTAGAGTTGAGGCAGAAGCCACCGTAGGAGCTGGAGATACAATGGTTGGACCAGGGACTGGGGGAAAGGATAAGGGGTCGATGCTATTGGAGCGAGAGATTGCAGGACCATTTGGGCGGGCCGAGTCAGAGCTTCCATTTCCGGTGAATGATCCCTTACCGACTGTGATTAAAGTAGTGGACTGTTATGAGATTCCAGCGCCACCTAAGCCACCTATCTCGTGGGTGGATCTGACTTATGAGGAGACCGATCCTTCTATGGATGTTGATGAGGAGGAGGTTACCTCGAAGATGGATACTGTTTCAGAAGGGACTTGCGGCGTGTGTGGAGGTCACCTATGTTATTGTATTTGCTAGTGGATGATCAGATTAGTTTAGTTCTATAGGGACTTAGTGTCTTTCTTTTGGTAGTTGTACTTATTTCATTATGTGATGACTGTATATATAACACATATTGTTAGTTGACTTTTGTTTGGTGGGTCTAGGTTCAAATTTTTTGACGTGACCATGGAGGGAATATTATTCTTGGAGCAGTACTTTTGTGCAGGTGTCTGCCGAGAATACCCCAGGGGTATGAGCGATGCCTGATAGGTCTTATAGCCCCGATGTATTTTCTACTTGTATATTTTGGATTATCGTCTCAAAAAAACTATTTTAGTTGTTGGTATTTATGATGTAATTATTTATGATTTTTTTCGTTTGTGTTCGCCATGATTTTTATTACTTTAATTTTTTTTTTAAAAATACACTCGCGCTGTTAAAAATCAGAGTGTTACATTGTGCTATCAGAGCTTTGGTTAGATTGTAGGTCGACCCGTAGGTTGGGAGTCGTTATCTGATCATGCGTTGGGGTATGTTGTTTGAGTTGTCAGGTCTGGTGTAGTTGTTATGTGTTGATGAAGTCGAAAGTTATTTTTGGAATTCTTCTAAGTAGTGTTAAGATTTCTTCTTGATGTTGGTTTTGTAGGAAACAATGCCTCCAAGAAGGAACGACGCTGCAAGAGTCAACGTCAACCGAGACGATCAAATGGTTGAAGCAATGAATAACATGGCTACTTATGTTGCTGCATAGACAGCTGCAAAGATTTTGCAGGATCTGGAGAAAAGGGAAAGAGAGATTTGTGCTGTTGAGTCAAGGGGATTGGAAGATTTTCGTCGTTACAATCCTCCAAAGTTCAAGGGTGATGAGGGCTCGGAAAAAGCTGATCAGTGGATTTAAGAAGTGGAAAAGATCTTTGAAATGATTAATTGTCAGGCAGGGGTGAAGGTTAAATATGCTACGTATCTGCTACTAGGGGATGCTGAATATTGGTGGAGAAGTACAAGGCTTCTGATGGGATCAGCTCATGAGGAGGTGAGCTGGGGGTCGTTCAAAAGAAAGTTTAGACAAATACTTTCCGATGAGTACCAGGACTAAGTTGGGTGATGACTTTCTTAAATTGTACCAGGGAAATATGACAGTGGGTGAGTACGCTGCTAAGTTTGAGTCACTATCAAGGCATTTTACGTTTTTCCGTAAAAAGGTTGATGACCAATTTATGTGTCACCGTTTCCAAAAGTTTGAGATTCAAGACTCCATCCTGCCATTGGGAATTCAACGTTTCCAAGTCTTAGGGAGAAATATAGAGAAATTGATGACATGAAGAACAAGGCCAACTGAGGAGGGAACTTTAGTTCAAGGGGGGCTAGTCGGGTGAACTATCAGAACAACAAAGGAAAATAAGTTGTTAATCCCTAAAACCCACCGCAGAACAATAACAACATGGGTCAAAATCACACGGAGAATCAGAACTTTGGAAGACAATTGGGACAAATGAGTCGATGTTTCCGATGTGGGGAAGAGAGGCATTATGCTAATGTTTGTACCTCTAAGAGTCTCACTTGCTACAATTGTCAGAAGTCAGGGCACTTTGCAAGCGATTGCAAGGCTCCGAAGGTGGAACCAACAGTGAATGCAACAAGGGCTACTCGTCCTACTGCTAAAGGACACGTTTATTGCATGGGTGCTGAATTTGGAAATCAATCTAACAACTTGATTCAACGAGATTGCGAGATTGCAGGTAACACTTTAACTGCACTTTTTGATTCGGGGGCAACCCATTCCTTCATTGCTATGGACTGTGTAAATCGTTTGAAGTTATTTGTGTCTTCTCTGCCTTTTGATTTGGTTGTTTCCACACCTGCTAAGACTTTGACCGTAAAGACTGCATGTTTACATTGTCAAGTAACTATCCAACTAAGGTTCTACCAGCTACTCTAAGAGTTGTTGGAGAACAAACTTAGTCGACTCTTGATAGTTGTGAGTAGACGACAATCATTGTAACATATTTTATTTTGCTATAATTATTATTTTAAATTTTTTTTGGAAAACATAACATTTGAATTTATCTCGATTTCGTCCTTTATTTATTTTCATGGTCTTTGTTATATAATATGTTTGTTGTTTGATTTATTTATGAATTATAAAGCATTTAAATATTGAATTGATGTAGAGTTGAATATTTTTTTCCATGAGTTACGATGAAATGAGAAATGCTATTTAAAAATGTGTTTTGGAAATTGTTGTTATAGTTATGAAATCGTTAACGGCGATAAATGCACCTAGTTACATCATTTTGATTAGGGAGAGTTGTCTGTTAAATAGAGTCGCCCTTATGCAAGATGTCATTCGTAGGAGGAGAGGGTTATCAACGAGATGTAAGCTCCCTAAGTGATGCGCGATGATGCGTTGCGGGATTGAGGGGAGAGGACTATCTGTTAAATGGAGCCACCCCTAAGGGAAAGGTAACCCTTAGGAGGAAAGGGATATCAATGAGATGAAGCCACCTCTTAGTTCTCAAGAATTTATATAAGTTTAATGATTTTATCATGTGTATAATTTATTTGAAAATTATCTATATTTCATGTAGTATTGTTTAGCATATTTGCAATAAGATTGTAAAATAATTATTCGTGCCTTTTTGTGTTTCCCTTCTAGTTGATGGTGGTTGTTGTCTCCTCATTAAGTCCTTGTGACTTACCCCTTCATGTTGTTTATTTTTTCAGATTCACATACAGCTGAGTAGAAAGCTGTTAGTAGATTCAAGCCTCGTTCATATTTCTTTTGGTAGGCTTCTTTGATCGAGGACTTTTTTTTTTTTGTAAAGTTCGTTGAGTCGTGATGTATTTTGCAACTATTTTGAGTCTAGAAAATCTTTTTTTGGGAAATGTATTAAATACTTAGATTATGCTCTAAGAATTATGACTGAGTTAAAGGTTTCAATAGGGATTTTATAAATTTGGAAACGTTGAAGTTATAGAGAGTGCTTTGTCGAAATTTTGAGAAAAATTATATATATTTTTTGAAATGGTCATTGAGAACTATTTAATCGCTTAATTGTTAAGTTAGTTGATAGGCAGACTTGGAGTATAGCTTGTGCGCCGATCACAGCGTTTAGTTTTCGGGTCGTGACAATTTTAATCTAAAATAACTCATGTTTCTAAGAGTTGTCCTTTGTAATTTGCACTAATTAGAGAACGAGTTGGTTCCAGTAGTTCTTGGTCTTTCTTTAAGTCGTGTCCTCTGTTCCAAGCTTGGAAATTCCCCTTTTTTGGTTCATTCTTTCCCTGCTCCACTACGCTTGGTTGATTCTCGAAGACAGAGAGGTAGGATCATGCATGCAATGCTTCTGGGCAGGTTTGATGGACTTAGGTAATCTTTTATATTTTGGATGATTTAGAAGAGATTGAAAAATTGGATCATTGGAAGGGATAATGAACATTACTATTTTTGGGCGTTCTATCAAGTTCAACTACGGGAAGGAAATGAGGGAAATAAAATGATTATTTCCGATTTTTTTCCAATGGAAGGGAAATAAGTGAGAGAAATGACTGGAAATTTTCATTTTTGACCCTTGGGCATTTCCTATTTTACCTTTTGTCCATTTCTATTTTAACTAAAATTCATTATTTCTAAATTAATATGTTAATAGTTAAATAAATCTTTATTTTAATCAAATTTTAATTAAGTGAGTTGTTACACTTTGAGGTCTACCGACATTGTCTAAATTGAGGTGTACCCACTTAAATTAATTATAATAACTTTTTATTTAATTATAATTTTGGATATCTATCTTATTTATAAATAAAATGAGATCTACATTGATTATGTGACTAGCAAATTATTCTAGATGTCTCTCACCCTAAAATATGCCACATTTCCTATCACAAATTATCATTTGCCTTGAGAATTGTGAAGATATGTCTCAAATCAGCAATAACTTGCGGTTGGTTATTGTTATAACTGAATTTGGCCAATTTGGTTATGATAAAGTAGTAATAGTTAGTTAAGCTAATTTGTTTTAGCATACTATATATAATTGTAAATGCATTTGTTGCAAAAGAGTAATGAAAAGAGACCTATGCAATTATCAAGAGGATTCATAGAAAATCAGAAAAGAGACTAAGGGAGAGAGAAAATAGAGTGACTGTAAATGGGGAGCTTGTATTGATGTACTCTCAACAGTGATAGATACAAGGGCACTACAATTGAGAAATGCTTTAATCTTGTAAATTCAATACTCATAGTGAATTGCTTTGCTTCCTTGCCCGTGACATATGTCTCAAGTAATTGAGGTTGAACACGTATATTTTGGTGTTATTCTTGCACAAACGAAGAACGTTCTTCGTTTCATTTCTGGTTAATTTTTGTTAGTTAATCTTTATTGCAGATCCTATTCTTGAAACAATAAGAATATTTAATAAAATAATTATAATTAAGATAATAAAACATAATATATTTATTAATTTTACTTTATATTCATGGTTACAAACATCTCCCATAATTTACCTCTGTGTAACGGGAATACATGATTTCGATTTTTTTTCAAAAGAAACAATAAAAATTCCATAATCTATTTCTAATCAAAGCACCAATATGAATCAAGTATATTTCAAAAAAAAAAAAAAAACTGAAACAAGCCTATTGAAAACAATCTCCAATGTGATCGACATTGAAATTGTTTCAAATTGCAATTTATTCATTGCTAACCATAAAAAATTCATCGGTGTGATTCCAATAAATCACCAACATATATCAAGTAGATTATAGACAATTTTCAACGTCATTGACACCGTTTTAATTTTGAAATTTATCATTGTCAGTAATTAAAATAATAACAACAAAATATATTAATTAATTTCATTTTCATTCACAATTATAAACACGACTACTATAATTTGGTTGTTTTTAATGGAAATAGAAATGCACAATTTGACATTTTTATAAAGAGTAATGGTATATAGCGTGAATGATTTGTAAACAAAAACAATAAATACACATATGCCAAGATTTTAAAAGCGATAAAAAGTAGTAAGTTTAGTTTTTAACGTAATTCAAGTAAGGTTGACCAATCATAGTAAGTTGTTGACCGTCGTGCATGACTCTTTCGCATAATCAAACATTTTTATTTTACAAAAGGAACCGTAAAATCAATTTGATTTCAATCATGCTCCACTATTTCAATTCACAATTTATTCCTCCCAATTAATTTAAAACATCAGTTGCAATACACTATAACACTTTAATCATATTTTACTCCAATATCAAATATATGTAAAAGTAGAGTTAAAGAAAATTGATGTAAATATTTGTACTAGATACATTAGTTTTCTTTGACCCACTTTTACTTATATGAAAAAATATAAATTTAAAATTTAAAATTGATCTTATATTTGAATTTTGAATAACAAATTAAAAATGATATACCACAAAATAGAAATTTCGGATATGTTAAACTCAAAACTAATATCTTGTCTAAAAAATGTTGTTTCTCTTATATTTTTAGTAAAAAAACTTTGTTTCTTAAATTCCTAATTTCCTTCATATAATTCAAGTCATTACTTTTTTATAAATACATAATGTTGTCGCCAACTTCCAATGTATGCTTTCTAACCTTCATTTTGAAATAAAGTTTTGCAATTCTAATTGATCCAATCTTCCTTCGTGTTCATTTTCTCTAGGGTTGTCAAAAAGTGTGTTCATCAACTACATAAATCATTTATCGTGAAATATTTGAAAATATTTTGATCAATTTGAGAAATAATTTGTCATTGTTTCTATTTTTATCATTTATTTCATTTTTAACTTAAATTATCTGTATTTGATTTTTGTAATCAGTGGTTATTCTCTAAGAAATCACATTCTTACGTTTATCTTTGATTATGTATTTATATTCATTATGTATGTGTTAATATCCCACATCCTTTTTTTCAATTTAGGATAAAATCAGTTTTTTTTGTATGATACATAACACTAGTCCATTCTCTTTTTTGTGTTATAATTTGTTTACACGTCTTTCTGTATGCAAGCTTGACTATTTTTTTTTTAAATTGACATACTTTTTTTTTTTATAACACAATAAGCTTGACTTTGTTAATATTTCTTTTATTTTTTATTTTTTACAAAAAAGTGAAGACTTCTTTTAATTATTTATTTTTATTACAAATATTTTATTACTTGTATGTAAATTTTATAATGCATACTTCATAACAAAATTTTATGTCGTTTTTCTTAAACAATTAAAAAATATCATTTTATTTTCCATCTTCTCATCTCTTCTTCGTTAATAAGTACTCTTTCTATCTTTCATCAACAAAACCTTGCAGATAATTTATTTTAGTTTTAATTATAATTTTATCCTCTCTATTTTTATCAAATTAAGAAATTGGTTTCTTTATTTTTACAAGTCGATAGTTTTGGTCATTCTCCCAAATTTTAAAACTAAAAAAAATGAGAATTTGAAATATTTTAGATAACTGTGATATACAATTTCATGATATAGAACAACCTAAATGCATTAATTATTCATATGTCATTAATTAAATTACAAATATGAAAAATTTATGAAGTTGAAAGTTAAGTCTTTACGATGTTTTATTCTAATTTTATCGGTGTTAATCATTCTACATCAATGTATAATATGACACGTTATTTAAAACATTTTACGTCGCCATTTTTTAGTAAAAAGATGAAAGGAAAATACCAAAAATGTCGACTTTTAAAATAGGAGACTAATTTCGTAAATAAGTAAAAATAGGAGACTAATTTCGTAAATAAGTAAAAATAAGAAACTAAAACTACATTCAAGCCTTTATTTTATTTTAATTTTGAGGATTTGCATGCCATTAATTATTGTCTTCACGATACAGGGTCTCCTTTCTTTCTTTCTACTATTCTTCTTTGAAAACCTCCATCTTTAAAACAACCTTATTTATTTGCTGCTTCTTCACCAAAATCCTTTGGATATTCAATTTTCTACTTGACTGTTTTGTATATTTGATTTTCTTCTAACTTAAAATCAACCATTTAATTAGTATAATGTAACAAAAAACTGTTGTTAGTTTTTACACGAGAACAATATTTCCATTACTTTTTTTCTTTTCAAAGAGGTATAACTCAATTCAACGAATAGAAATTTAAGGTCTCCTAATTCAAACCTTCGTGTAACACAGTATTAAATTTTTATCCAATTATGGTGTGAATTAAATTTAAATTTTAATACTAATAAAATTCTATTAACAATAAAAAAGACTTCACAAAATTTTATATTTATTAAATAATTTTCTCATATGTATGTTTTATATAGTTTTGTAATATTTAAAATATATACAAAGTAATTTTACTGCAAATAATTACCGGTGCAAGGCATGGGTCTTACACTAGTTAGACTTTATTTCGTAAAATTAATTGATGACTGCAAGCTTAAAGTTTACAGTTGTTAAACTAATTAAAGTGTTTGGTAAAATTAACTTAAAAATGTAAAATAATATTTTAGTTCGCCTTCTATGGAAGTGTAAGTATTTCTAATGCGTTTCATGATGAGATCAAAACTCTCATGGCATTAAGCTCTCTTGGCAAACATGTTTCAAAAAACCATTATATTTTTCACACTCCTTACATATTGTGCAATTAGTGACTATTGGTACAAATAGATTTTATCATTATGTCAACATTTTGGTGGCTATTCGGAACTTTTTAGCAAAAAATTGGAACATTGCCTTTCACCATATTATTCTAAAAGGAAACTAATATGCATATATTCTTACAAATACGAAAGCAAATGAGTTATATCATTGTATGTATCTGATGGAAATGATGATGATTTTAATAGAACATTGTTGGAAATAATGATGACATTAATGAGAGTTAGTATTGGTGTGAATTGAAAAATAAGGAAGTCCCACATAGGAGGGATAACACACACTAGTAGTGTTTATAAGGTGGAGATATGACACTTGGGGTGTGCCCTAAAGGGTACCCAATTTTGTGAAGGGGCGAGAACGCAGTCAAAATTGACCACCACACACGCGGACGTCGCCGCCGCAGGTCGGGCCTGGGCATGGGCTAGAGGTGTATTATTTTTTAGTATCCAAGCATGTTTCTGTGGTTCTGAACTCATGGATCGCACTTTTTTCTTTGATCCAGTTGCAAATTTCCTCTATAAATAGAGGGATCTCCTCAGTTGGAAAAGCACACCAAAAGTTCTCCGGAACTGAGACTTTTATCTACTTCTCCCCCTTTCTTTCTTTATTTTTCTTCTATTTCTATCGAGTGTTCGTTCTAGAATCAAGAAGCACTGAAAGTAGTAAACAAGCCAAAACAAAAACTCGAAGAAGTAAGAAAGTCAAAATTGTTAAAGAGTATGGACCCGATTATACGGCCTATACTTTAGAAGAGGATCCTACAAATCTCAAAAAAGCTTTGTCTTCATTGGATACAGATTTATGGCAAGAAGCTATAAACGATGAAAGGGATTCTCTAGAGTCTAACAGGACCTGACATTTAGTAGACTTGCCTCCTGGTTGCAAACCGATAGGTTGTAAATGGATATTGAAAAAGAAACTAAAACCCGATGGAACTGTTGATAAATACAAGGCACACCTTATAGCCAAAGGTTTTAGACAAAGAGAAAATATAGATTTTTTTGACAAATTTTCACCGGTCACTAGAGTAACATCCATTAGGGTACTCATATCACTAACATCTATTCATAACCTGGTGATACACCAAATGGATGTTAAAATAGCTTTTTTAAATGATGACTTGGAAGAAGAAATCTATATGGAACAACCTGAAGGTTTTGTAATTCATGGACAAGAAAACAAGGTCTGTAAGTTAGATACATCTTTGTATGGTCTTAAACAAGCTCCTAAGCAATGACATGAAAATTTTGATAACTTGATTATATCAAATGAGCTTAAAGTGAATGAAAGTGACAAATGCATTTATTACAAATATGAAAATGGAATTTGCACTATCATATGTCTATATGTAGACGACTTACTCATATTTGGTTCAAACACTCATGCTGTAAATTCTATGAAATCATTGTTGAGTAACAACTTTGATATGAAAGACCTCATAGAAGTGAGTGTAATCCTAAGAATCAAGATTACTAGGTCAGAAAAGGGAATTTCTTTGATCAGAGAAGCGAGTGTAATCCTAGGAATAGAAAGAGTCATGAGATACCTAAAAAGTACCATGAGTCTCGGATTACATTATCAAAGATTTCATGTCGTCCTTGAAGGATACAATGATGCTGGTTGGAACACCTTATCAAATGACTCCGAAGCAACCAGTGGCTATATTTTTAGAATAGTCGGTGGTGATGTATCTTGGAAATAGAAGAAACAGACGATACTGGCTCAGTCCACTATGGAGTCTAAAATGATAGCACTAGCTACAACTAGTGAAGGAGCGAGCTGGTTGAGATGCTTGCAAGCTGAGACCCCTTTATGGGAAAAACTTATGCTAGTTGTGTTGATCCATTGCGATAGTACCGCAACTATTGCACAAATTGAGATTACAACGGTAAGAGACGACAAATACGTCGTACGCGCAACACAGTTAGAAAATTACTTTCTAAAGGAGCTGTTATAGTGGATCATGTACGCACTGATGAGAATTTAGCAGATCCTTTGACGAAAGGATTGGCTAGAGAGAAAGTCATAAATACATCCAAAAGGATGAGACTATTGCCTATAGAACAATGAGTCACTCATGATGGTAACCCGACCTAAAAGACTGGAGATCTCAAAAATTAGGTTCAATGGGTAATATCAAGTCATAGTGATATGAGATGAACATGCTATTATATATGAGAGAAACATGATTCCTAAAGCGATGAAAGGTTGAGATGATAGAAACTCTTAATGAGATCTATACTATATTTGGAGTGGAGTACCTAACTACAGGATTTCTCTTGATGGACTCACCTATGTGAATGTGGAAGTGGGGTCGCTTCCTATGGAATTTTGAGGCAAAATTCATAGAGCGTTCACTATACTAGGATAGACCTGCAGGGCCATAAATGCACAGGCTTTTGAGAATACACCCAAAAAAAAGGTTGTGTGTGGGTTTCAAGTTAGAGATAGAGTTCAAGACTACGAGTCACTCTTGTTGAATCTAAATCTTACTTGCTATGCAAAGGTTCAAGTCAGGAGACACCTTTGTTTATGCACGATCTTATAGAGGCGTTTGACGCTATTTTAGAAACCTTCTTTTTAAATTCAAATGAGGGATTGTTGGAAATAATGATGACATTAATGAGAGTTAGTGTTGGTGTGAATTGAAAAATAAGGAAGTCCCACATAAGAGGGATAACACACACTAGTAGTGTTTATAGTGTGGAGGTATGACACTTGAGGTGTGCCCCAAGGGGTACCCAATTTTGTGAAAGGGCGAGAATGCATGTAAAATTGACCACCACACACGCGGGCGCCACCGCCGGCTGGGCCTGGGCCTAGGCTAAGTGGTGTATTATTTGTTAGTATCCAAAAAAAATATTATTTTTTATTTTTAATAATAAAATGCATGCCTTTTTATCTCATTGATACATTGTATACGTTTGCCCTCCATCGAGTCAACATTCAACATTTGATCCAGTCTTCCTTCCTGAATTCGCGCGTCTGTTTGCCCGATCAAACCCTAGCATTTTTCGCGTTCTTAGTTTTTGTGGACACGCGCATCAGTTCATTGCCCGGTCAAGAAAAACCTAGTAAAACTCGCAGCACGTTTATGTGGTTCTGGACTCATGGATCGCACTTTTTTCTCTAACCCAGTTGCAGATTTCCTCTATATATAGAGAGATCTCCTCAGTTGGAAAAGCACACCAAAAGTTCTCCGAATCTGAGACTTTCTCTGCTTCTCCCCTTTTCTTTCTTTCTTCTCCTCTTCTATTTCTTTCAAGTGGTCATTGTACCATATTACGAGAGGCAGCCTTTTGACTGTCTTATTTTGGGTGTAATTCTAGAACGGTTTTCTACGGTGCAGTGGAACTACAAAATAGTGTATTTAAGTTGTTTTATCATGGGCACTTAGTAGTTGATGGTTTGCCTTGCACAATTTGGGCAGTGCCGCGAAACGTCTTAAAGAGAGCGACCTATAGGTCCAATTAGATTCGTGGAAAGAAAATTAGTCGTTCGTGGAGTTTATTATATAGGGTGGATGATAAAATTATGGGGTATCTAAAAAAATTCATTGAATCAGGGTCATTTGATTTAGTTTTTTAATATTCAAAAAGAAAAAACTTATTTGAATGTATAGTTTTGCAATATGATTTTTGAAAACAATTATCAAAATACTGTTTTTAAAAGCCAAAAAGAAGAACAGGTGATACATGTTTTCCATTTTTCTTATTTATACTTGAATTCAGAGGATATTTGAAACAAATTTTATTTTATAGAGCATATTATAGTCCCCTTTAAGAGCTTGACTTGGTGGATTGTAGGAATATTCATTCCTCTGAGTTTCCTTTATTTCCGGTAATAATAATTCCATGTTTTGCTATTATTGATCTAATTTCTCTATGAATTTTTAAAGTGTGAATCGGGTTCGCATGTCTAAACTCATTGTGTGTGTGTGGTTGCTGATATTTGGATTATTGATCTAATTTCTCTGTGAATTTTTGTATAGGCTTTTCTATTTATCATGTTGCATTAAATTGGTCTCATAATCTTAAATTGGTTTCACTCGACAAAGAAGGCGATAAAATGTTGTAATAATTCTCATGTGTTTTGTTATTTGATGAAAATAATTATAAAGTTTTCATAGAAAATAATATGATAAATGTATGTACTAAAAATTTTTTAAAAAAACGTTGAAATGATGTTTTAAATGAAAATGAAATTTTTTAATATTTATATAAGGATAAATATGTTAATTCAAAATGCAAATTTTCCAAACAGTTTATTAAATGTTTTCTCGAATAAAACACAACGGTCATTCGCACCTTAGTTGCTCTAGCGCTTGTTGCAACAATGGAGCCTATGAAAAGTTAATTTTCATTTTGTCCTCTTTTAAATTTGGAGCTCAATTATTATATTTTGGATAAAATTATACTCTATTAGTTAGAGATTATTATTAGTTAGAGACTTTTATTTCAATTCAATAAAAAATGTAATGTATACCATAATATAGAACTCAAATAATAATTACCAAATTTTATATCGACATTTCTTTTGTATAAATTTTCCTAGCACACTTTTTTTTAAAAAAATTTAATTTAAATTTAAAAACCTACAATATGAATATCGAAAAGAAAATTTTGAGAAGTTCAAATAATATAGATAACATAAAAATGGTACAAGTGAATGAAATTAAAACCAGCGTTGTATGATAAAACACAGTATATAGGCTACTGCAACAAATGAAATACAACAAATCATTAAGTGAACTAGTAGTATCTAGCACTTAAACAAGTCCAAAGCGATCTTTTGTTTTAAAAGAACTTAAAAATAATTTTTATAGTATTTTATTTTTATTATAACATTTTACAAAAAAATTAAAATAAAGTTTTAAATAAAAAATTAGTTTAAATAGTTTATCTTAAAATATCATTTTAAGTATTTCATTTATTTACTAAAACTTTTTTTGGATAGAGAAATTTTAAAAAGTGATTAAAATGAAAAATTATTTTGATAAGCTCTTCGTAAAATTCAATTTTGAAATATATCTTTTTTTAAAAAAATGTTATTTTTATCATGTTAAAATCTCTAATAATAAATATCTAAATTATTAAATATCAAAATTACTTTTTTGAATCGATAACAAATAATTCTAAGACAACTTCTACTATTTTTAAGTAAGTATTACGATTCTTGATTTAAAAAATTGATAAGAGATAAATAGAGAAAAATTAATTGAATTTTATTGATGATAAAAAGAATGAATTATATCAAGAGTTACATAGAATTATATAGCCATTTAGATAAACAACTAATAAGTGTAAAATAACTAACTAACTAGTATAATTAACTAACAAATGTAACTAATTAACCATTAAAATCTCTAATAGTAAGTTCTTAAAAAGTCAAAATCACTTTTTAAGAATCTTAAAGAAACTCAAACTCAAACTCAAAGCAGATGCTTGAACTCTTAACGGGATATTATTTGCAAGGAAAGGTGTCTTACTCAAGACACTAATCATTCTTTGGACAACCATTGGAGATGATAGCAGAGATGTAACTGAATGTAAACTCTTTGAGAGGCATTATGTAAAGCATATAAAAGGCTTGTAATGTGATTCAATTGATAATGAGAATAATTCTCTTTCTTATACGACACTCTTTTATCCGTTCTAAATTTTTCTCTATTCTAATAGCTCTCTAAATCAATAATCTTATAAGAACTTTACAGAATCTGTTCATAACAAGAATTGAACTGTGTGTATTACAAATTACAAGTAATAGTTAAAAAATTTGTGGCAGTTAAAAGGGGGGCCTGCAACCGCCGCAGTTTGATGTTTGTGACAGATTCCCAACCGTCGCAGATTCGTGTGTTGCGAGACTATTTTGCGACGGTTAGAAAAACCGTCATTCCAGCTGCTGCAAATGTTTGCGACAGTTCTAACCGCCTCCAACAGAGTCTTTAATTGCACCTAAATTTTGGTCCATTGCGACGGTTATGAACCACCACAATGTAATTTTTGCGACGATTACGAATCGTTGCAAACTTAATTTTTATTGCTTTTTTTTTTATTTTTCATTAATTTAATTAAAATAAAAAATATTTATAAATCTCATTCATATAACTAAAATATACAGATATAGAATTATAAATAAATCTCATTCATATAATATATTCAAAAGTAACAACCATACATTAAATTTAATTAAAACAATAAATAAATTAGTTAAATATTCAAAAATTAAAATATTAATAAAGTGAATGAACATGCAAAACAACAACATCAAACTTAGTTCATAAATCATCTAGATAGTTCCTAATGAAGTTGTTCCATTATTAGACCGACAACTAGAATCAGAAGAACATCTTCTATATCTTGGTAATTCAGCCTCAAACATATAAGTTTATATATTAAATTCAACCTCATTTTTTCATACATAATCATGACTTTAATATTAACATCAAACTAATTAAACTCAAACAAGATCAAAGGCTCAAAATCAAAACATGCAAACATCAAACTATTTCCTCGATTTGATAATGGCAATAAACAACTCAAATAGAAGATTAAAACATGATCTGTGATTTAATTACAATATAAATAAAAAAAATATTTCAAACTAATGAACATTATTATGATTAATTAATGTCAAACAGTACTCAAATTCAACAAAGGCATTGAGATTACAATCACATTTTCAGCAAATAGTCTTGCAAACACGACATCAATCATTACAAGAAAATTTGTCATTACCTATAGCAAATTTTGAAAGATCAAATGCACGTTCTCATCCAACTTACAAATACTAAACAACAACAACAAACTAAAATATCATAAGACACAGTATAACTTCATATAAATGACTAACACATTTAAGTTGAAAAATCTTAAGAATATATGAAACAAGTAAATTAAGATATTATTATATAAACAAACAAGTTCAATGCTTGACACTTGTTCCATGGTTAACCAAATCAAGTGTAGTAAAACCTTTACATTTATATCTACAAGAGAATAAGTGATTACTCATGTGATTACAAGAGAATAAGTGATATATAGTTATAGCTTAAAGCATATATAATTATATAGAAACACACCTCAGTATATAATGAATGTAGCAAGTTTTTCAAAACTCAAAGCAAGGAACTCTGCATTTATTTGAAATACGCTATAGCTTCTAGTACTTGACAACCCTTGATACTAAATAACATATTGCAGAATAATAGTAAGTTGTTTAATAGTGAAAAAATAATTTGTATCATTTTGGATTTTCCACTCTTCAACATGATTTGGCAGTAAAATGTTGATAGCAAAATATTTTGTTGTGTATATATTTAATTATGTCCAATAGTAAACATAAGCATACATCTCTAAGAGAATTATAGACGCCCTTTGTAGAAATGGTTGGAAAAGTGCCTGTAGACTAATGTGTTTTAATAGATTAAGATTAAGATAAGAAGACTCTCCCCTTCTTGCAATGGATTAACGGGAAGAGGGCTCTATCAAACGACACATCTTTTTATATATTATATGGATCTTGCTAGGTTTCAGATGAGGTTTGAAAAAGGATGTGGTTTTGAGAACATAATCACATCTAAGATTAGAAAGATGCTTGATACTACAATGCAAGATGGAAGAATGGGTAAACATGCATGTGCGTACATTATTTCATACAGGAGAGAAAATAAAGAATTGTCATTTGAATGATTTGGTATCTTGTAAATTATAGTGTTGTCGTGTTAAAAGGATGTTGCTATGTTAATTAAGCAAACTAGAAGGGTGACCTTTTAATTATTAATATCAAATTTAGTCTTATTTTGTTAAGGTAACTAAAAGGCCAAATGGATATTAGTTTAAGTGATGTATAAAAGGCAACAAGTCATATTTTCTATTACTGTCATAGCAATTATAAGTCACCAACTAGTCAACTTGTAACAAGTCAAATAAAATGCAAAAAGATAAAGTGTAATGGAAGACCAAACTGTTATCATATTTTTCATTAAATTTTCTTAGATTAGTCGACATCTTGCTCACATCAGTCAATGCAAAAACAACCATTTTTGTACACAAACATATTTTGATACCAAGATAGACTAATTTTTATACAACATTGAATTAAATCGACCAACACATACAATTGTAGCTTCAATCACCAGTTCAAACGTCATCCATCAGGATCATCACTACACTAAAAATAGACTTTAACAACGCTTTTTTTATGCATTTAACAGCGCTTTTAAGCGCTATAGTATGTAGTGCTGTTAAAAGATGTCGTACGTAGAAATATATAGCGCTTTTTGCACAAAAGCGCTATTGTAGGTGTCTCGTTTTACAGCGATTTTCTAATAAGCATTGTCGTAGGTAGAGCTTTTAAAGCGTTTTTTGGAAAGAAAAAAAATGATGTTGTCGGTGTCTCATTTTACAACGCTTTTCTAAAAAACAATGTAGTATGTGATATCTTAAAACATTTTGTTTTCTTCTAAAAAACGTAGTCGAAAGTCTTTAATAGCGCTTTTTGACAAGCGTTGTCATATGTCTTTAATAAAGCTTTTGTAATGCTTTTTTAAGGAAAGCGTTGTCGTAGGTTTTGTTTAATAGAGATTTAGAAAAGCGCGTCATAGGCATGGTTAATGTGGTGGAGTAGATGTGGCAAAAAATACATTTAGAAAAAAAAAATACAAGTTAATGTGGTTGAGTAGATATGATAAAAAAATGCAAATAATGCATCTTCAAAATAAGAGGAAAGATAAGAGGGAGGTTTTAATAAAATAGAATTAAGTTGTTAATTTATTTGTAAGATAAGAGGGACAATTGTTTGTTGTTTTTTTTTTTTTAATTTCGAAAAAGTTTGAAAAAACAATTTATGCCACCGAAAAGATTACTAGGTTGAGTCGCGGAGTAGGTCGCTCTCTTTAAGACGTTTCGAGGCACTGCCCAAAGGTGCAAGGCAGACTATCAACCACGAAGTCCCCAGGATAAAACAGCACAGATCACTGTACGGAGTTCTACTGCACTGCAGAAAACCGTTCGAATTACACCCTCAATATGGCAGTCTAACGACTACCACTCGTAATATGGCACGAAGGCCACTCAAGAAAAAGAAGAAGAAGAAGTAAGAACGGGGGGAAGAAGAGAGAAAAGCCTCAGAATCTGAGTGCTTTTGGTGCAATTTTACAAGTGAGGAGAGTCCTCTATTTATTGAGGAATTTCGTAACTGGATCAGAGAAATTGGTGGATCCATCAGTGCGCTCCTGTTGACCGATCCAAACCTTGACCTCAGGAAACGTGTGCTCCAAAACCGCTGCCCTCCCAAAATGTGTGCCTTTGACTTCCTGAACATGCGCTAGGGTTTTGACTTTGAATAATGACCGGCAATAGCAGTTACGTGGCACCTAGAGTTACGGTTTTGACCGGGCAAAAAGGGAAAGACTAGAACAGATCATTAGGTAGACTCGGTGGAGGGCAGTGACGTAATTAACGCAACAATCAGAGATAAAACGCAAGCATTCAATTTTCAAAATTAATTAAATAATTTTAATTAAAAAATAATAATACACCACAAGACCAAGACCAAGACCAAATCCAAAGCCAAGGCCAAGGACGGGCCGAGCCGGACGGACGGCGGCGCGCACGTGTGGTGGTCAACTATGCTTGCGTTCTCCCTCCTTCACAAAATTGGGGTACCCCTTGGGGCACACCCCAAGGTACATATACCCTTCTAAAGTGTGGTATCCCTCCTATGTGGGACTTCTCATTTTTTCAATTCACAACCACACTAGTTCATTAATGTCACCATTATAACCAACAATTCTTCCATTAATTTTTCATCATTTCCAACAATCCCCCACTTGAATTTAAAAAAAGAGGTTTCAGAAATAGCGTCAAACGCTTCTATAAGATTATGCATAAACAAAGGTGTCGCTTGACTTGAACCTTTGCATAGTAAGTAAGATTCAGATTCAACAAGAGTGACTCGTAGTCTTGAACTCTATCTCTAACATCAAACCCACACACAACCTTTTCATTGGGTGTATTCGCAAAAGCCCGTGCATTTAAGGCCATGCACGTATATCCCAGTATAGTGAACGCTCTAGGAATTCTGCCTCAAAATTCCATAGGAAGCGGCCCCTACATCCACATTCACATAGGTGAGTCTATCAAGAGTACTCCTGTAGCTAGGTACTCCACTCCACATAGAGTATAGATCTCATTAAGAGTTTCTATTATCTCATCCTTATATCACTTCAGGAATCATGTTTCTCTCATAAATAAATAGCATGTTCATCTCATATCACTATGACTTGTTATTACCCATTGAACCTAATTCTTGGGATCTCCAGTCTTTTAGGTCGGGTTACCATCATAAGTGACTCATTGATCTATAGACAATAGTCCCATCCTTTTGGATGTATTTAGGACTTTCTCTCTAGCTAATCCTTTCGTCAAAGGATCCGCTAAATTATCATCAGTGCGTACATGATCCACTAAAATAGCTCCTTTAGAAAGTAATTCTCTAATTGTGTTGTGCTTACGACGTATTTTTCATCTCTTACCGTTGGAATAACGGTTCTTAACTTTTGCAATAGCCGCACAGTGCATCATCACAGCTAGTAAAGGTTTTTCCCATAAAGGGACCTTAGCTAGCAAGAATCTCAACCAACTTGCTTCTTTACTAGCAGTAGCTAGTGCTATCATTTCAGACTCCATAGTGGACTGAGCCAATATCGTCTGTTTCTTCGACTTCCAAGATACCGTACCACCGTCTATACAGAAAATATAGCTGTTGGTTGCTTTGGAATCATCTGATAAGGTGTTCTAATCAGCATCACTGTATCCTTCAAGAACAGCAGGAAATCTTCGATAATGTAATCCGAGACTCATGGTGCTTTTAAGGTATCTCATGACTCTTTCGATAGCGTGCCAATGCTCCATACTAGGTCTACTAGTAAACCTGCACAACAATCCCACGACATAGGCAATGTCGGGTGTAGTATAATCAGTGGCATACCTGAGGCTGCCAATGATGCTTGCATATTCAATTTGTCTAACACTTTCACCAGTGTTCTTGAAAAGTTTCACACTTGGATCATATGGTGTGCAAGCAGGTTTACAGTCAAAGTAATTATATTTCTTTATGATCTTTTCAACATAGTGAGATTGATCCAAAGAAATTCCCTTTTCTGACCTAGTAATCTTTATTCCAAGGATTACACTCGCTTCTCCGAGGTCTTTCATATCAAAGTTGTTACTCAACAGTGATTTCACATTGTTGACGGCATGAATGTTTGAACCAAATATGAGTAAGTCGTCTACATAGAGACATATGATAGTGCAAATGCCATTTTCAAATTTGTAATAAATACATTTGTCACTTTCATTCACTTTAAACTCATTCGACAAAATCAAGTTGTCAAATTTTTCATGCCATTGTTTAGGAGCTTGTTTAAGACATACAGAGACTTATCTAACTTACAGACCTTGTTTTCTTGCCCATGTATCACAAAACCTTCTAGTTGTTCGATATAGATTTCTTCTTCTAGGTCACCATTTAAAAAAGTTGTTTTTACATCCATCTGGTGTATCACCAGGTTATGAATAGCCGCAAGTGATATGAGCACCCTAATGGACGTTATTCTAGTGACAGGCGAAAAAGTGTCAAAGAAATCTATATTTTCTCTTTGTCTAAAACCTTTGGCTACAAGGCGTGCTTTGTACTTATCAATAGATCCATCGGGTTTTAGTTTCTTTTTCAAAATCCATTTACAACCTATAGGTTTGCAACCAGGTGGCAAGTCCACTAAGTGCCAGGTCTTGTTAGACTCTAGGGAATCCATTTCATCGTTGATAGCTTCTTGCCATAAATCTGCATCCAAAGATGACAAGGCTTCCTTGAGATTTGCAGGATCCTCTTCTAAGTTATAGGCCATATATTCAGGTCCATAATCTTTAGCAACTCTCACTCTCTTACTCCTTCGAGTTTCTGTTTCGTCTTGTTTGTTGCTTTCAGAGCTTCTTATCAGAGGAGCTTGACTAGGTTCGCCGCCCCCACTATTTCTCGATTTGAAAGGAAATTTATTTTCATAGAAGTCAACATCATGCCAAATATTAAAATCACACAACATGTAAGCAGAAGGAAATATTTTATTGATTTCAACATTCAATTTAAACATGCCATCAGTAGCGTACCATTTCCCAACAAAAATACTATTTTTAGAAATAGTGTACAAATCTGCCCCTATAGTTTGAGTAAATCGCGCCTTATTGAGAAGAAAACCAGAAACCAGATTCTTCCTTATTTCTGGAGTGTGCATGACATCCTTCAGAATTAAGGTCTTTCCAGATGTGAATGTTAGTTCCACATCTCCAATACCAGCAACATTAGTGGTGTGGGAATCTCCCAACAACACTTTCTTATCTTTAGCAGCAGTGTATGTTTTAAACATAGCACGATCATAATAGACATGGCGGGAGGCACCAGTGTCTATCCACCATCCATCTGATCCACCAACAACGGGTATCTCAGTTATCATAGCAATGAATTGCTCTTCTGTCAAGTTAGCCTGATTAGCAAGGCCTGGCTTGTTCCTACACTTGCGTGCCATATGACCCTCTTTTCCAAAGTGAAAACAGAGAAAGGGAGTAGGGCCATTTCTAGGAGGCGGTTGCTACTTTGCAATTGGGGCCTTTGGAGGGTTCCCATTCTTGTTGCTGTTCTTTGAATGGCGATTCTGAATCTTTAGTTGTTTGCTGTTTGGCTTCAGAACTGCTCTGATGAATTTCTTTTTCTTGTTATTTGCCACAAGAAGAACTTCATCTTTCTGGTCTTGCTTACGTGATTCTTCCTCAATTCTAAGGCGAGTTTTCATACTTTCTAAAGAGAATTCTTTTGTTTTATGCCGGAGAGAATTTTTAAAATCTTTCCAAGCAGGGGGCAGTTTGTCAATAATAACAGCAATTTGAAACTGTTCATCAAGGGACATACCTTCAGTGATGATTTCGTGAGCAATTTTCTGGATTTCATGAGACTGAGCTTCCACGGATCTGTCATCTGATATTTGAGGTAGCGGCTAACAGCATACTTTTTGGCTCCAGCTTCCTCAATATCATATTTCTTCTTCAGAGCTTCCCAAACCTGTCTAGCAGTATTGCTGTATTAACTGTAGTAATCATACAGATCATCAACAAGTCCATTTAGAATATAATTCTTACATAAGTAATCATTATGTTTCCATTGGGTAAATTCAGCAGCTTTCTTATCATTTTCTGTTTGTTCAGCATCTTCTGGAACAACAGGAATGTGATCCTTCAAAACGTTGGCAAGCTTTTTCGTGGTTAGAAAAAATAACATCTTTTGTTGCCATCGTTTGAAGTGACTTCCTTCAAACCGAAACGGTTTGTTGTAGTCAAAAGCAGAAGAACCTGTCCCAGTAATTTCGTCGGTAGACATGGCAGTTCGAAAAAACGTCTTAAAATTGTTTTTTTTTTTTGAATTTCGAAAAAGTTTGAAAAAACAATTTATGCCACCGAAAAGATTACTGGGTTGAGTCGCGGACTAGGTCGCTCTCTTTAAGATGTTTCGAGGCACTGCCCAAAGGTGCAAGGCAGACTATCAACCACGAAGTCCCCAGGATAAAACAGCCCAGATCACTGTACGGAGTTCTACTGCACTGCAGAAAACCGTTCGAATTACACCCTCAATATGGCAGTCTAACGACTACCACTCGTAATATGGCACAAAGGCCACTAAAGAAAAAGAAGAAGAAGAAGAAGTAAGAATGGGGGGAAGAAGAGAGAAAAGCCTCAGAATCATAGTGCTTTTGGTGCCATTTTTCAAGTGAGGAGAGTCCTCTATTTATAGAGGAATTTCGTAACTGGATCAGAGAAATTGGTGGATCCATCAGTGCGCTCCTGTTGACTGATCCAAACCTTGACCTCAAGAAACCTGTGCTCCAAAACCGGTGCCCACCCAAAATGTGCGCCTTTGACTTCCTGAACATGCGCTAGGGTTTTGACTTTGAATAATGACCGGGCAATAGCAGTTACGTGGCACCTAGAGTTACGGTTTTGACCGGGCAAAAAGGGGAAGACTGGAACAGATCATTGGGTAGACTCGGTGGAGGGCAGTTACGTATTTAACGCAACAATCAGAGATAAAACGCAAGCATTCAATTTTCAAAATTAATTAAATACTTTTATTTAAAAAATAATAATACACCACAAGACCAAGACCAAAGCCAAAGCCAAGGCCAAGGCCAAGGCCGGGCCGAGCCGAACGGACGACGGCGGCGGCGCCCGCGTGTGGTGGTCAACTATGCTTGCGTTCTCCCTCCTTCACAAAATTGGGGTACCCCTTGGGGCACACCCCAAGGTACATACCTCCACCTTATATACTCTTCTAAAGTGTGGTATCCCTCCTATGTGGGACTTCTCATATTTTCAATTCACAACCACACTAGTTCATTAATGTCACCATTATTACCAACAATTCTTCCATTAATTTTTCATCATTTCCAACAATCCCCCACTTTTAATTTAAAAAAAGATGTTTCAGAAATAGCGTCAAACGCTTCTATAAGATTGTGCATAAACAAAGGTGTCGCTTGACTTGAAACTTTGGATAGTAAGTAAGATTCAAATTCAACAAGAGTGACTCGTAGTCTTGAAATCTATCTCTGACATCAAACCCACACACAACCTTTTCATTGGGTGTATTCTCAAAAGCCCGTGCATTTAAGGCCATGCACGTATATCCTAGTATAGTGAACGCTCTAGGAATTCTGCCTCGAAATTCCATAGGAAGCGGCCCCCACTTCCACATTCACAAAGGTGAGTCTATCAAGAGTACTCCTGTAGCTAGGTACTCCACTCCACATAGAGTATAGATCTCATTAAGAGTTTCTATTATCTCATCCTTATATCGCTTCAGGAATCATGTTTCTCTCATAAATAAATAGCATGTTCATCTCATATCACTATGACTTGTTATTACCCATTGAACCTAATTCTTGGGATCTCCAGTCTTTTAGGTCGGGTTACCATCATAAGTGACTCATTGATCTATAGGCAATAGTCCCATCCTTTTGGATGTATTTAGGACTTTCTCTGTAGCTAATCCTTTCGTCGAAGGATCTGCTAAATTATCATCAGTGTGTACATGATCCACTAAAATAGCTCCTTTAGAAAGTAATTCTCTAATTGTGTTGTGCTTACGACGTATTTGTCGTCTCTTACCGTTGTAATAACGGTTCTCAACTTTTGCAATATCCGCGGTACTATCACAGTGGATCAACACAACTGGTAAAGGTTTTTCCCATAAAGGGACCTCAGCTAGCAAGCATCTCAACCAGCTTGCTTCTTCACTAGCAGTAGCTAGTGCTATCATTTCAGACTCCATAGTGGACTGAGCCAATATCGTCTGTTTCTTCGATTTCCAAGATACCGCACCACCGGCTATACAGAAAATATAGCCACTAGTTGCTTTGGAATCATCTGATAAGGTGTTCCAATCAGCATCAATGTATCCTTCAAGAATAGCAGGAAATCTTCGATAATGTAATCCGAGACTCATGGTGCTTTTAAGGTATCTCATGACTCTTTCGATAGCGTGCCAATGCTCCATACTAGGTCTACTAGTAAACCTGCACAACAATCCCACGACATAGGCAATGTCGGGTGTAGTATAATCAGTGGCATACCTGAGGCTGCCAATGATGCTTGTATATTCAGTTTGTCTAACACTTTCACCAGTGTTCTTGAAAAGTTTCACACTTGGATCATAGGGTGTGCAAGCAGGTTTACAGTCAAAGTAATTATATTTCTTTAGGATCTTTTCAACATAGTGAGTTTGATCCAAAGAAATTCCCTTTTCTGACCTAGTAATCTTTATTCCAAGGATTACACTCGCTTCTCCGAGGTCTTTCATATCAAAGTTGTTACTCAACAGTGATTTCACATTGTTGACGGCATGAATGTTTGAACCAAATATGAGTAAGTCGTCTACATAGAGACATATGATAGTGCAAATGCCATTTTCAAATTTGTAATAAATACATTTGTCACTTTCATTCACTTTAAACTCATTCGACAAAATCAAGTTGTCAAATTTTTCATGCCATTGTTTAGGAGCTTGTTTAAGACCATACAGAGACTTATCTAACTTACAGACCTTGTTTTCTTGCCCATGTATCACAAAACCTTCTAGTTGTTCCATATAGATTTCTTCTTCTTCTAGGTCACCATTTAAAAAAGTTGTTTTTACATCCATCTGGTGTATCACCAGGTTATGAATAGCCGCAAGTGATATGAGCACCCTAATGGATGTTATTCTAGTGACAGGCGAAAAAGTGTCGAAAAAATCTATATTTTCTCTTTGTCTAAAACCTTTGACTATAAGGCGTGCTTTGTACTTATCAATAGATCCATCGGGTTTTAGTTTCTTTTTCAAAATCCATTTACAACCTATAGGTTTGCAACCAGGAGGCAAGTCCATTAAGTGCCAGGTCTTGTTAGACTCTAGGGAATCCATTTCATCGTTGATAGCTTCTTGCCATAAATCTGCATCCAAAGATGACAAGGCTTCCTTGAGATTTGCAGGATCCTCTTCTAAGTTATAGGCCATATATTCAGGTCCATAATCTTTAGCAACTCTCACTCTCTTACTCCTTCGAGTTTCTGTTTCGTCTTGTTTGTTGCTTTCAGAGCTTCTTATCACAGGAGCTTGACTAGGTTCGTCGCCCCCACTATTTCTCGATTTGAAAGGAAATTTATTTTCATAGAAGTCAACATCATGCCAAATATTAAAATCACACAACATGTAAGCAGAAGGAAACATTTTATTGATTTCAACATTCAATTTAAACATGCCATCAGTAGCGTACCCTTTCCCAACAAAAATACTATTTTTAGAAATAGTGTACAAATCTGCCCCTATAGTTTGAGTAAATCGCGCCTTATTGAGAAGAAAACCAGAAACCAGATTCTTCCTTATTTCTAGAGTGTGCATGGCATCCTTCAGAATTAAGGTCTTTCCAGATGTGAATGTTAGTTCCACATCTCCAATACCAGCAACATTAGTGGTGTGGGAATCTCCCAACAACACTTTCTTATCTTCAGCAGCAGTGTATGTTTTAAACATAGCACGATCATCAGTGCGTACATGATCCACTAAAACAGCTCCTTTAGAAAGTAATTCTCTAATTGTGATGTGCTAAAACAGCTCCTTTAGAAAGTAATTCTCTAATTGTGATGTGTTTACGACGTATTTGTCGTCTCTTACCGTTGTAATAACGGTTTTCAACTTTTGCAATAGCCGCGCAGTGGATCAACATAGCTGGTAAAGGTTTTTCCCATAAAGGGACCTCAACTAACAAGCATCTCAACCAGGTAGACTCGGTGGAGGGCAGTTACGTAATTAACGCAACAATTAGAGATAAATCGCAAGCATTCAATTTTCAAAATTAATTAAATAATAATAATACACCACAAGACCAAGACCAAGGCCAAGGCCGGGCCGGACAGACGGCGGCGGCGGCGCGCGTGTGGTGGTCATCTTTGCTTGCGTTCTCCCTCCTTCACAAAATTGGGGTACCCATTGGGGCACACCCCAAGGTACATACCTCCACCTTATATACCCTTCTAAAGTGTGGTATCCCTCTTATGTGGGACTTCTTATTTTTTCAATTCACAACCACACTAGTTCATTAATGTCACCATTATTACCAACAATTCTTCCATTAATTTTTCATCATTTCCAATATTTGTTTTGACACATCTACTCAACCACATTAACTTTTGATGTAGTATTTTTCTATTAAATATATCTTGTTTGATTTTATTAATATATTTTATTTTTATTTTTATAAATTTTTTTGTTATTTTTTATTTATTAAATTAACAATATTTTATTTTTATTTATTAGATCAGAGGAAAAATAGGAGGGAGTTGTTAACAAAATAAAATTGTGTTGTTATTTTATATGCAAAATATTAGGGACACATTGTTTGTTTTTGGCACATCTAGTCAACCACGTTAAGTTTGATGTATTTTTTTTTTCTATTAAATGTATTTTATTTTATTAATTTTTTTAATATTTTTATTATTTTTATTTATTAAATTAACTATTATTATTATGTTAAATTAAAAAAAAAAAATTAAAATGTAATACATGGTCGTATTCCAGATATATAACCTCATATTGAAGAAAAAAAATTATTCCCGTCACATCGTCCCAGGACATGTAAATAGGACATATAAATAAAAAATCCGTTGGAGGTTGATAACCTAAACAAGGACATGATATCCACGGTGGACATTAAAATCCCGACGTTGGCAAGAAAGAAAACCTTGGATTTTGAAAATTGTAGCAAAGCAAATTTTTCGGCTCATTTGAATTTATCAATTTTATTATTATTATTATTATTATTATTATTATTATTATTATTATTATTATAAAGCTTAATTCAACATAATAGACAAAATTAAGGTAAGTATATAAAATATTAAAATGGTAAATAATAAAATGTAATCTTAAAAGGAAATTTGGTCATCTTTTGACCGAATAAGGCTTTAACTTTGACAAAATTAATTATATATATCCATACACAAGCATGCCAAATTTACATTGAAGAAGAGGAAGAACAATGATTAGTAAACATAAATTTATTATGGCAACCTTGATTTTAGTTTTTCTATTTTCAATAGGTAAGTAGACAATTTGTATAATATGGTTTGAATTTTTTATATATTATTTTTCTTATGCATATTGATTATTGATTACAACAATATTACTTTTTTCAATAGGTACAGATAGTCTTGTACTTATCCGCCAGAAGTGTTTTTCCCAATGTGACCAAACAACTAATTGCATGTCCTTATGCACAAGTAAGGGATATTATAGAGGATTTTGTCTACCAGACGATGATAATGTTAATAGGTGTTGTTGTTACAATGGTAGTAAACTTGTAACTTAGAGATTTTCATTTAGTTTGAATAAAATATTATGTTTTATAAATATGAATAAGCATTATCAGATGAAATAAAACATAGAATATTATCATAAAGTATGATTGACAAATTAGGGAATGCATAATGAAATATAAATGTGTTACATTTGCATAAATTGTGCATAATATTTAGTCTTTGAGATAAGAAATAATCATCGTGGATTCAAATTATAATTCTGAAGAAAACATCGATTTAAAATTTAAAATAATAATTTTGTATGTAAGGTTACTCCTGCAATCTTTAAAGTTTTTCCTTTTATTTAAATTGGTCCTTAATTTTTTTTTCTCCTATTGATCCTTTAAATCTCAAAAAATGCATATACTAATCCCATTTTATTAATTTACGAGTTTAACTTTGTTCAAACAAGCCCACATAGACTTTATTAGACATAAAATTATGACAAATAATAAACAACAAAGAAATATTAGCATCAAATAATAATTATTAGGAACAAGATAGGATTAGAAAATTCTGAAAGATATCAAATACAATCATTTTTTGTTAACACCGCACCTAAATAGAAAAAGATAAAATAATGGTTATTAGACACTCTTAGAAACACAAAACACTCCTATTTTTGCATGATATATGGTGATTATTTCCTTTTCTAGTATATTAGAAATGAGAAACAACTAGATGATAACCCACGCGTTGCGCGGATGTATTTTCATTTTTTTTTAATTGAAGTGCATTCAAAGTAAATAATATCAGGTTTTATATATCAATTGTCCAATAATCCACAATTTAGTAGTTATACTAAAAATATATACAATTATACCAATGTAATTTGTAGAAGAGAAGTACCATTGTTAGACGAATGACTTGAATAAATGAAGTAATGTGTTAATATTGAGAATGTTGGAAATGTCAAATGTTGAACTAATGTATTTAATAATTGAAATTAAGAGATGGATTTAATTGATATATGTTGTGCAAAATTCCGCAAGTGTACGAGTTTGCCAAGTAGTAGTATATAAGATTATCGTATCCACGAAGATTAATTTAACAACTACCAAATTAATCAAGATTTTATATTATTTAGACTAATGAAAATTATTATTGATTCGTGATAACAAAAACGTAAAGTTGGCATAAAAATTATAACGAAAGTATATAACAACACAAATTTGAATGAATAGAAATTTAACCTAGGGTCATGGTTTCACTTATAATATCACTTATATAAAATCTTAATTATTTTCTCAATTATCAATCCCTCTTTAAAACTGTTAACAAAGTTTCGTCATTCAATGTAATATTTTTTTCCCTAAATTAATTCTTTGAATGATCATACAAAAAATATAATTAAGAGAAAGCATAAAGAACCAAGAATTTGAATGATTGAAAGATTAATATCTATGTTTAATCTATAAGAATTATAATCTCAATTATCCTATAGATCTATCAATTAATTGCAGTTGGTCACTAGTCAATTGATTGATTAAGGCATGCAAAGGTTGGTCATCCCAAACATGTAAATAAAACAATAAAATAATTTAATTAAGATAAACAACAAAAATCTAAAATAAAACTAGAATTTAAAACTAAGACATAGTAAAAAGGTATCTTAATCACAAGATTCACCAAAGACCCTAGAAGAGAGCTTAGTTACTCATTGACATATAGAAAATAACGTAAATAATAGAAGTGTTCATCAACTAAAGGAAAAAGAAATAAAACCCTCAAAGAGTATGATCTTTTGCTTCAAAATTTGAGACACTTTACTCTAGCTCCAAGCACTCTTTAGCTTCCAAAATGTTTGTTGTTATTTTCTTTCTCTAATTTCTTCTACTTCTTCAATTCTGTTTTGTTTCTAACGTGTGGCTCCTCCTTTACTGTTTCTCATTTATCCTCTTTATAATAACAAGAAGGTCCTAATTTTTTGCAACAACATTCCCCTTCTTAGGCAACAACCTTCCCTTTTTTTTTGTTTTGCAATATTTTATTATCATAAAATTCAACCTTTGAAGTGTGCAACAAACCTCCTTCTTGTACTCATTAAATGAAATATTAAACTTGATTAGTTTTTTGCACTAAAAACTTAATAGATTCGACCAATTTGACTTATTTTATCATCTCATGATCAATTATGCAAATATCATAAATAAATGAATAAATAAGAAGAAGTTGACATCAAAACTATAAAATAAAATAAAATAAAATAAAATAAAATAAAATAAAATAGAGGGTAAATACCCTCTTAAAATCCTATAAAAAATAGATTTATCAATATACAATTGAGATACCAAATGTATTACTTTATTATTGAAACTATAAATGAGTAAAGTGAAATATTTGGAAATACATTCATCTTGTATTCTCGATTTTTAGTCTTTCATTTGTTTTTTTGGGTTTTTTTGGATTGGTCAATTTCATTACACCACAAGATTGTTTTTCTTTTGATTTATTCTTTTTGGTTTTCCTTCAAGTATATAGAAGGACTGACTCTTATTCAGATGATGTAATATGCTCGACCACAATCTTATTCTTTTTTTGAAACTATTGTCTTGACTGTCTCTTCATCTGATGATGATATGTGAACGTTTTTATTGCTCCGTTCTACCTTGATTTTCGTTTGGATTATGGGTTTTCATATTTCTCTTCATCATTATCCTCATCTCCATACTTCACTTCTTCATGTATTTTACATTTTTGTTTTATATCACCTTCATCATTTGAAAATGCATGTATATATGATTAGGTGAATGTAAAAGTGTTTGTGTTTTAGGTGTTCTAAGTGGCGGGAATTTGTATATAGTGCATAGAGTAGTTGGGAGTGTTTAAAAGTGAGATAATTCTATATTTCTTTATTTTGATTGTTGATTTATATTAACGTACGTGTAATTTCTTTTGTTGATATAACTAGTTATAAATTACAAATAAATTATTGTGACTATGTAATTAAGTGACTTTTTAACTTGAAGTAAGGAGTAGAAGTTGTGGTGTTGCCTTCGCACTCCTAACCAACATTGAAGTACTTTTAATTACCCATGTTTAAATTTAAATAACTACAATGATGATTACCTTAAGTAGCTGACTCCATGAGTAGGAGGAACTAGCTACCCTGATAAAAGAGGTAACAATAACTCGTTTTTATTATCGTTTGAAATACTTGTTAATTTTATTTTTGAAATACTTAGAAACCATGTTCATCTCTTATACAATTTTAAGTGATTTTGACTCTTATGTAGCATCAATGTTGATTGCTGATAATTGTTTATGTGGCGTGGGTATTAGGTTAGACTTGTGTTCTATATTGTCTCATTTGATAAGTACCTAGAACTATTGTATGAGTCTATAAATGAATTTTGTGTATAAGACTTTGAAATTAATTTAGACTTTCAACGTGTTTGAAATTATATGTGAAAATATTTGTCTTATTCCACTATGATTATACACATTAGTTTTTTTATGAAAAAAAGAATTAAGTGATTGCATGTCATTGAGTTATTATATGCATTTATGTTTGTAATTCTTCGAGGTGCAGATTTTTTAAATGTTTCTCTATATACCTAACTTTTGTGAAACTTGTAGAGTAATTGTTGTTAGGATTTAAACATTCTTTTAGGAGAGTAAAACTAGTAGAATATTGTTTGAGAAGTTAGTTGAATTTGAAAGTGTATTTGATATATGTGTTATTTGGTTTAGCTAAATGTAGTAAGTTGTTGTTGACTAAATTCACATGCTCAGTTTTATCTATAAACGATACTGATTAATCATGAAATTTCCTTTATATTTGAAATGATTGAATGTGATGTGCTTTACTGATTTGTTCTGTCATGTTACCTTATCATGCTAGGACTCTTAACATGTTATGTTTAAATGAGTAGTGAATGCCTTAAGTATGTTTATAGACGAAATTTGAATCTTGAAGGTGGTTAGTTAGATATTAGTTCTCCTATTGTTCACTACAAATTTCGAGGACGAAATTTCTTTAACGAGGAGAGAATTGTATCACTTCAAGTTTTATATTAAATATCTTATTAATGAAATAGGATTTAAAATAATTGATTTGGTGTTAAAATAATTTTAGAATACATGTTGATAGTTCTATAATTAACTTTCTCTATATGTGTAATTTCTATGATGTGCTAATCTTGTACATATTTGACTAAATGAGTTATATAAACAACAAAAATTATATTTTATTATTTTATATATTTTTCTAAAATTAATATAATTTTAGTCTAAATATTTTAAAGAATAAGATTTTAGGCAGTTTTACGTGTATATGTGAGTTGATAATTAAAGTGATATTTTCTTGTATGTTTGACTAATGTTAAGTGTGCACATATTTAAGTAGAGGGTTATTGTTTGGCACAGGTGATGTCCCAGAAAACTCTCTCTATTTTTATATAAATTTCAATCTGTTGTTTCATTCATTTAGTTAGTCAATTAAACACACTTTCTTAGATTTTTAACCATCCCAATTTGTCTCTAAAGTACCCGACTTCTCAGTTTATGGAATTCGTTATTTTGCACTATTCTTCTTCATCGTAAGTCCAATTTGAGTGAAACCAATGCCAAAACGACTATGTGAAGAATGACTATATTATCCACTAAGTATTTTACGATTTGGGGTAAGTTTATTTGACTCAAGTTTGAAATTTACCTTTTTATAGTGTGTTCTGATATTTTTTTTTACGTCTACCCATAAATTGTCGAGTTAGATCGATTATGGACAAGGAGTCAAACAACAAAGGCTTTTTGCTTGTAGACTCGTATTCGCGTCTAAAGAGTCAAAATAAGGTACGGGGTGAGAGATCATTTGAACTCATGAATATAATATATTGTGAGATGAACGTGAAAATCAAATTTTCCCAACGATTCATCCGGAACTCGCTACTTACGGCAGCAACCCTTTGAGGGATAAAATAGTTAATGTGCAAATATGAAAATTGTGAGATTAAAATGTGGAATAAAAATATTTATAAGGTGTTGATGGATTCACTTTCGTTAAATGTGTGGTATTTGATATTATTGTAATATTGGATGTCAAATGAATTTGGTGCATATCTTTGATTAGACGAGTTTATGTGAGGTGATAATAAAATATGGATGCATTGTGTGATATAAGTTTATGTGATGATGATGATGTATGATTTATGATAGCGATGTTATACATTTGTGATAAGTTTATGTGATGATGATGATTAATGATTCATGATAAAGATGTTATAAATTGGTGGTAAGTTTATGTGATAATGGTGAAGTATGATTAATGATAGTGAAGTTATAAATTTGTGATGATAATTTTGAAGTAACTCAATAGTTGATGAAATAGTGATGATTCCAACTTGTGCTAAAGATAATGTTCGTAATAGAGTAGTCTAGGTCAACGAGGGGAGAAAATAGATGTTGATAATTTTGAAGTAGATATTATTTTGTCATCATACAAGTAGGGCCTGACAAGCCTAGTGATTTTGGGGAAGTACAACTGAATGAGCCTGATCGTGATGGTCTAATGTTGAGCCGTAAGGCAAGATAGTTAGACTTTGGAGGTATTCGGGTGAGAAATTCATAGGTGACTGTGAGGTAGCCCTCTAAATGTCGAGAGCTACCATGCAACACACATTCACCTCGATTATCGTGTGTATGTGTCTCAGGTTGATTTGAGGGGATCTATGAGGACAAGGCCAATTTGAATTGCCCGTTCACGTGTGTGGTGGCATAGGATCAAGTCTCCTAACCAAGTACTTCGGAGTTAAAATAGTACCAAATTATGAAGAAGTAGAGTCTAAGGTCATGCATAACATTGCATTTTCATGTGATTGTTTTGTTGTGATTAATATGTTTCAATTGTGATAAAAATTTATTTTTGGATGATGTGACGATATATTGATTTTAGTTGAGTGATTTTGACATTATAATGTGATATTATTTTTCTTGAATATTTTAATATATCAAGATGTGTTATGATACGGTCTATTATGATTTTTTGCGTGTTCTTCTACTTATATTATACTATCAACATGCATAACATTGCATTTTCATGTGATTGTTTTGTTGTGATTAATGTGTTTCAAAAGTGATAATAATTTATCTTGGATGATGTGAAGATGTGACAATATATTGATGTTACTGGAGTGATTTTGACATTATTATGTAATATTATTTTTCTTGAATATTTTGATATATCAAGATGTGTTATGATACGGTATATTTTGATTTTTTGTGTGTTCTTCTACTTATGTTCTACTATCAACATAATTTCGAAACTCACCTCCTTCGTTGTTTGTGTTTGATTAGCTTGACCCTGTGTTTGCGAAATCGCAGTTATTACAGGTTAATAAGTCTTGAAGTTCAAGTTTGGGAGAAACCCCACTCTGATAGGTGATATTGGGAATAAGACCTTCAATTTGTATTTTACTTATTTAATTAGAAACGACTTTTTGTATGAAAAACTTATAAGTACCAGTAAGTTTTTGGAATTAAATTAAGAAATTATAGTTAAATCAAGATCATTGAGATTGCACTGTTTTAATTGAGAAATAAAGTTTGAATTGTTCCATGTGTATTTTGAGGAACGTGATATCCTAAATTAGTTACAAAAGTTTTTATTTCCTTGAAAAGAGATTTTCTTTATACGTTGCAAATTTTCTTAGAAATCTGGTAAACATTTTTATATATGTTACTTTGGGGTTTAGGGTATCACATAAGGCAACCCCTTATCATCCACAAACCAGTGGTTAAGTTGAATTTATAATAAGGAATTGAAAAGAATTTTTTTTGAAAATTGTTGGTACATCTAGGAAAGGTTGGTCCTTAAAATTAGATGATGCATTATGGGCATATAGTACTGAATTCAAAACCCCTATTAGCATGTCACATTATCAGCTTGTTTTTGGTAAACCCTGTCATTTGCCTAATGAGCTAGAGCATAAAGCACTTTGGGCTCTCAAATTTTAAATTTTGACGCACAACTTATAAATGAAAATAACTTGCTACAAATGGATGAATTGGATGAGCTTCGTTTTGAAGCTTATGAAAATTCGAATGTTTATAATGAGCGCACCAAAAAGTGGCATAATAAATTCAATCGCACGAGTTTCAAGTTTGTGAGAAGGTTCTAAATTATAAGTAACATTTGCATCTTTTTTTCATAAAGTTGCTCTCAAAGTGGTTTGGACCTTACATTATGTCCCAGATCTTTCCTTCAGCTCTTGAAGTCACACAAGTATATGGTAGTACGTCTAAGGTCAATGGCCAACGCGCTAAGCATTATGAGGAAAGGCTTATTCAAGTGAAGTATGTCATTCTCCTCATGAATTAATCCACATTTTAGCTAATTGTCAGACTTGAGACATTGAACAAGCACGTCATAAGAGGCAATCTGTTGATTATTATTTTTGTTGATTATTTTTCTTTTAACGATATAAAAGCTTTAACTGCTAGCTCTTTCAAGGAAGTCACTTTTACTTTCTCTCATTTATTTATTCATTTATTCTATTGGAATATTATGCATTGAGGACCATGTATTATACTAGTGTGGGGGAGGAAATATATATTGTATCTAGATCCATTGTACTACTTGTGATGACATCTATGCTGGCTTATTTTCCTTGAATTATGTGTAAGAATGAAGATTCTTTTTGTTGATATAATGCCTTTAAAGGATTTTTCAGCAAGGCCTAGTGATGAACATTTTCTTATGACTTTATTGAAACTTTGAGAAAATGTTTGCTAGGATAGAAATGTTCCTTAGTTTTTATACAAGAATTTCCTGTTGTGAATAACTTTAGGTGTCTTGAGACTTACCAAATATAAACCAGTTAAACCTAATTTGAAGTAAACTAAATCCTTAACATAGGACAATTGAGGAAATAAACTTTCACGAGCTGAAGTATAAGAAAGAGAAGGAATTGTCAGCTTAGTCTAAAGAATTAAAAATATAATAAAATACTATCTCACTATTTAACTTTGGGGTTACTTACACTAGCAGTCAGGTGAAAAGTGAGGTGAAGTGTTGTTTTACTTGTTGTTTAGAAGCAATGATGTTACCTTCACACACTTTGAACTCTGAGAATTTATCTTAATTAGCATAGTGTAGAAGGTGTTTGATTTAGTACAAACAATTCAGAAGGATTTTTAGTCAAATTGAAAAATTCAATTAAGGTGCTCTTTATTCTTTAAGTTTGTCTTAGAGCCAGACTTTGTTTGACGATAAGCAAGTGTTAAGTGTTAGGGAGTTAATAAACTAATTTTTGTAGGATCTTAAGAGGGAATTTATCCTATACTTTATTTTATTTTATGGTTTTAATTAAGACTTATTCTTGTTTATTTCATATTTACAGATTTAATCAGTAGAAAATAAAATATTGAAAATTGATAAAATCTTTAAAAATTTGAATGCAAAAATATACAAGGTCTAACTTATAGGGAAGCGTGTCTAACATTTAAATACCGTTGTATTTATAAGATCATTTAGAGTATCTTTTCTTTTGAGTTGGAGGAGTTCTGAAGCCAAAAGAACTCTCCGATCAAGAAAATCTGAGTGGTGGAATTGCATGGACACATGTATGTATTTATGGAGGAAAGATTTGTCCAAAGTGGGAAAATGCTTGTGTTAGCCGTTATTATAAGTTTCATCTAGTTGTATTTAAAAAAATATTTAGTGGACATCCAAACACTTGTTTAGCACTATGGGAGAAAAAAATAGAGACAATAATATGATAAATTTGATATTATTGGTGATGTTGGAAAAAAAAGTTAGACTATATTAGACATAAAATTATGACAAATAATAAACAACAAAGAAATATTATCATCAAATAATTATTATTTGGAACAAGATAGGATTAGAAAATTCTAAAACATATTGAAAACAATTATTTTTTTTTTTTGTTAACACTGCACCTATATAGAAAAGATAAAATAATGGTTATAAGACGCTCTTAGAAACACCAAACACCCCTATTTTTTGCATGATATATGATGATTATTTTCTTTTCTCGTATTTTAGAAATGAGGAATAACTAAATGCTAACTCGTGTGTTGCGCGGTGTATTTTTATTTTTTTATAAATTTAAGTGCATTCAAAATAAAAATATCAGGTTTTATGTATCAATTGTCCAATAATCCGCAATTTAGTAGTTATACTAAAAATATATACAATTGTACCAATGTAAACGTTTTTATTGCTCCGTTGTACCTTGATTTTTTCTTTGAATAATGGGTTGTCATCTTTCTCCTCATCTCTATATTTCACTTCCTCATGTATTTTACATTTGTGCTTTATATCACCTTCATCATTTGAGTTGAACTTTGTCGGTTGCGGTGACTTGGGTTCCTAATTAGGGAATAAAATGTCATTAATTATCCATAATTAATGATAAGGTTTGTTAATCTATATTTAATTTTGTTACCAATTCTTATTGATTTCAAGGCAATGAAGAAAAAACACTACGTCAATATAAGATGCTTCTTTTTTAGAACAAGTTCAGCTTGATAATAACTAGGGGTGTGCATGGTCCAAAAACTAGTTCAGTTTTTAAAAACCACTTAAAAAAAAATCAGTTATTTTTTGAACCAGTTACAGTTTATTTTCAAAGCAGTTTAAAAAAAAAAAAAATCCAGCTTCCCTGGCTCAAAACAACATGTCTAAACATTTAAATAAAAACAAGTGATTCTTTAAATGGGATCACTATCATCATCATGTTCAAGATTTTTCCTCATTATCAAGTGCAATTTGTTATGTATCCTCTTTTTCTTCCTCTATGTTATGCGTGCCTAAACGGGATGCTTGGTTCCTCATTATTTGTTGGCTCCTAGTGATTGTTACTGGCTCACCAACCCCTGCCACATTAGCAACATCCCCCCAAGTCAATGTATCATCCTCAAATACCAAGTCATCTCCAGCGCTAACCGCTTCTTGATCTTCAACCATTACTCCTATCAACCACTCATTACAATAGTCTATGTCCTTTAAGATAATGAGATCAATTAACTCACAACTATCAAAGCGTTCCATAAGTTTTTGGTTATACTTCACAAAAACCAAATCTTGCAACTTTTGGTGCTCAAGCTTGTTTCTTTTCTTGAATGAATTTATTTTAAAGTTTTGAAAAAAGAATATTAGCTTTTTTGACAACCACTATATCAAACAATCAATCAAATGACATTTACTTACTTGCTCAAAAGTACTCCAATTGCGCTCACAACCTGAAGAACTACATGTCAAACTCAATACTCTAATTGCAATCTTTTGCAAGTTAGGAACATGATGTCCATAAGTTCTCCACCACTCAACTATAATGAATAACCAATTAGGATCACTATTAACAAAGTATCTTATGTGAATCTAATTAAATGTACTAAAACAGCTCACTTTGACTTTCCCGGAGCCATAGTAGTTATGTTTCTTATTGCAGCCTTTAAGCTAAAGAGTCCTTTAGACCTCCTATAATATGCTAGTTCAACAGTAGCTTTATCATCTTCATAAGTAGTAGCACTTAGCCTCTAAAGACATGTGAGGAGTCCATCATTAATTTCGTTATTCCCGTCAACACTTGCATCACCATAGTAGGGGATTAAAGTAATGGCCAGGTGCATGAAGTTGATGATGAAGTTGACAATTCCATCTATTATCAATGATAGCAAAAATATCTTTGTACTTATTTTCATTGTTATTGAAAGACTTCATCATGGTTTCCTTGGCCCTATCCATAGCCTCATAGATGTAACCCATTGAAGGTTTTTTCTCATTATCAACAAGCCTTAGTACTTGCACAAAAGGTCTCATGGCCTTAAGACTATAGAACACATCATTCCAAAAAGATGGCAAAAGTACAATGTCTCTTTTTTTTCCCCTTTAGGCTCCTTATATACACTTAAGTTGGACCAGTCATCCGAGGTGAACATCCTACGAAGGTTGTTTTTCCTTTTCTACAACCTTTGCAATGTGAGGAAATGAGTAGCAAAGCGAGTAATGCCAGCCCTTACTAGTTCAGCTTTGTCGGTGTATTTTCTCATCGTATTTTAGGTCATGGTATGATTGTAAATGAAGCCTACAAGAGTGACCCCTCTTTGGCATGCCTTTTTTTTTATTTTTGGAAGTTTTCCAATGTCTTCTAACATCAAATCGATATAATGTGCTGCACATGGTGTCCAAAAGAGTTTTTGTCTTCTTGCTTGTAATTTTCTACCTACAATATCAAATAAACCTAAGTTACCAAATTGACACAATTAAATTAAACAAGTAAAGAAAATTACTTTTACCCGCCAAAACATAATTGTTACTGTTGTCTGTGATTACTTGCACAACATTTTCTTCTCCCACATCTACCACAAAAGCATCCAAGAGCTCAAATAGTTTATGTCTGGTCTTCACATACCCAGAAGCATCAACGTTGTTGACAAACATTGTCCCACGTGGACAATTAACCATGAAGTTGATTAATGTCCTATTCTTACGATCTGTCCATGCATCAAACATGATCGAACAACCACTTTTAGCCCATTCTACAATATGTGGCTGCAACATCTCATTAGTAAGCTCCAATTCCTTTTTCAATGGTGGGATTTGTAACTCTTAATAGTTTGGAATCTTTAGATCCGGACCATAGTTGCCAACTGCCTCAATCATAAGCTTGAAGGATTTGTCACGCAACACATTGAAGGGAATTCCACACTTATAAAACCATAGAGCTATAAATTGAATTGTCCTAGCTCGTGTTTGCTTATCGCAAATGCTTGTTTGCTTCAAATTAGATGTTGCTGCTAGTGGCCTCCTATTATAAAGCAAATCCAAGGGTCCTTTGACAAATTTTCCTTTTTTGGCAGCAGGGGCATCAACAGATTGTGGTCGTTTTCCAGCTCGAATATTGTAGATTTCTTGCACCTCATCCTGCTCATCATCATCCACATTCACCTCCAACAAATGTTGACTTTCAGCCTTTTTCTTATCATAGTCTTCTTGAATCTTTAACTTTATTTCTGGGGGAATTTTCTTGCAAGCACTAACAACACCCCTCAATCTCATTTGGTGTCTCTTTACTCTAGTAATACCTCTAGAAGATGTATGGAGACAAAATCGCATGTAACATTCCTCCTATTATTGATATCTTTTAGGTTGTTCCATTCCCAAGTTGGGTCAAGGTTATTCCCAATGGGTTTAACCAGACCACAAGAGTTAAGGTTGTTCAAACGTACTGATTGTGTTGGTTGAGACTAAGATGGTGCCATAACAGAGGGGAAAGAGAATGACTGAAACAGAAACTGGAAGGAGAAGAGGGGCGGAGAAGAGAAGTTAGTGAGAACAAGATGTTTGAGTGTGCCCTGTTTCTAATGTTTGACTGTGCTATGTTTTCTAATATTTGAGTGTGCTATGTTTTTATTAGAAAAAAAAAACAGAGCATTTTTTGCATAAGCAGAGTAGCAGAAAAGGTGCAATAAAATATTAAATGTGCGCATTCACTGTTGCGTTTTTTTCCATAAATAGAACATTTTACCTAGAGAATTTACTGTTTCGATTTTCCCAGAAACAGAACATTTTACCCAAAAAATTTACAGTTCTGTTTTTTCCATTGCATTTATTGTTGCGTGTTTTTTTTTTTCCAGAAAAAGCACTTTGTTTTCTGTGTGAAACAGCCGCGATTGACGGCGCGACGGCCGCAACCCTAATTTGCGATGTGACGACATTTCACGTATCGCCGAACCACCGCGACGGCACGATTGCGGCCACGACGGCCGCTTCTGACTACATAGGACAAAACTCCATACAAAGTCTTTAGACCAGAGCAAGTGCCTATCCAAATTTAAACCTCACTAAGGCCTTACACCAAGACACAGCACAACTCCACATTGAACAATACGTACAATAGCTTAATTTAAACTGCAGGAAAGAAATGTGGGCAAGATCGCAACATAAAAATATTCCATGTTTAACTCATTACGTATTCATCAATCATTAATCACCATCGGAAAGACTGCCTCTCCATACCTTGCTTACTTTCATAATTATATTGATCAACACCAGGTGTATTGTACAATTCGGAAAAGATATCAGACACCTCACTAAGACATAGTTCCAAATGCTTAAATCTCAATTCCTGGTCTACAACCCACCCCACCAGATGTAATGCAGACACCAGTTCGACTTGCACAAAAAACACTAATTCTAAAACCACTCCACACACCTTCCAGCCATCAAGGAGCCTTCTTTTGCTAATTCATCTGCTTTTTGATTGGCTTCCCTATTCACATGGACAAATCAACACATTTCAACATTGTCCAGATGTTATTTAATTTGTTACTGTAGAATTTCAGCTGCCACAGACATGCATCAGAATTCTTTAACCAAGACAACGCATTTCTTGAATCAGACTCGACAATCCTCTGATCGGCAATGCTGATCCAACAGTTTAACAGCAAAGACAATTGCTAAAAATTCTGCTTCGTTTGAGTCTCTAATACTAATGGATACATTACACTATTAAGCTCTCGCGTTACAAAATAGACAGTATATTTGAGTTATATAGTGCAGTAACTCAACTAGTATATGGTTGTTCGTACAAAGTTTCACTTGTAGGCTGCACACGGGGTCCTCTATCATATTAAGAGTTTCCTCACTCAAGAATTATTTTTCCCAGCCTCCACTCACTGCAACTTAATCAGTGACTCTAATTGGGCAACTTGTCATAACACACAAAGCTCAGTTACTGGTTTTTGAGAATTCCTTGGGTGATTCTTTGATTTTGAAATCACAATTTTGCATTCTAACACTGAAGTTGAATGCAGAGCCCTTGAATCCACAATTTGTGAAATACAACGGCTAACATTTCCGATACTTGATTTGAAACTCCCTTTGTGTCTCTATTGTCCATTACTATGACAGCCGATATTGTAGTTGTAGTTGTTGGAATTAATTTAATAATTAATCATACAAGACATATTTTCTCATATACAATATTTCGGAAATTTAATAGTCAAATGCATTGATATTAAGAATACCTAGATTTATGGGATGATAGTCTTTTGCCGGTCATCAATGGTAATGCTGAAACAAGTAAAAAGAGAGATGGATGACGAGCATCCTTAGACATGTGGTTCTACCTCGACCTTGACTACTTATGCTTTAGACACTCTTCAAATGGGAAGAAGAGGCAACATGCGGTGTGTTTGATAAACTAAGGATCATAACTTATATATAGGGTGATGACCAATTAGGGTTTCTGACCATTGGTGACATCCACTCATATTTGAGCGCGCATATAAATGAACTAACTAGTTAATTATCCGAATATAAATCTAAATAGTCTTATTACTTAATTTGATCGCTAATCAATTAAGACTCTTAATTGATAAATAGCTAATACAATTATTATAAAGATATTTGTCCACATAATAATGTTAGAATATAATTAAATTATTAAAATATTCCAAGCATAATTCAAACCCTATTCACATGTTCGGAGCATTTGTGTATATATATATATATATATATATATATATATATATATATATATATATATATATATATATATATATATATATATATATATATATTACATTTTCAACCAATATAGAGCTAAGCTCATTTCTCAATTCTTCTCAACTATTTTAGCTTGAGCTGAATTTCATGCTCGGTGTAGCATTTGACAACCTAATCTAATTTGATCATATTATGTTTCATAATTAAAAGTCCTTAAATAAAAAGGTTAAAGGTAAGTAAAATGGGACATGAATGAAGAAAGCTATGACATCTAATTTATCTTTAAGTCAAAGTGTTTCACAAGACAACTACATATGTGCCATGAAATAAGATGAAATTAAAAGAGTTGGCATCTGCAATCGTGATGATCAATCATATGGAAATGTACTACAGTATACTTTTTTAAATGATACTGATAAACTAAAATGTAGACACGATACATGAAAAGTAATCCAGATTACCTCAACTGCAAAAACAAAGAATGCAAGAAACAGCAGAATGAGAAATGCACTATCACAACTTGCTGTCGTTCAATAAAGTTCCATGTTATCAACATTAGAAGTGAACAGAGAGTTTGTGTTCTTCTCTGGTGAGTTCCTGAACCCTTGCATTGTTATAAGTTCTACTCCGGTGAGTTTTGCTAATTTACTAATTTTCAGAAATCAGAAGCCACTTTATGGAACATGAGTAAGTAGCATGACTACCTAATCTAATATCACCTAAACACAATATCATCTAGTGTATCCATGATAAACTACTCCTTTTAGAATGAAATATAAGCAAAAAGGGTAACTGAAAAGTTAATGTATTTAGTTTTAATTTAAGACCAGATACATCAACTCTTTTCAATTAACTATTTTTACTTGTATTTCATTCCGGAGAGAGTACTTTGCATAGCTGATGCACCAATAAATTATCATTATAGTCTTTCATGATGTATCATATTTAGCAATATGTTGGTTGGTGGTTTCTTTCCAACATTTTCTCGAGTCTAACAAAGACGAAACTAAGGTTATAATAAATTAAGTCAATACATAATAAATTAAGTCCAACATTTTTACTTGTAAGCCACTAATGAATTCATTATCTTCTACTTCAATCAAGTCAATACATTATACTTTTCACATGGAGGAAACTAAGGTTATAATAAAGTAACCAAATTGCAAGCTTCGAGTAAGTAGCTAGCAAGATAGAACAACAAGTCACATTAATTATTTCGCTCTACAACAGTCCTATTACACTACAGCAATTAAATACTACCAAAACATAAATTTCCAACAACTGTGATTGATTGATTGATTAAATACATATCATGAGTAAGTTTGACAAAATTACAATAACAATGACACCGTGATTTTCCAAAATGTAGCTTCCACTAAAATCAATGTGTCACACTGTGATTATGATTCTTCTATCAAATTCACTATGAATCCAAACATGCATAAAATCAAACAGTTGGTTTGCGATGGAATCCAGTACCAGGATCATCATCATTATCACAAGGGAATACCTCGAGTCCAGTGACAACGGCATCGCGTGGACCACGGCGGCACCTCAGTTCCATTTCCTGCACGGCGTCGGGGCTACCGGAGAACAGAGCCTCCACAGAACCATCCCTCCGGTTTCGAACCCATCCATTTAGCCCTAACTCCTTCGCATTATCCACTGTCCAGTTTCTGTACCATACACCTTGCACCCTCCCCTTTATCACCACCTTCTCCTACAAAAAAAAAAAAAAATTATTCACCGTAAATTAATTAATAAAATAAATTTCAATCAATTTGCATCAGCGCAATACGCACCGTTTTGGTCGTAGAGGAATCTTGAGGACTCGCCATAGCGGAAAGTGTACGTGGAAGAGGAAATTGAAGAGAAGAGTTGTTACTGCTACGGTTAGAATTGTAGTAACCGAAATGGAAGATTCTAGAAGCAGTTTTATTTGCAATAGAATTGTTCCAATACGCGATGAATCTGGGTCGCGTGTGAATCATCATCCTTCTAATAGTGGTTGATGCAAATGCGATTGCCATGGATTAAATTAAATTAAACTAAAGCAGTGAGCGATCCGATAGTAGTATCTTTTTTTTGGTTGAAGAGTATTGGACTTGGGCCAGGAAAGGCCCAAAGTTATTTATATTGGACTTTCTGAGCAATCCAAACGAGGGTGAAATGGCGAGGAAGTTTGTTTTGAGGGTGTTTGTGTCGGCGAAACACATGACGGCGAATGTGGTGGATTGGAACGAGAGGAGGGTGGTGGCGAGTGCATCCACCGTGGAACAATCGATTAGAGACGCGTTCGATTGGGGGAGGAACTGTAACGCGAAGGCGGCGGCGTCACTGGGGGAGGTGTTGGCCATGCGGCTGAAGACGGAGGAGCCGGAGATTGGATTGGGAGGTGGGGTCCACATGGATGTTGAGAAGGAAATTGAGAAGAAGAGTGGGGACAGTGGGCCTGAAGTGTGGGCCGTTGTTAAGGCTTTGAGGAACAGAGGCGTTAAGGTCTTCGTTCACAATGAGGACAGTGTAGTAAGTTCGAAATCGTAAATTCATTTTCCATTTTCTGGTCTATATCCTTTAAAATTAAATATATTAATGTTATAGTAATATTGAAATATTTTTAATTAATCAAGTGTGTATTAGTACAGTTGTTAGGCCAAGTTAATTGGGTTGAGAAGACTTGTAAATTAGGCATTATTAGACTAGGAGGAAAACTAACTAGGGAAGCTCAAACATTATGCAAAGGTTGATGATGTATTGGTTATTACTTTTAATAGCTTTAATTACTATATAACCCCAAAAACTATGTCAAAGTTTTGAGTGACTGTATAGTTGTGCATTGTCTCATTGTTGAGATCTCCTACTTGTGTTTGTGTTGCTTTTATGAGTTCTTTTTGTCTAATGTGATTTATGGATGTGCTTATGACTGCCATAGAATGATAAGTCACTTGCAAGTTGCAAAATAAATGTGCGTTACAACTATACCAATTGACCACAAAATATTCCAATACGCTAATGGCATTTACCTGATATTTTATGTTCTAAAGCATTTAGAGGCCTTTATTATCATGATGCATTTAGAACCCTTTGGTATCAGTAAAGTAAATTGGTATATCTTGTGTTCATAAATTCTGTTATGACACTTTTCACTTAACATGTGTAGCTTTCTATTTCTATTTGTATACTTATATGTATTTGAAATATCGTGCTTGGTTTCATGTGTATATTGAGTCGGTAGTGATACTTGATTGGTTTGTTTGTGCTTTGTAATTTGAGCAGCCAATGGTTTGTAGATAGTAGATGTGCACTTCTCAAATTTATCTTCACTGCATGAACAAGTTACTGATCAATTGTTGTTCTAAATACATCAGAGTAGATAGTAGATACTACTCCGGTCTCAAATATAAGTAAAAATGGTTAAGTAATTGACCTAATTTTGCTTATATTTGAAATCAGATGGAGTGATTGATTAGGTTGAGCAAATGGGTATGTTATATACCAAAGGTTCATTTTCAAATTGTTGATTTATAGATGACAAGGTTAAAAAAAATTTAACCTGAATCACAACTGTTGCAGTCATCGGGAAATAACATTAAAGTTTTCATTAAATGACAGAAGAATTATTTTAATTGAGAGATCATGAGTTTCATGTCAGAAAATTGATAACAAATTTTTCTTTTAAAAGAAATAATTTTGAACTTGTTCAACATAATAAAATATGGTTTGGTGGTTTGGTTTATACAGTAGTTGTTTTGTTCAATTTGATTTCACATTGAACAGTTCAGATCGAGCTTTAACTAGTTTTGTTGAAGAAATGAAGGAAGAAAGAAATAAATGAAGAGTTTTGAGGGGTTTATTTTTATTTATAATGTAAAAACTCCCAATTTTTGAGAAGTCAAATATTGTATTAAAGAAGAATTTTGTAGGACTTTTATAAATTTTTTAAATCATTTCTATGTAGTGGTATTTTTCTTAATTTGAAGAATAATTCTATTAGTCTTATGCATAAGACTTTTATTTCTCAACTAGTCATTGAATCTATATGTTAAGAAGCATTAACTATAACAATTAAAACTCATTTCTATGATAAATTTGTATTATATGAAAAGAAAGCAAATGATAAAAATGTAGAAGTTTAAAACCAACTAAGTTACTTTGCTATTCATAACGCAAAAACCATGAACAAGCTTAACAAACTTGGTAACTAAAAGCTTAAAGGGGAACAGCTTAAAAAATGGGGAATGTTGAGTGTTGTGGGAAACAATTATGTGGGTATAGATAGTTAGCCCCATACATTTTCTTTCTTTTATTTGGGGTCAAAAGATATGTTTTTCTTTCGAAGTTATGCTCAATTTACTAATCTTCATAGTCTAAGATGACAGGCCCAATAGGTGTACGAATGCTCAGAACTGGCTTGGTATAACCCAATTTCATTTGTTATGGGCCAAACCCAAACTCTAGTGGCAACCTGTAATTATTTTTAGATTGCTTCACTCTATACCCCACATTTTTACCTATACCCCACAAATTTTTAAAAATGTCAAAAACCCTTTATTTTTCTTTACTATTTAACCAACTCAAATTCAACTTTTTTTCCATTTCAACATTTTCGGACCAATAAAAAAAAAATTGGCAGGTAAAAGTTTTAGAAGTTGCCGAAAAATATTTTAGAAGATTTTCGGTACAGAAAGATTTAACGGAAAACTTTTTTAAAGTTTTTCGGTACAAAAGAGTAAAAAGTGTGTACCGAAAACCTTTAAAAAAGTTTTCCGATACAAAAGCTTAAAAATGTATTCTATCGGAAAACTCAAGTTTTCTGATACACAATATTTTTTTTATTTAAAAAAAAAAAGTAACTTTTTAACCGGAAAATTTGAAGAAAGTTTTTCGGAGTGTAACTTCTTTACCGAAAAACATGGAAAAAGTTTTCTGGAGTATATGTTGTGTATCAGAAAATTTTAAAAAAAATTTCCGGTAAAATTAAAAAAAAAAAAATCACTAACTTTTTATCGGAAATGTCAAATGATGAAATAGTAAAAAAATTATAAATTTTAAAATTTATACGAAGATAAAAAGATCATTTCCTTACATTTGTCATTTGTGGGAGTAAAAAGTAAAAATTAAATGTGGAGGATATAGAGTAAAACCTTCTTATTTTTGCCCATACTTCATATGGATCTTCTTCATACTTAAGCCCCTTTTAGTTGATTGAAGGTTGCCATTTGAACATAAACATTTGATTTTGCCTCTTAAGAATTTAGAATGATCAATCCCTTGAGTTTTAAATAATGTGCCTTGTTTCTTTACCTTTTTATTTGGTTTTTGTAGAGGGCCAGTCCAAAGGTTAGGCAAACGATGCAATAAATTTAGACCTTTAAATTTTTTTCTTCTAATAATTATGATCACTTTTTTTTTTTTGGAAAAAAGGTCTCGTGCTAGTAAAAATGTTTAACCTACATTTCTCACATAAAACAAAAAAATTTATCGTATAATTTCTTTTTGGATCTCACTCACTATTAATATTAGGTCAGTCATGGTTTTCAACTAATTCGAAAGAGTAAATGGTTAAAGGGTATTCTTGATTAACGGTTAAAGTATTTTTATTAAATATTTTATAATGATAGCTCATTTCTCACTTCTCGTATTATCATATTATCATGAATATAGGTTTGAAGAAAATCACTTTTAGAAAATGTTTTTTATAATATTTAATCAAATTCGTTTGTAAATAAAGAATTCACTTACTCAAACACATATGGTTCCTTCACAATACAATTTGGCAAAAATCTATTCGGATTCGAGTCATCTTCATTAAAAAAGAAAAACAATGTGCCCATGTTGTTCCTGTAAATTATTTAAATGTAAGTAAATGACTTCATTCAATCGATAAGGCTAATACCAACGCGAAGACACTAAACAAGTTATATTGAACCATTCCATATCCGTATAACATTTTATATCAAATTCTAACAACGAAGCCTACAATACATAATCCACAATATTCATTGATTGTTTAGAAACAAGTCTGATATAAAAAATAAAAAATAAAATAAATACCAAAATATTAACGACCATTCTATCAACATCATTTGCACAAGGTCCATTAGCAATAATAAGGTGAAAATTCAAAGTCTTCATCTCAAATTAGCTATGGATAGTTTTTTAAATCGTATAAATCATTACCTTTTACACTTGGAGAAACAAATCAAATCATTATACCATTCTCTCTTTACAAATTGTTCAATTGGTGCCTTCTTCTAGAATAAGCTAGATACAATTTACCGATGATAGTCGTCAAGCTATATGAAATTTTCAACTAGGAAAGAGAACACTGAAAATGTGGGATCCGTCCTGACCTTATCCAAATCCAACTTACCTACAAATAAAAGTCAAATACGAAACAAGGCATGTCGCTACTTTTTTATATCAAAGAAAGAATTTAGAATTCAAATCAAACTTTTGCCCCTTAAAATAGACAAACTTTAGCACCTTGTTTTTCAATTGAGGATTATATTTGATTAAAAAAATAGACTAATTCTAATGGAGCACATTCATGTCCAACATAAACTATGTTTAAATATTATCAAAAAATTTAACAATAATAATATGTTTTGAAAATATGAATTACCCGTCGATTTATTTTTATATTTAAAATAGTAATTTGATTGATGTAAACATTTATTTTTCTTTTATTTTTATTAATTTCGATTAAATCATTATATAAATCATAAAAATAAAAGAATTGAATGACTTAAAAACTCATTCAGAGGATAAATAACTATAATTATATTCCATTAAAAGAAATAGTTATATAGTAGGAGGAAAAATTTGGAGTGGTGCGCACGTGGGTTTTGAACCAGAAAACTCTTGGACCATATTTTAAGAAACACCGTGATTTGACTATGGACTTCAACAGAGATTTTCAACGCCAAAGAATGATTATAGTGTCAAAAAGTTTTTGGTTCTATAAAATGAAAAATTAAAAATGTAAAATAAGCGTGAGATGGAAGAGACGTGTTGGAGGAAGTGAATACATGAATGATGTAGTGGCGTATAAATTCAAACTACAACACAATGGCATGTGTTGTATACGTGGAATGGGACCCAACATGTACAATGGTGGCTAATCACATTTTCATGAGTCAAAAATTGATCAAATAATCGAGGTTCAAATGTCAAAACCTAAACCTTTTTCAAACTCAAACATGAATATGTTTCCAACACTAGACTGTAGTAGCAACTAACTAGCTAGTGTGCATGTATGGTGGATGTTTCTTATGTCATGTATGTATGTATGCTATGTCATACACAAATTATGAATCATGATCCATGAAATACCCGACAAGATTTTTTATGCATATCAAGTCACGGCTGAGTCAGACATACCCTCTACTCTCAACGGCAGGGTCCCCGAATTTCTATTTTGTTTTATTGACAAGAAATGATGTTGGCAACATCTCCTTTTCAGTTAATATGATTATTGTATTTTTTTTTTTTACCAACAAGATTAAACTTTTTTACCTAATAAAAAATTAGATATTTTTATATTAAGAAAACTGCTTTTCACCCAAAATATTATTTTAGAGCATCATGCATGTCGTCAATATCAATACTGTTTTTGTCACCTTAAACATGAATATTCCACATGTGCACAAGCTATTATTAACACTCAAAATTTATCATCATTTAGTTTACATTGAGTGTTTGATTTTAAAGTGGCAAAAATTTATTTTAAATTAATTTATTTGATATGTTTAATTTTTATAAAATTTGAGTTGAAGGTTTTGATTACATTATTTAAAAGAAAGTTAAGAATAACTTTCGGCTAAAAATTTTTTTTGAAATAAAATTTATCACTTTAATTTTTAAGTTGAAATTAATTTTAAATATAAATTTTATTTAATACGAAAATAACTAATTCAAATAATATGAGACATTTGATGTATGATCAGTTATCGTAAAAGATTAAGTGATTAATTGTTAATTTATAGGATGAGATTCGTGAGAGGTTATCTTTTAAACATATTTAGAGAGTCTAAATATTATTGAATGCTCTAATTAAAATAAAATAAAATATATATGTAAAATCAATTTTTATATTTTAAAATGACGTGTAAACATACATATTTTGGATTTTAATTGAGTGTGCATTAATATTGAATTCTCAACGTTTTAAACATTTTTGTTTTATTTTACCCAAAAGAAAGGGGATTGGGCATGTATAGGATAAGAAATTATAATTATGTTTTGTTAGGAAAATGGGGTTGTCGGTTGAGAACTGAGAAACATAGTATTTGATTTAAAATGTGGGCTAAAAAGTATGGTTTGGAGGTGTTTAGTGTTGTGAGTAGAACTAATTTAATGGTGAGTTGGTGGAAGGATTTATGCCTTGTTCGTGACAGGTTGGGTAGCGAAAGGAAAAAATTGGTTTAGTAAGAATTTGGTACGTGTGATGGGTCATGATAGAGACATTTCATTTTGGTTTAATTAAAAACAAAACAAGACATTTCATTTTGGCATGATAATTGGGAGGAGGGGTGCTTTGTTGAGAGCTTCATGCGTTTTGTATGTGTTGGTAGTAGATAAAAATAACTCATTGGCAAATATGTTTAGGTTTGAGTTGGGAGGGGGAAGCTTGGAGATGAAAGAAAAATTTATTTATTGGGAGGAAAAACTCTTTGTAGAGTGTATTTCTTTGATGAAATTAGTGGTTTTGCAAGAAATATGATGGATAAGTGGATTTGGCAACATGATCAAGGAGATGAGTATTATGACAAAGCCTCTTTACAACCAATGTTGCATGAACTAAGTTTAGAAGTAAATTCTCTTTGTGATATTATCTAGAATAAATTGGTATACCTCTCAAGTATCTTTGCATGTGTGTAAACTCATGAAACAAATTGCCTACTAAAGATAGTCTAGCTATACATGGCTTGTTGGTAGAACAAGAAATTACATGCTTAGGATGTGTAAAATATAAATCGTTACAACATCAATTTTTTTTGAATGTAATACATTTGTTCGATCGAGTATGAGTTAAAATTTTAGTTTGACTGAGTGTTCAAAGTGTATTATCTAATTGTGAATAAATCATGTTCTTTAATTTTAAAAGTTTTCTCTTACTGAAGAAGAAAATGTTAGAAGGCGTGTATTTAGATAATGTGTACGCAATGATTTTATGTTTTATGAAAACTTTTGCAGTACTACGAAGAAAAAAAGCACCAACACTATCAACATTTTAACCAATATTTAAGTTAGTTTATCACTAACTCATTAACATCAGCATTTATATATTGTATATTTAATATTGACTACATCAGTATTGATCGAGGAAGTCATATCATTCAATTACTAATCAATTAATTTTGATAGTATCAAAACATCTTAATTTTAAAAATACATCGTAAAAACTCTCATGTTTAATTTAATTGTGGTAAATGTTTCTCATATGGTGGAATGTATTAAAGTTATTTCATGGTCGGTTATCTAAAGTTAAAAAATTTATTTTTTTATGAACAAAATTTAGTATATAGTAATTCTCTTTCATCAAAATTCGAATCCTAATCATTTCCTCCTGCAAGCTTTACTTCAAATCAATCGTCTAATTCCCATAAAAAATTTAATTTTGATGTTTACTACAGATGAAATAACCCCATAATATGTTTAGGCTTGAATGATTCTCTTAACTCCATGTAATTTTGGGTTGTATTTTTAAATTTCAGATTTTGTTTCGGTGGCTTGTAATTTGCCTATCTATTCATTATTGTGATTGATTGTATCTCTTTTGTTGTGGTTGTTCTCCGTTATTTTGGAATACTCTTTTTAATTCAATTTTATTTAGCTATAGGATATTTTAGGTGAATTGTGAATAGGTGGAAGCTATCTTCAACCGACATATAGATCAAGATTATTGAAGTGTGCAATGTCTCTCCTAATAAAGTATATGCGCACATAAATTTTGACATGCAACGTCTCTCTTAACCGCATGTTTTTTTTTTATTTAAGTATGATTCACAAAAAATTCTAATAATTCAGAGATTGATCAAATGTTATTTACTTTTGATTAACAATAATTTTAGATGACTGAAATTTATTAATTACTTAAATTTAATATTAACCTTGTAACATTCTTAAAAAATTAAAATAAAATAAGCCTCATAACCCACGCACGTTTGAACATAATTAATATGTGGATGATGCATGCAATTTTAAAAAACTTTACACGTTTTGTATTTTAAGGTAATCCATATATATATAGTAAGTGGTGAGCGCAATTTAAAAATAAAATTAAGGAACAAGGGTAGCATATTTGGATGTGACGAAGCCAGCATAAATGGCAGCTGTGATGTTTATTAAAACTAAATATGCTTTGTACTAATTAATTTATTTATTGAAATACTAATTAATTTATATTTTTGTCCTGCTTAAATTTTTATATTCAATTATTCACCTAATTTGTTGAGTCAATGACGAATGGGTCCATCATAATAAACCTCCCCAAAAAAATCTCATGTGTACATGTTCATAATTAAGTGGATAACTTTTGGACTAATCTTACAAATAAAAAATAAAAATAAAAAAGTTAATCTTAATTTAATTAAAAAAGAGAAACAATGGGTTCAGTTGGATGGGCTTCGGCCTGTGGCGTGACCTCATCAATCACACCACACACACCAAAACGCTGTGATTCATGCATACTTTAACTGTAATTTTATTAGAAAAATATTTTTTGCAGTTTTGTATGTGATACTTATAATTCAATTATTTCACAATCTTTTGAATCTAATCGTGGGTTCGGTGTCACAAATTAATACTGAATAAATTAATTTTTATTAAAAGTAAATTGAATGTATGCAAAATAACTTAACAATAAAATTCAAATTAAATTGCGTACTTCCTCTACAACATAGATTAAGAAAAATATAAATAAAAACAATAACATTTTTTACTAAATTATATTTTTAATATTGATATATTTTCTATTCTCATAAATGTGAAGTAAAATATATAATTAGTTAGAGAATACAAAAAAAAATATTTAATATTAAATTGAAATTGAAAATTAAAAATATTGAGTATTTTGTTTTTTTAATATAAATAAATCAATTATTGTGAAATGAATAGAATATTTAAATGTAGAAGTTTAAATTTTGTATTGATATTAGAATTTATTGTGAATCAAATGAATTTTGTATTTGTGTTTTCTTACTTGGAAAATTAATATTGATCACAATTCTTTTCTACTCCACCCAATCCATCCAATTGAAACGTAAGCAAATGTATTTGCACACACAAGGATAATTATGAGATGGTGGAAAAATAACCTTCCGCTTTTAATGGTGTCAAAAATCGCCATAATGGTTGATCACGATAGTCGTAGGCTTCTTTTCAAAGTTGACATTATTAAAGGTATTAATTAACAAAGGGGTAAGTTCAAAGATGTTACGTAAGTGCATCTATTGAAGATGTAAAATCAAACTTTTTGATCAATTAATAACAAATAAAAACTCGTAATGAACGAATTTGGTGTCGAGAAATCAAGGAATAAAGGCTCATTGATCAATAGAGTTGAAACTTGTTGTTTTTGGATAGAAAACACTTTGAAAAATTAATGTTATTAAAATATTATTGGATTGAATCACGTACTATGTTGTCTTTTTAAGATTTTTTATAATACTGTCTAAAATGGTACAAATAGACAATCAATTATGACGTCTTTCAGATAAAACAGCTCAGTTATAAACTGTATAAATATTCTACTACACTGTAGAAAATCGCTCTAGAATTACACCATCAATATGGCTATTATAACTACTCTAGAAGTATGGTACTAAACCGAAGGACTACAACACTAAGATCGCTCTAAAATCGAAGGAATTGTGACATTAGGTCGAATCTAAGAAGAAACATAAAGAAAAGGGGAAAAGTTGCTCAGAAATACGTCTAGCAGAAAAAGAGAGAAGGGGAAAGTTGTGGACTTCATCCAACTTTTGTATACTTTTCACAAGAATTTGACACTCTTTATATAATGATGGAAGTTATCTCATATGTGTAAACTATCCAATGTGGAACTTTAGTATTTATAGAATTGAAAGCTAATATGTGAAAACTTTTCAGTGTAAAACTTTAACAATTTTTTAATTCACACACACTAACATACTCTTTATATTCCAACAATCCTCCACTTGAATTTAAAAAAATATTTTTGAAATAGCATCAAACGCTTCTATAAGATTGTGCATAAACAAATGTGTCGTCCGACTTAAACACTTGCATAATAAGTAAGATTAAAATTCAACAAGAGTGATTTGTAGTCTTGAACTTTATCTCTGACATCAAACCCATACACAACCTTTTTATATGGTGTACTCTTAATACACGTGCACTAGTGGTCATGCACTTCTATCCTAGTATATCTAGGAATTCTACCTCAAAATTCCATAGAAAGCAGTCCAACTTCCACATTCATATAGGTGAGTCTATCAAGAGCACTCATGTAGTTAGGTACTTCACTCCACATAGAGTATATATCTCACTTAGAGTTTCTATTACGACATTCTTTCATCGCTTCAAGAATCATGTTTCTTCAATTTAGAATAGCATGTTCATCTTATATCACTTCACAACTTGTTATGAATCATTAAACCTAATTCCTAGGATCTTCAATCTTGTAGGTCACATTACTATCATGAGTGCTCATTGTTCTAAAGGAAACAGTCTCATCCTTTTGGATATGTTTAAGACTTTCTTACTAGCTAATACTTTCGTCAAATGATAAACTAAGTTTTTGTTAGTGCTTACATGATTCACTCTAATAGCTCATTCTGAGGGTAATTCTCTAATTGTGTTGTGCTTACGATGTATCTGTAGTCTCTTACCATTGTAGTAATAATTCTCAATTTTTGCAACAGTTGCGATACTATCGCAATTGATCAACACTACTGGCACCGATTTTTCCCACTAGGGGATCTATGCCGGCAAGCATCTGAACTAACTAATTTCTTTACCAACGGGTGCTAGTGCTATCATTTCAGACTCCATAGTGGACTGAGCCAATATAGTATGTTGCTTCGATTTCTAAGATAAAACACCTCAAACTATACTAAATATATAGCCACTGATTTCTTTGGAATCATCTGATAAGGTGTTTCAATCAGCATCAATGTATCCTTCAAAGACAACGAAAAACCTCTGATAATATAATCCAATGTTCTTGGTTCTTTTTAGGTAACTCGTGACACTTTAAATAATGTGTCAATGCTCTACACTAGGTCTACTGGTAAATATGCAAAATAGTCTCATGACGTAGGCAATGTCGAGTTTGGTACAATAAATGGTATACTTGAGACTGTCAATGATACTCGTATATTCAATTTGTCAAACACCTTCACCAGTGTTCTTGAAGAGTTTGACACTTGAATCATATGGTGTGCAGGCAGGTTTAATGTCATAGTAATTATTTTTCTTTAAGATCTTATCAATAAGTGAGACTAATCCAAAGAAATTCTTTTTTTCTGACCTAGTAATCTTAATACCGAGGATTACACTCGCTTCTCTGAGGTTATTCATGTCAAAGTTGTTACACAACGATGATATCACATTATCAAGAAGATGAATGTTTGAACCAAATACGAGTAAGTTGTCCACGTAGAGACATATTATAGTGCAAATATTATTTTTAATTTTGTAGTAAAAGCAATTGTCACTTTAATCAACTTTAAACCCATTCAAAATAATTAAATTATCAAACTTGTCTTATGAGCTTTTTTAAGCCAATACAGTGACTTATCAAACTTGGATACCTTGTTTTCTTGTCCATGATCACAAAACCTTGAGGTTACTCCATATATATTTCTTCTTCCAAATCACTATTTAAAAAAAATGGTTTTGACATCCATTTGGTGTACCACCAAAATATGAATAGCAGCTAGTGAAATTAGTACCCCTAATGGATGTAATTCTTGTAACTGGTGAAAATGTGTTGAAGAATTCTACAATTTCACTCTGCACTAAAAGGTTCAGAAACAAAAAATGCCCACAATCTAGAAACAAAATTAGATTTTAGAAAGAAAAAAAAAACAGGTCAAAATTTTTTGACAAAAAAATTGAATCATATTTTCAATGTTATTGATGTTATTTACATGTTGTTTTTTATATTATTGATGTTATTTACAATTTAAATAAAGAACAGTTCTCTTTTTATTGTTTTGTATTTCTTTTTATTAGGACCCTAATTTTTAAGATTAGAACTAGACCTCCAAAATGTTTAAGACGGTCTTACCAAAACCTTCAGCTACAAGGCGAGACTTGTATTTATCAACAGTTCCATCGGATTTCAGTTTCAGTTTCACAATCCATTTACAAACTTATCATTTTCAACTTGGAGGCAAGTCTACTAAATGACATGTCTTGTTATACTCCATAGAATCCATGTCATGGTTTATGGTTTATGGTTCCAAGGACAACAAAGCTTCATGGAGGTTTTGTTGGATCATCTTTAGTAACTTTTGCTCTTTTACTTTTTCGATGTGCTGTTTCACCTTCCTTGTTCCTTTCAACGCTTTTGATCATGGAAACGTGACTAGTTTTAGTGTCCATCTATTTCTCATTTTGAAATGGAATATATTTTCATGAAAGACAACATTATTTGACTCTATGATTTCTTTAGTGTTTAGGTTATAAAACCAATACTAATGACTGCCCTAATGAATGATTTTTCATTCTATGTGCATATCATTGATAACACGCACATATAATTCAAATGGAGAAGAAGCAATGACAAGCAATGACGCCATAGTCTTACTTCTATGAAGAAGAAGTAATGACAAGCCTTTAGTGGATGATTGCCACAACGAAATGTGGTTTCCTTATAATTTCAAAAGGATGGTCCAATCCATTACCAAAAAGAGACAAAGCTCTCACAAAATAAACAAAGTGTAATTTTTCAACAAAATTCATCTCTCTCTTTTTTTTTTTTTTATCCTGCAATTTTCTCCTATATAAAGGCTTGCTTGAACCAACTACAAGTAAGGCAAATGCCACAATAAACTAATATCAATTCCTAGTGGCTACACTTGTTGCATTATCTAGTAGCTACATTAATTACCTTATCTAGAATTAATGAAAAAATAGTTACAATAGTAACACAAAAAATTCAAAAGTCAAATTCAACAACACAAATCACGAGATACTTCTTCTACACCAATAAAGTGCTTTTACACTCTTTTTTGTGCTCCACTTGGATACCACTCATTCCTCATGAATCAACCCATTGTTTATTTTAATTTAAATAAAAAAAATTAAAAAAAAAAAACTCCAACCTCCTCATCTTAATCGCGTCACTAATGTTAAGCCCATTTTTCGCCATGAAAGAATTTGATTTTGTTGTTGATTCTAAAAGACAAATTATAGATAATTCTCTAAGCTCTCCATGAAATAAAAGATCACATCAATCGAACATCTAGAACTCCAGATATAACCAAAACAAGAAAGACGGGTTATCACCTACGAAAATAACATTTTCAACTATAATTAATTAATTCATTCATTTATTTCATTATTGAAACAATTCTTCTTGTAAAGGGAGATCATTTTAGGATCTCATCAAATACACTTTGCTGTTTGATGTATACCCAATAAATACACACATTCATAGGCTCTATTGGCGAGTTTAATTCTCTTGGGATCGACGATCTTAACATTAGCCAAGCAACCCCAAGTTTGAAGATAAGACAAGTTAGATTGCCTTTCCTTCAAAATATCATAAGGAGGTGTTTTGCTTTTAGATTTAGGAACTCTATCCAAAACATAGCTAATTGCCAATAAATTTTTCTTCACCAATGAGATGCACATCACCAGAATTAAGCACAATAACAACAACCAATTTAGTAAAAGTTTTATTCTTTTTTTCAACTTTACCATTCACTTCAGAAGAATATGGTGCAATTATTCTGTGTATAACTCCATCCCATTTATAAAAATCTTCGTATAAGTGAGAATTATATTTTGTTTCTCTATCACTATGAAACCTCTTAATCTTTCTATTGAACTGAATTTCAATTCCGGTAACAAAAATTTTAAACATGTCAAGCGTTTCACTTTTAGTTTTCATAAGATATACAAAAGTATTGTTAGAATAGTTGTCAATAAAATATCATTTTCCATTTCTTGTTAAAGTTCAGTCAAGTTCACATATATTAGAGTGTATCAAATCTAAAAGCTCAAATTCTCTAACTACTGAATTATGTGAGCGTTTTGGTTATTATAGCTTGACTACATAAATCAAAATTTTCTAAGTACTTTAAAGATAAATTTGGAATTAAATCTAAGCTACTCAAGTTTAAAATTATTCATTTATTCACATGACAAAATCTAGTATGTCAAATATTAAAATCACACAACATGTAAACACGAGACATTTTATTAATTTCAATATTTAACTTAAACATGTCATCAGTGGCGTACCATTTCCTCAACAAAATACACCATTTTTAGACTTGGTGTACAAATATGCCCCTATAGACTAAGTGAACCCTGCCTTATTAAGTAGAAAACAAAAAATAAGTTTTTTTCCTCATCATTGGAGTTTGCATCACGTCTTTTAGAATCAAAGGCTTTTTCAGATTTGAACTGCAACTCTACATCTCTAGTACCAACAACATTAATGTTAAAGAATATCGCAACAAAACTTTCTTATCTCCAGCAATTGTATATGTTTTGAACATAGAACGATCATAGCACACATGGAAAGAGGAGTCAGTGTCAATCGATCATCCATATGATCCACCAACAATATCAATTTCAGATATCATAGCAACAAGTTGCTCTTCATTCAAGTTAGCATGTGGAGCAGAGCTGAGCTTGTTCCTACACTTGTGTGCCATATGACTTTGTTTCTTACAATCGTAGAAAATGTTGTAAGTTAGAGTCATTTTTATAGATGGTTGCTCCTTCACAATTGGGGTCTTTGGAAGGCTCTCATTCTTGCTGTGGTTATTTGTATTTCATTTATGATTTGTAATGGTTTTCTAATTGGCTTTAAAACTGCATCGATGAATTTCTTATTGTTTGAAACAACCAATACTTCATCTTTTTGGTTTTGCTTCTAGAATTCTTCCTCAGTTCAGAAGGCAAATTATTAGACTTTATAGTGATTTTTTTTTATTGTGCCTTTGAAGGTTTTTGAAAATCTTCCAAGCTATAGGCATTTGTCTATTATAACAACTACTTGAAATTGTTCATCTAAAGTCATACCTTCATAGATGATTTCGTGAGCTATCTTCATAATTTCCTGGGATTGTGTCATCAAACATTTGATATTTGAGGTAGTGGCTCACAACATACTTCACAGCACCAGTTTCCTTGGTATCATATTTCTTTTTTGGAGCATCTCAAACATCTTGTAGAGCTGCAAGCACTGTAATTGTCATACAGATCATCAAAAAGTCCATTAAAAATATATTATTGCTGAGATAATCATTTGTTTCCCACTAGGTTAACTCTGCACCTCTCTTATCATTTTCCTGTTTGTTCGAATATTTCTGAAACCACTAGAATGTCATTATTCGCAACTCCGAAAACTTTTTTCGTAGGTAAGTTAAAACAACATATTTTGTTGGAATCGTTTGAAATGGCGTTTCTCAAACTGAAACCGTTTATTGAAGTTAGAAGCAACAAGTCCATAACTAGTAATATCTTTGGTAGACATAGTAGAACGAAACATCATAAAATTGTTGTTTTGGGGATCAAAAGGCAGTTTTGAAAAATTAACTTTCAGCCATCAAAAATATTACTGGGAGTCACAAACTAGGTCATTATCTTTTAGACATTTCACGGAACTGCCTAAAATTGTGCAAGCATTATCAACGTTGGTGTCCCAAGGATAAAACAACTCATTTACAAACTATATTAGTGTTCTAGTGCATTGTAGAAAACCATCCTAGACTATTACACCTTCAAAATGGATATTACGGTCACTCTAGAAGTATGCTACGAAGACCAATCTTAAATTGAAGGGACTATGACATGAAAACCGCTCTAAAATCAAAGGGTTAATGGTATTATGGTCACTCTAAAAATATCGAAGGAAATAAACAAATGAGAGAAGTGGCTCAGAAGTGTGTCGAGTGGAAAAAGAGATAAGACGAAAGTTGAGAATTGTATCTAACTTTGATGCGATTTTCACAAATACTTGACACTAATTGGCTAATTAATCACTTGATTGATCATGTATATTCTCATTGAATAGATGTATATTCTCATTTAAAAATATACAATGAAAATATACATTCAACGCTTTCTATTTGCTAATGATTGCTAACAAATGCAATAATGATTTGTATTTTGCTAATGAATGCAATAGCAGTTTTTAATTGCTAATGAATGCAACTTTTTTATATGCTAATGATTATTAATGAATGCATTAATGACTTTTATTTGCTAATAAATGCAACTGTTTTATTTGCTAATGAATATTAATGAGTGTCATCTCTAACATATACTCCGCAAGATTGAAGTGTCGTCAGAAATGTCAATTTTGTTACATAAGTATTGATGACTAGCTTTGGTGAGGGGTTTTGCAAAATAATCTGCAAGTTAGTCAATGGTGCTGACATGTTGAACTTTCCTTGTTGTACCAAATCACGAACAAAATGAATGTCAATATATATATATATATAGCTTTGCTTCATGGGAATGTGATATATATTGAATTTTGATCCAAGATATATAGCACTTAGATTGTAACAACAGATGAAAGGTGTTAAGGAGAAAATGTAAACCTATCTCATAACTCATTGAGGAGCAATTTGATCCAAGATAATTCAAGTGTTTGCTAAAACTCTATAAAACTTTCTTTTAAGAAAATGATAGTATCATTCCAATTCTAAAGTATTTTCAAAACAGCTTGGGTGGATTATTTTAAAGGCTTTAAAAGAAAACTGTTTTATTTTTGTAATTGTTGCATTAGGCAAGTGATGTATAAGCACAAGTCGTGAGGTATAGGTTGTGTAACTCAGGAGATACTCACAAATTTGTATTCTGGTTTTGTACAATGGAAAATCCTGCTAGAAAATAAGAAACTAAATGTAACTATCTATTAAATTAACATATAAATTAGTATAAGTCGTTGCGTGCTTATGCCCTCTGAAATCACTCTACTTATTTGTTATGCTTTTCTTTAACACAAATATATCTTTGAAAAGTTATTTTTGTTAAAAAGATTTCAAAATATTATTTTACACAATTTAAGTGTTTATGACAATCTTTGAAAAGAATATATTATAAAAGGTTTTAAGTGAAAAAATTTAACCAATAAATGAGTAAAACTTTCACAACGTGATGAAATTGAATTCGAATTTATGTTGAACAAGATATCCATATTTAGTGAATAAGATTATCTTTAACGGAGGAAATCTATAAAAAAAAAAAACAAAATATAAAAAGAAAATTTTTTAATTACAATTTCAACATCTTTCTTGTGTTTATTTCTCTCACTCTCATGATATACATCATGTGTATTGTATGATTTGAAATAAAAACCTACATGAA
>JBBPBP010000001.1:20277482-20297984 GCA_037974735.1 Cicer chorassanicum
TTTAATATTTATTTATGATAAATATTTTTCATGTGATTTTTTATATTTATCATTGAAATTTTTTGTCCATAATTTTTTTATACATCACTTGTAAATATTTATTCCATATTTTTTAATATTTATCCATCACAAATATTTGTCCTATATTTTTTTATTTATCAGTTGCAAATATTTGTCTTGTGATTTTATATATTTTTAATTAACAAATAGTTGTCATGTGTTTTTTTCTGCACCAGTTATAATTATTTATCCCGCATTTTCTTAATATCTATCATTGAAAATTGTGTACTGTGTTTTTTATGTATCTGGAAAACAATTTGTCTCATAATTTTTTATATTTATTACTAACAAATATTTGTCCGGTGTTTTTTATATATCAATGATAAATTTGTGTCTTGTTATCTTTTATGTTTATTACCGACAATTATTGTCACATGTACTTTTAAGCATCAATTATAAATATCTATCATACGTTTTTAAATATTTATCAATAAAAATATTTATCTCGTATTGTTTCAATATTCAACCAATTGTTGAAATTGAATAGGTCCCTTTCGATTTTTTCCTAATATTCTCTATTCTTATCTTATAGTAGATTGTTTATGTTTTTTTTCTTTACAAAATTGAACCAAGTTGACTCAATACTCTTTATGAATTAAAACTATTGAATACTTTTAAAAGTTTAATTAATTAATATGAAGTAAAAAGCTACCTCAGATTTAAACCCTTACACTACAAGAATTAAGCAAAATACTTTGGGTCATTCCTAGTGTTTTGTTCCCCTATGAGATTTTCTGGGGCTTATAAGCCCTCACTAAGTGTTTGTAAGGATTTTTCGAGGGCCAAATACCACGAAAAATTATTATGATGATTTTCGAGGGCTATAGCCCTAGGAAAGTTTAATGTTTCAAAATTGCGAAAGCCAAAGCACTAAGTATTTTATTCATTAAATATTTGATAAGGTTGTGGCCCTGGATTTTATGATGGGCGGAAGTATTTAAAATCAAATTTAACACTTGTAATGACTCGTACTATCTGAGGGTCAGGGCCCTCGTAATTGTTAATCCCATTTGTGCTTTTCGAGAGCTTGAACTCACGCTATTTGAAGCGAGTGGTTTTCTAGGGTCAGTGCCCCCCTCTTTTGACTGATACATAACATTATTGAGGGACACAACCCTCACTCCTTGATATCAATATTTTCTGAGGGCCATAGCCATTGCCCCTTTTAGTATACACGTTCAGTCACTTCTTCTTCCCCATTTCTTACTTTTTTCCTTATTTCTTCTCTTCTTCAATTACAAACCCTCTATTTAATCTAATTTCATCAAGCATTTGATTATCTGACTGTGGTTAGTAATGTATCCTCTGATGAAAATCAACACTCTGATGGAAGACAATGCTCTGATGATAGTCAATGCTCCGAAGAAGACAAAGTTTTTGTGCATCCTTTGATAAACACCCTGAATCAGTTATTTGTTTGAAGGTCTATGATATATGCTTTGTTCATGGTATCCTCTTCTCATTCTTTTCTTTATACCAAGATACGCATAATCAATTACAAGGATTCTTTTTGACAAGTTTTAAATGGCGAATCGATCTCGTAAGATTTTATACGAAAATACATTATACATGTTGATTTCTTGCAATCAGGACAATAACCAAAAACCCTAAAGACCTCTATAAAAGAACATGCAATGCTTACTTGCAAAGCACAAGAAACAACACACGACAATAAGAATAATACAATCGTATATGCACTCTTGTTCTTAATTTCTGTTTTACGTAGTGCTAAGGAATATTTCTAAGAGTACAACTTTGTAAGCACCCTCTTGTGAGAGTTTGTTTATAGAAAACCTAAAATTATTCTTTTGTAACCTAGCTTAGCAGTGGCTGCATCCCTCAACAGTTTGACTGTACTAAGGAAAAAGGTTAAGAAGACTCAAACACAATCATTTTGACTAGTATGTCTTCAGTGGAAGTGTGATTCATTGGTGAATTAGTGGATTAAATCCTTCAAGTTGAAAGGGATTGGACGTAGATGTCGTGTTGGTGGTGAACTAGTATAAATTGGTTGTCTTATTCAGTTTTTCTATTTATGCACTATGTTTTCATTACTTTGGTTTAGTCATTTTATAAACGGTTTTTTAAAATAAAACATAATTCAAACCCTTTTCTTGTGTATCACGTTTTACATTTAGTTTTTTTATACTTTGCCTTCCCTTCATTGAGTTCAAGTGTAAAATCTTAAGGGCTCTCAACATTGCTCCCTCTCATCTCCATCCCAATATTTAGGGCTTTATTAGTGCTTTTCAGAACTTATGCTCGTGGGTGAACTTTCGCCCTACTCTAGGGAATTTCTTCAGTTTCCATTAAACCCATTGTGTGTATAAGGGGGTTGGTTGTATTTGAGTAGCATGGCTAATCGCAGGATATTGGCCTCTTATACCTTGTCATAAAGAGGTTTCAAGAAGAAATTTTTTGAGGTCAAAGGAAGTGATGTGAACCTTGAATTAATATTAGACATTAATGGCGGTCATAGGTTTCACTTGACCGAGAAGCCTACATCCATAATTGGTTTTGTGCCCAAGAATTTGAGTTTCTTTGAAAAAGAAGACGTTGAGTTCCTAGAATGGTACACAACCATTAGTTGTAAGGATCTCATGGCATTTGAGTTTGATGCAACTAGCCTCAAGAATTTGATACGTAAGTGTTTTTCTACTTCTTTGACTCTTGGGTAATTGCTATTATTTCTAACTCTCAGTTCTTTTTTTTCCTCAGGTAGAGTGTCTCCAGAGAAGGAAAATGAGTTTTGCGCCTTCTTGGAAAAAGTTGTCAAAAGAGAAGACAAACAACTAGCCACCAAGCTCATCTAGATCTGTCGGGGTTAATAGTCTAAACCAGGAAGCATTGCAAGGATAAAGAGACTTCTAGGTTAGTGAGAGTAGTCCAATTCGGGTTCAACCTATTCGTTCAGTGTCGGCTACAAAAATTGAACCTTCTTCATCACCGATACCAAAAAGGCATAAAACCACGCCTTCTATCCATTGGAGTTAGGTTCTTTGAGATCATACGAGAAATGGGGATGATGTTGCTTCATTATGGGACATACGTCTCCTTTGGGAACAAATTGTAGAGGAATACCTAGAAAATCCCTAAGAAAATAGTGTGGTACAAGGATTGGGGCCTGAAGGGGCTTGCTTCATCGTGACAAGTTACAACCTTTGCATGAAATTTTTAAGACGGACTATGGTTACCAAGTTGAAAGCCTCTAATGAATTGGAGGAGAAACATCATCGCGAGTTGGCCTTAGTTCGGGGTGAAATGAAGAAATATGAAGCAAAAGTTAAGTTGGTTTCGGATGGGTTGGTTGTCGATGAGGTAGAAGTTGAAGAAGATTAAGGATGATGAATAAACAAGTTCCAAACTCATGAAGCCACATTGATTATGGAAGTCAAAGGGCTTAAGGCTGCAATGGATGAATTGGAGGGTCTTTCAAAAGGCAATGACTCAACTATAGAAAAGTTAAAGCTCGAGATGGCTATCCAATATCAAGATGGTTTTGACCAAGTTGTGGAACAAGCAAATATCTTGTTTCCCTCCGCTAATTTATCTAAAATTGACATACTCATGGTCATTCATGATGGAAAATTAGTTCTTGTTTCATCTCCTGAAGGTAAAACCATTACTACTGTCTTTGAAGAGGATGGTGTTTCTCTAGCTCTAGGCTTGGACTGATTGCATGTTTTATTTTTTTTTGTAACTTAGCTTTTAATTCAACATATTTTTCAACCTAGGTGTGTTTTTACCCTATATCTGAACTTAATTAGTTGTATGGATTTATGTTATCTTGACTATTAATGATTTGTGCCTTTCAAAAATAGCTTTGTTGTTGATCTCGCTATTTTTTAACGCTTTTGATCCATTAGCTTTCTTTCTAATTTAAAGCGATAAAGAATATGATAATACTATATGTAAGTATGTTATGCTAATCTGGGTTTGTATTATGGAAGTAAATAGATAGCCTAATTGTAATCATTTAAAATATGTTGGTGTAATTAACTTTGATAATAATGGGGAAATACCATTGTTTTTAAGTGAGGATCGAGCATAGGAGTACACTCGACCACCAGTGTGTTTAATTGGGGGAGTTGGTTATTTGGCCTCCACTATGTCTAAGTGGGGGAGTTTGTTATTCTTTCTCTATTGTGTTTAAGTGGAGATGGTGTCCAACCACTCCAATCGAGTAGAGGAACATACTCGGCTAACATTGTGTTTAAGAGGGGGAGTTTGTTATTCGACCTCCACCATGTTTACATAGAGATAGCATCCAACCACTCTGATCGAGCAGGGGAGCATACTCGGCCACCATTGTGTTTAAATGGGGTAGTTTCTTGTTACAACATTTGATCAACGAATACACATGGTAGCAATTAAAGACATGAAACGGTAAACAAAAGCAAAGTAAAGTTGGTTTAAGAGATGAGGGAGGCTCATTAAAAACTCAATCCATTGTAAGAGAAAAGAGTGCCCCCACCACTTCCTTTACAAAATATTAAAAGAAAAGTTCCAAATAATACATTTTCATCGTTGTAGACCTCGTCAAAAACTCCTAAATTTTGGAGAAAAAAGTGTTTGCTTTATTAATAAAAGTAAAACTATCTTAACTAAAATTAAAACGAAGGTTAAAGGCATTCCAAGTCTTGGAAAATATGTCACCTCCATGTTTTTCAAGCTTGTATCCTCATCCAGCAAACTTTTTGTTGATCTAATAGAGGCCCTCTCCATTTGGTGATAACTTTCCCGTGCTGCTTAAGCCAATGGCCCTCCTCAGTACTAGGTCTCTTTCTATATATTTGTTGATCTTATATTTTCTTGTCGCTCTTTTCTTAGTTGCTTACTCTCTTATATGTGCTAGTTCTTTGACTTCATTAGTCATTTCTAGATTGACTATGATGGCTTCTTAATTGCCTTCATCATCTAGTTACTCTTTTCTCCATGTGGTCTTTTCTAATTTAACAAGAATCATGGCGTCAACTCCATACACCAATCTGAAATATGTTTCTTTAGTGGATTACTGAGGGGTTATGTGGTAAGACCATAGTATTGAGTGTTGTACCTTATCCCACATCCCCTTTTCTTATTTTAGTTTCTTTTTTATTCCATTATAGACAGCCATGTCTGTAAACTCCACTTTTCCGTTTGCTTGAAGATGTTCCACATATGTGAAGTTTTTTTGAATTCCTACAGACCTACAAAACTCCACAACTATGTTGCAGGAGAATTAGGTGCCATTGTTAGATTCAATGTCATGTGGAAGTTCAAATCTACATATGATCTTCTTCCAATAAAACCTCGTGACTCTATCAGCCGTGATTTGAGATATTTCTTCTGCTTCAATCCACTTTATAAAATAATCGACTGCAACAATGAAAAATTTGAGTTGATCGTGCACTAATGGGAAAGGATTGAAGATGTCTACTCCCCATTTGAGAGTAGCGTTTCAATTAGGCGTGGTGTAAGTCAAAAAATCTTTGACACTTGCCATAATTCTTTATGAATGACGACTAGTCTCCGCTGAAGATTGGCCAATAATAGTCGGCCCTGATGAGCTTACTTGCTAACGACTTGACCTCGATATGGCTTCCATATATTCCCTTGTGAACCTCGTTCACGACATAATAAACTTAAGTGTCATTCAAGCGACAGAGCATAGGTACGACGATGCCCTTTTTGTATAATTTCTCAAACACCATGATGTATGTCGATGCTTCCTGAGCTATTCCTTTGGCTTCTTATTTATCAGGGGCCAGTTATTTGTTTTGGAGGTAACGGGTACATGGCCTTATCCAGTTTTCCAGTATTTTAACATCCTCAATTGAATTTGATTTTATGATGGGTACACCCAAACATTTCTTGAATGATTGTCCTGTTGTGATGGCGAATTTAAAGAGGAGGTCGACTCTTGAATTTTGGTCTCGAGGAATGAATATCACTTCAAAGAACTTGAATGGTTTGGAAAGTTGTTTTACTTTCTCCAGGTATTTGATTAATTGGGGTTCTTTAGTTTGGAACTCACTTGAGACGACTCATTACCAACGAAGAATTATTATTGGCGCAAAGCTCTTTTATGCCCATTTCCCGAACTAAATTCATGACTGTAATTAGTGCCTCGTACTCTTCTTGATTATTGTTAGCGTTGAACTCATTTCATAGAGATTGTTCGATCATCACATCCTCATATCCATCAATTATTTTTCCCACTCTGTTGCCTTTTAAGTTGGATGCTCCATCGACCGATAGACCTCTCATCCTTGGACCGTGTGATTGAAGAGGCGACAAAAAATCCACTATGAAATCGTCTAGAGCCTAAGCTTTAATGTTTCCTCTCGACACGATGGAAACATCATACTCTAATAGTTCTATCAACCATGCGACCATTCTTCGTATAAGATCATGTTTTCGGAGTACTTGATGGATTAGGTGATCTATTCGGAAAACTATTTTTGGACTTTGGAAATACTGACACAAATGCCTTGATATTGATTTGAGGGCAAAGGTCAACCTTTATATCTTCTAATACTTGATTTTGATCCCTTTAAATAATCGACTGATGAATTAGATCGACTTCTTTTTTTTTGCCCTCTTTTTCTACTAAAACCGAACTCATAGCATTACTTGTAATTGACAAGTATATGAACAAAGGGCTACCTGTTTTTGGTTGGCACATGCTACGAGGAGTTTCCAAAAATTATTTCAACTTATTTAATGCATCTACACATTTGGTAGTCTGTTCGAATAGTCCTCCTATGTTTAGACAGGTGAAGAAATGGAAGAATTTTTCCTCGCCGCATGATAGGAATCTGAATAGAGTTATGATTGGTCCAGTAAGCCTTTGAACCTTCTTTCGGTTAATCGGACTTCTCATATTGACTATTGCTTGACATTTATCGGGGTTAGCCTCTACATGAACTCCAAAAGAGCATTTTGAAGGGTTTAAGAGCATATTGTACTTGCGTACAGATTGTAGGATTACTTCAATGTCTTTTGTGATGTGATTTATTGTGGTTGGTCTTGACAACCATGTCATCTATGTACACTTCAAGATTATTTTTAATTTGGTTGGCGAAAAATTTGTCTATGAGGCATTTATAGGTTGCTCATGCATTTTTTAATCTGAATGGCATGACGTTATAGAAGTAGTTGTAGGTGTGTGTCATAAATGTTGTGTTCTCGAGTCTTTCGAATCCATTTTTATTTCATTGTGCCTGGAGTATGCATTCATAAAGCTTACAATCTTGTATGTCGATGCATCATCGATCAACCTCTCTATATTGGGTAATGGATAAAGATCTTTCAGGCCGACCACATTTAAATATATGAAGTCCACGTACATTCTCCATTATTTGTTGGAGTTTTTTTTTACCAAAACAACGTTGGACAACGAATTCAGATACTTGATTTTCCGATTGAATAAGGATTCCAATAAGTTATTGACTTCTTCATCGACTACGACACGTCTTTCTTCGCTCATCCTCATTTTGCGTTAAGAAATGAGTTTGACGAGGGCTCAACGCCAATTTGTAATAGATGATTTGGGGTCGATTTTTGGCAAAATTGTTGGAGTCTATGCAAAGAGGTCCAAAGTAGTTCCAAGATATTTTCTTCCAAAATCTGGTTGTTTATCTATGGAATGGATTCAATCTCGATATCTCTAAGATCCTCGATTGGGGATACTCTACCTGTAGCAAATTCTTATCTCGGATCCAGATCTACGAAGTTAATGTTGAATGGGGACACTTTTAGAAAGGGTTACACGTTTGTTTTAGATTTAGGATTTTCTTGATAGCAGCGTTTGGTTGACTCTTAATCTACTTTGAGTGAGACAATTCGTCTATACTCTAAGGAGAATTTGAGAGTGCGGTGCAGAGTCAACAAGACTACCCCCATGGCCTTTAGAAAAGATCTTCCAATGACGTTGTAAGAAGACGATGCGTTCATGATCAAATAGGTTGAAGTTGTTCGCTCGAAAGGTGAAGCCTTTCGAAAGCGTCCAAATAGAGAACATCGGCTGAGCTGCCATGGTCGATTAAAACACTTTTTATGTTTGCATTCAGCATTTGGAAAACAACAACATTTGGATCATCCTTATGAGGGGATATGCTTGTCAAGGGAGTCTATGAAATGTAGTACCATCTTGAGACGGTTATTTTGACATTCTTTGGATGAGTAAAGTTGTTAAGGGAGTTGACGATATGTAGTACCTTTTTCGTCGCCTATGAATCCCCCAAAAGTTGTGTTTAAGGTGTGTTTGGTGAGGTCTCTAGACGTCTTCCCCTTGTTATCGATGGCATTATCTTTTCAAGGAGAGCATGGTGGTGTGTTTCGCTCCCTCGATCGTTGATTGGGTTCTCTTCGAGTTCTTTGACTTTGGACAAATTTTCTAAGTTTTCTATTTCTGATTAATTTCTTGAATTCATTTTTAAGTACTTGACAGGATTCGTGTCATGATTGTTGGTCTTACGGTATTCGTGTTGTTAATTAGAATCGGGACCCATGTTTCCCTTGGCGTGGTTACTTCTTGGAGTAGGTGAGTGTGTAGGATTTCTCGTAGGATGCGACTTTGTCTGACGTTAGGAGGTGTGAACGATCCTTCTCCATCGTCCTTTCTTTAACACCTCAGTTTCTTTTTTTGGCATTGTTTTCCTCTCATTTGATTTAGCATTCAACATGAGCCATGACTTCTTGCATATTATTGGCGGGTTTTTGGGAGAGAGATTCATTGAAATAGTCGGCTTTTAATCCATTTTGGAAGGCTCCAACAAACATTTCTTTATTAGGGTTTATCACGTCCATGGTGGCTTCATTGATCCCATCCCATGTATTCTTTGAGCAATCCAGAGTGTTTCTGTCGTAAGTTGAACAAGCTTGTGGCGGTCACATTATAATGCTTTTCGGCATACAATTGTTGAAGGAACTTTTTGACATATTGGGGAACTTGTAATAAAAGTGTTTGGGAAGGTTTATATAACATCTCAAGGCGACTTTCTTGTACATATCAAAAACAAAGTTTGAATTTTAATGGCTGTGTTGCACCGGTTATGGTCATTTGAGTATTGAAAGTCATTAGATTTTCTTGCAGATCGTGTTTTCCATTGAAAGACTCGAGGACAGGTGATTTGAAGTTCTTGGGTACGTGGGACTCAAGAATTTCTAAGGTTAACCGCCTGTGTCGTTAGACTCTAGGGATCTTCAAACTCATGAACTATGTCGCTATCAACCGCTTGATCATCATGTATGGCATGCATTTGGGTTTGTAGAGTCTGGTCCTAACCAGTCAACTCCTCGACGACCACTTGAAGTGCGGCTAAGGCCTCATTTTCAGGTTGTGGAGGATTTTGCTGGTTTTTAGAGACCAATTTTTAGGACAAATTGGTGTGGCTTGGAATCTTTTTACCATAGTCCCACGATGGGCATCAGTATTCATACGAACGTTTAAGGACTAATATTTTTAGTTAGATTATGGTATCATAATTTCAGGTGAGCATTGTCGATGATGTATCGTGGTCAAGACTCTGGTGTTTAGTGGAATAATGTGAATGAATACTTCTCTTCCTGGAACCCCTTGTATAGCCTCCTTTCATAAGGTTTATTAGGTTCGAGGGTATGATAACATATTCCCTTTCTCGGACTCCATCGTGGGGAGCAAGTATACACCCTCAATTCTCATACCTAGTCGTTTCCCAAGTTCATAAGTTTGCTCAATCGGTCTATGTTCTTTTTTAGGTTCAGAATGGACATTTCCAAGGTTTAACCCAATGTTTGTGATGAGGCCAGTCCAATACGCAAAGACTATAGTATTTGATGTCTCAATTTCTTTTAAGAAATGAAAAGAATCTTTACCTAGTTTTGTTGTTGTCTTGTTCAACTCTTGATGAATTTTATGTGGAACGCTTGTGTCTTTCTGATGTACAATTTTGATGTTTTAATGTGTCTCTGAATTTTAAGCTCATGAATGGACTGTAGTATTGAAATCCTTCATGGAAGGTGGGCAGTTATATCCTCTATGATGATGGGTTTGGACCTGTGTCTTCTGATGTAAGGGTTGGAGTACCCTTTGTACTCCGTTTAATATATTACTTGCTTATAAAAAAAATTGTACTACGTTCAATATATTTCTTGCTTATAAAAAAAAATTTTGAATGATGTAAGGGTTGGAGTACCCTTTGAACTCCATTTAATATATTTCTTGCTTACAAAAAAAAAAAATAGACTCATTCGAAACTAAATATTGGCACCTCTTTCAAGTGAGATTTGAAACGTGATTTGTCACATTGTCGAAGTATAGCCTCTTGCCCCAAATCTAAGTCCATTTGAAATGTAATTTAATTTAGTAATCGAATTGTTCTATAATAACTACCACATTTTCTACAAAAAATAATTATCCCAAAATAAATGACATTTGCTATAATATTAGTTATTTTTTTCCACCTGTATCATTGAATTACACTACAATAAAGCAATCAATTTGTGACCAACTTAAAAAAAAAATTGTGACCGAAAAAAACCTTCATAAATTATTGACCGAAGAAACTCTCACAATTACTAAATCAATGATTTTTTTTGGCTGATTGTAACATTTTTGGCGGCCAAAAACGGTCACAATATTAATGGAGGGAAAAGTTATTAGAATTTATGACGGTCAATACCCTCACAACGGGCTTGATTGATTGAAAATATCAACAAAATTTTGTGGTGGCATATATCCTCACAAAAGTATGATTGTGCAACATTTTTAAGAGTTTAGGCAGCCACAAAGACAACATTTTCTGAGGGTCCAGGCCGCCACAAAGGCAATAGAGTCGTTATCATTTTGTGGCCCCTTTGACCGCCACAAATACCCTATTTTCTCCCTATATATATTACTCATTTCTTATTTCTACCTTCTCACTTGAGTTTCGGTAAGTCTTTATTTTATGTTTTGTTTTTTAATGATATTTTTTTTTGAAGTTATTTATTTAATGGTTATTATTTAATTTTTATTTTGACAATTGAGTTATTGAGTTGATTGCGAGGAGTTGTTATTTGTTCGTAAGCTTCAAGTCACACACTACCTTATATCAAGTTAGTATGAAATGCATTTTAAATATAAATTAGTAATTTATATAATTATTCTTAAAAATAACTTTATATGGTTATAAATTTTTGTTAGAACGTTAATATTTTATTTTAGAATGTAGAATATACTATTTTAAAAATTGGTTATAATATTATTTCTAAACTTTATTGTTAGTAAGATTAGTTAAAAAAAACTAGGTAGAAATCATGTTGTTTACATAATATATGATAAATAAAATTTAGAAACAAATGTAACATGTATTGATTTTAATGAAACTATTTTAAAAAAAAATTATTAAAATTAATGATATTAATATTTGTTGTTAGTCATTACAAAGAGTTGAAGTTGAATTCGTACAAAAATTTTATATACTTTTACATTCTCTATTTTGGTTTATAGGGATGTATTTTATAGAAAAAACATTCATTAAACATCATTTAAAAATTTATTTTTGTTTATATATAGCCTCTATTATGATTTATTATATTGCGTGTAAATATTCCCTTAACTGACGTATAAAGTATGTCATAATTAATTATTTAGTAATTTATAGATGTTAATAACAAAATCATGCTTTTAAAAAATAAAGTATTTTATATATAAAACATGGATCTAATTAATGATCGTATAAAACTCCATACCATATTTAAATTAACCTCAACGAGTTAACTATGCCAACAACAGGCTTGATCAAACCAAATTTAAATAAATTTCATCCGGTTATGGCTCCGTTGAAACTAATGATCAGAGAAATTATTATGATGATAAATGTTTTCGAATAATATTTTATATTTTTGGTTTGTATGAATATATTATACATTATTATTTAATTATGGTGTGTTTACTTATTGGTTTGTATGATATAATTTATTAATTTTGGAATGTTTTATTTCCTTTCGTAGCAATAATTTAATAATATTAAAATTATATTTTTGTTTTTATATACAATATTTTATTTAAATTTAAATTTTCATTTCTTAAATTATATTAATATTAATATTAATATTAATTTTTACATGTAATATTGTTTTTAATATTAATTTTGAATTTTATAAAAAAAATTAATAAAGTTACAAATGGGATGGTATGTGGCGGTCTTAGCCCTCACAAACTGTGGGTTTTTTTTATCGGCTTTATTTTTTATGACGGCCTAAGCTATCACAAATTTTGTGACCGACTTTTCCATCACAAATCTATGACTGCTTAAGTCCTCACAAATGGTAACCAAAAAATCAACCTTTGTCTCGTTTTGGCTCCCACAAAACTGTGACAAGATTATTTGTGGTTGCCTTAAGTCGCCACAAATTTATCCATTGTGATTTGTAAGGACTTTACCGTCACAAATGAAGGGTTTTCTTGTAGTAATATAATCTACATAACTATCAAATTATTTTTGTCTTGCATTGTTGTAGTTAATAACAGTAAACTAGTAAAATCGTTATTCTATATCATACATATATATATATATATATATAATATTTTATTAATCTGTGTGAAATAACCAAATACTCCATCTCAAATAAAATTTGATCAATCCAAAATCAGCAACTTATCTCCTACTTAATGATATATAGTATCTCTAGTTTAAAATATGTATAGTATGTCTAAAATACTCTTCATTCACTTTAGCCTTTTCTATTTTCAATTATCAAAGTTATTGATCATAGACGATAATTTAGATAAACTTAAATTTTCATTTGGATTGTTAGTCAATATGGCCTGTAGACTCTAAAAGAGGATGAAATATAATCTTCATTTTTCAGAATTTTATCGACCACGGTCAAATATATTTTAATCGTGATAGACTTACCTACGTATTCATTTTTAAAATTTGGTTTTCAAAAGATTTATAGAATTGCAATAAATTTTCCAACATGAAATATGACAATTTATCACAAGAAAATGAACTTGATTTATCCTTTAAAACACAATCGATTCAATCAATTTTGCGATTCACAAATAGAAAATAGAGTTCAAAACAAACGATAGAAATCCAAAGATATTCTATCCAAAGATAACATAAAAGTTCAATTATGAATCTAATTCACAATTGTTGACATTGATTGAAAACAAAATTCTTGCTCAACAATTCAAAATATGAACTAGATTCAAACGTGTATTTTCAATGTTATAAAGCCTTCTATATTCACAAATAGATGATAGAGTTTTAAAAGCTTCCAATAAAACCTATATTTTTCTCTATTATTAGTGGTGTGTGAAATATATTTTTATTTTTTTTTCAATAATTTATAATGTGGTTTTATTATTTATTCAGTTTTTGATGCAAAATCTATGTTTGAAAATTAAAATATTGATTTTTATGGAAAAGTTGTTACTAATCAAAAACTGATTTTTAGTAAATGACTTTATGATGATGGATAATTTTGAAAACGGTGCTTGATATTATTATTATTGTTTAAGAAATTCTTTTTAGTTTAAAAGTAAAATTGTGATATGCAATTTATTTTCTTAGAAGTGTTCTTGATTTTCTTATGATATTGATATAGAAACCTACTTTAATTAGAGAAAATGTTTATCTATGTCAAAAATTAATTTTCATTCGATAGAAATCGTTATAAATGCTAGATTTGTGTTTTAATCTATAGAAATCATTAATGGTTACAAAGTTAATTTTTATTTGGTTAAAATTTTATGTTGTGATAGTTTGACTGTTGAAGAAATTTTTAGAAACCTTATTGATGTTAAAAATAATAATTTTTCCAAAAATAATAAATGTGTTGAAAGTTGTTGTTATAATTATTTCTTTTAGAACATTAAAGTTATGATTTTTATGAGACAATTGTGTGGAGGTTGTGTTGTTGTTGAGGATGATGATGATGATAATAATAATAATAATAATAATAATAATAATAATAATAATAATAATAATAATAATAATAATAATAATAATAATAATAATAATTTGGTTGTTATAAGAGAATTTGTCTAAATCTTAAACTAAACCCAAACAGATAGACATCTTCTAGAATGAAATAAATACAACCACAACAGATAGACATCTGGCCCCTATACAGCCATCTAATATGATCATGCTACAAAAAAAACTATAACCCAAGTGATCTCCACGCGCCCCGCAGAAATTCTTCTGACATAGCAGTGGTCAGGTAAGTCTAACTCCATTCCCATCTCCAGAGTACTAACTGGTAGGACGATCATAATTCTCATCTGAGGGCAAAGCCTAGATTTTCACAATAATTGTAAAGGTCATCAACCGAAATTAACAAACATCACATAACATTTAAATTTTAAATGCAAAAAATAACCTTTCAACTTAGCATACATCTAGAAATGGTTTTCATATGCCACACATGCATAATCAAAGTTGAAAAATGAAGTTTTTTTAACAAACTGCACTGTCGTATTCGAATACAACACATCCTTGTAGCCGAATACAACTGTGAAAATGGCATAATTTCAGTTTTGAAAATGTTTCGATATCATTCAACTCTTACCACATAAAGTCAATCAATAACAGTCATCAAATACGGCACAATTACAAACCACAATCGAGTATGTACATACAACCATCACAGTATATCAAACATGACTCGCGTGCCAAGCACCCTAATGCAATGCGTATATGTCAATGCACATGATTCTGGAATTCCAAACCAAAACCCTCATCGAAAGGGCGTAAATCATAATTGCACAGCCTCTCACAAACCAGTACTAATTATCAAGGTGCAATCTCTCACGGATCAGCACGATTTACTATCGTACAGCCTCTCACAGACCAGCACAATTTTCTATGTGTGCAATCGCTCATAGATTAGCACCACTTACAAGAGTGCAATCTCTCATAGATCAGCACGACGCAAAAATCTCCGCAAGGATAAGATGAACCAATAATTCACATGGCAAAAATCATTTAACACTAATGATTTTTCAATCTTTTCACAGAGCATACTCAAACATATATTCATCTATAAAATTCATAACGCATGCGCCATCAATTATGGATACATCAATCGCACATTCACCACACATCCACATCTCAAACACAACAAATTCAATCAATTCGAATTCCAAAATTTCACACCAAATTTAATCATGAATCACCCGTATTCACAACTCCACATTTTCAAACATAAACCACCAAATTTAATCTCCAAAATTTTCAACCATAATCCACACATAAATCACATCTCAAAAATTCATAATATTAATTATGAATACATAAACCACACCAAACTTGAATCACCACAACAACATTAATATATCAGAGTTCTCCCAACCGCTAACTCGGTGCCAACAGTCTCGATTCCTTTTCGAGACTCAAGGAGTTAACTACATAAACATAAATATTTATAACAATTTTTTCACAACTAAAATTTATCCAACCACAACAAAATTCCCAAAATTATATCTTTTTCACACACCAAACTTTTACAACCAAATAATCAACATTAATTCAAAACTCCACATTTCCAAACATAAACCACCAAATTTAATCTCCAAATTTTTCAACCATAAATCACCAATTTAAATCTCTAAATTTTCAACCATAAATTACCAATTTAAATCTCTAAATTTTCAACCATAAATCATCAATTTAAATCTCTAAATTTTTAACCATAAATCACAAATTTAAATCTCCAAATTTTTTACCCATAAACATCTTAAATTCATTTTCCACAAATCTACACCTCAAACACATCAAATTTATTTTCCACAAATTCACACATAAGGTTCTAAATGCAAACTAAAAGTTTGGAAGGAGCCCTTACCTCAACGGTAGCTCTAACAATCGATTACGGCACCGCGATTAATTCTGGCAAAAACTTCGTTTGCGACATAGCTTCCAAAGTTAGCTCACTAGCACCGTAGCGTGGCAAGGAGCAACTTTCCCTTCTGCCACTTTGCGAGATGGAGCTTAGATCTAGGTGAGAAATGAGGTTTTGTATTTGTGGGTTTTGTTTTTCTTTTTAAAAACAAGAAGAAAGAAAAAGAGCAGGAAGACGCAGGGGTTCTGTTTTCCCTTTCTCAGTTTCTGATATATATATATATATATATATATATATTAAAATTAAACCAAACCAAAAATATCAACATACACATACACACATTGCAACTATTTTGATAAAAATATCTATTCTCAACGCAACTCAATTGACAGGTAAAATTTTTAGCAACTATTGATATTTTTAACAAAATAGTACGGTAATAAATTTTCTGCAACGTAATTAAATTATTTCTCACCAAATAATTTTAAACGGGTCTCATAAAAATATCATTGGCATTTAACATTCAAAATACCAATAAAATTGGCTAAAAAGTCTCAAAATTCAACATAAAAACACATCAAAAAGAAAAAGTACAAATTAAAAATACGGGTCTTACATGAACCGAGTTAAACAAGAGTTTGTGACACATAATTCTAGAAACAACTTTGGTAACAGTACGGGCATAATTTCATTCTCTTTCCTACTTAAATTATATGTGTTATATGAATTACATGTTTATGAGTGATATTATGAGATTAAGTAATTTGCATATTTTGATTGGTAACGGATGGTTATTCAAGGTGACGACTTTAATTCTAAACTAGGTTGGTTTAGGATAAAGCCGAACGGTTTTGGGCGCTCTGGTTGAGTGATCTATTTTGTGACTAACTAAGGTGATGACATTCTTGCATGCATTGGTGGTCTGGACCTAGTCACGAGTACCTGACAACAGTTCCTTGAAAAGGCAATGTGATTCAAAAAATATTCAACGATAGAGTACTAAACATGAAACTCTGAAGAGCATTCGTCCAACGGTGGGACATTATCAAATGGTGGGACTTTTTTCTCTATGAGATGGTAATATTCTAGAATCATGCATTGACATATAGTCTAACAAATAGGATTTGTGTAATTTGGTTGATTTGTATCTTTAGTGCTTTGTGGTTATAATTGTAAAATGAAGTATATGGTTTAATTATATTTTTCTATAATAAGTATATGTGCATGTTTATTTGGTTTGTGTTTTTTATTTGGATATGACCCTTACATTTGACAAGACGTCACATATAGTGTTACTTGACTAAATAATGTCGCGGGCGAACCTAGCAGGAGAAATGTGAGGAAGCACAATAACATGCAGTTGGAAGCTCCGAGATACTTTTGTATTGGTGTTAGACTTGTTGAGATAGTTTTCTACAAGCGTCCAGAATTATGACCAACTAGGATTTATTTTTGGGTAGTAAAATGCCAAGAGTTTAGACTTTAGGATTTATTAAATTTACTCTTTACGTTTAGAATTTTGTTAGTTAATGTCTCAAAAAAGCGAGATGTGTAAATATGGAAGAAGACTTATGTTTTTTATGAAGACAAAGACCAAGGAAAGTGATCAAGTTGCAAGTTCAAAGAGAAGTCAACAATCAAGTCAACTATTATCAATATGCTAGAAGACTTATAATTTAAGCTACATGATGCAATCTAATATTGTTATATTTCAAATGCACATGAGAACATTCTATTTTAGCATATGCATCAAAAGAATTTTCAAAGTGTCAAACTGCATAAACAATATTTGAAAATCAAGTTTTTGACAAAAGTCAAAGTTGTATTTGACTACATATATGTGTAGCCGAATACATATGAATGCAGTAGCAAAAACTGCACATCTGTATTCGACTATAGAATCTTGTAGCCGAATACGAACTCAAGTCAGTAGCTAAAACTGCACTTTTGTATTCGACTACAAGATGGTGTAGCCGAATACAAAAACCAAGTCAGTGGCAAAATTTAGTCATCTGTATTCGACTACAAGAATATATATTTGAATACAAGCTTGAAAATTTGAATAAAATCTGAGTGTTATAGAGGTGTATTCGACTATACTCAGGTTGTAGCCAAATATAACTGCGAAGCATTGCAATTTTTCAGTTCAGGTTCAATCTAGATCATTGCATATGTTCATCAAACCTCTAGGAACGATTGCCACTGATCTGAAGTGATGTCTAAGGAGTATAAATACTTCATAGTTTCAAATTTAACTTAAGAACTTTCACATCAATCTTAGAACAACTTTGAACAAACTTTTTGAAATATTTTAAATTGTTCAAAGTCTTACTTTCATACTTCAAGTACATATTTTACATTGTCATATCATTGAGAAATGTTCTCTATTGTACTTGAAATTATATTAGACTGTTATCATTATACTCAACTGTTATATCTTATTGTTGCAAAAATCATTGTTGCAAAAATCATTCAAGTTATTGTGTAAATTGAGGAAAGTGGTGTACTTTCTTCAAGTATTGTAAACTAGGATAGTGGTGTGCTATCTTAGGGAGATTGTTGGGAGTTTGTAACAGAGGTTCTAGGGTGGGACTTGTACTTATTCTAACAATAGTGGAAAATCTCTTGTGGTGTACAAAAGGACTGGACGTACCCTTGGTTGTAAGGGGAACCAGGATAAAATTGGTGTGTTCTTTATTTTTTCTGCCATTTACATTTTTCCAAACACTAACCCTATTAAGAAAAATAATCCATTAAGTCTCTAAAAACCAGAAAATTTCTAAACACCTAATTCACCCCCCCCCCCTCTTAGGTGTGCCTCTGTACTAACAGGATGTTACACCTCCGAACTCCAAATTATCAAATCGATAAAGAACTAAAAAAACATATTAAATGAGATAAGGGAAAGAGAAAAACACACAATGATTTATATTGGTTCCTCTACTTCATCCTCGCATGTAGAGTACATTCAGCCCACATTCAAAGAATATGAGTTTCTTCCTTTATTTTTCAATTTGAACGTTTACAAAATCCTTCGGCAATTGTTACAAATTTGTACACATATTTCTTCCATAAACACTCTAAACCAGATTTACTACAATACCCTCCAAGATAATCTGAATCCCAATCTTGAAGAAGAATACACCCTTTCCATTCTTACAAGATAGAACCTAGAGAAAATCTTTCTCTAGAACCTGAAGATATCCTTTCTTCATAACCTTAATGCATTTTTGATTGATATCCCCTCTATTGCTTGCGTCTTGAATAATCACCCCAACAAAAGATATTCATTGATTTTATGTTTCTCACTCAAAGTTTTGATCGCAAACCTGACTTGAATCAAAAAAAGTGTTTAATCTAAATTGTGATTATGAATGCATGAAACTTTCGAAAATGATGAAAGTATTATTAATGTGAATGAAGGTTCATAACAGTTTATATAAGAGACATCAATGGGTTGGCAAAAGTACAATGTTCCCTAACTAAAATAACCACTTAATTTGTAATTGTTAAAAAATGTCAAATTTAAGTGCAAGTCGTGTGAATCAGCTTACAAAGGATGGGAATCATTTCACATAGTAAAAAGTCCATGATTTCATCATGAAGTCGGTAAGCTGATTCACACATGTGTAAGTCCATCCACAAAACTCCTTGAAATATTGTAAGTCAATTTACAACATGTGTAAGTCACTTCACAAGGTATGAAACCTCACAAATGAGTTTAGGACTTCTGTAAATCGATTTACAAACTTGTTGGTTGATTTACAAAATTAAAAATCATTAGGAATGGTTTTAAATGCATGTCAAAGTGTGTCTAAATGATCCCATATACATGCGTAATTTTATCTAATATGTGTAATATGTGTAATTTTATCTAAAGAAAATGCTTGTTTTGGTCCCAGATAAATTTTGATAGATCCAATTTAGTACTTGAGAAAAATAAATGCACTTTTTAGTCCTTAAGAAAAATAAATCGAGTCAAATTAATCTTTATGTAAACCACATTGAATTTTTTTTTTTTTTTTGCTGAGTTGTCCGATGATTCATCAACTTGATTATCCCACATGTAATTCTATAACAAAGGGACAATTAGGTCATTGACAATAATTAAAAATAGACAATTAAGTCATTGACAGAGATTAAATGAACAAGCTTAGAGTCGTAGTCAGGGAATCAATTAACTATATTTAATTATTGTCAAAGACCTAATTGTCCATTTTTATAGAAATTGATAATCAAGTTGATGAGTTATCAGATAAGTCAGCAAAAAAAAACTCAATTTTCTAATTGTAGTTACTTACGGACTAATTTGGTTCGGTTTATTTTCTTATGGACTAAAAAGTGCTTTTATTTTTCTCAATGACTAAATTGGGTCTCTCAAAATTTCTAAAGGACCAAAATGAGTCTTTACTCTTTTATCTATTTTTACTTATAGTTCATTCCGAATGGAGTATGTGTGACGAATGGAATAATTTAATAGTTTTTAGTTGTCAAGAAGGATGGTGTTTTGATCTAAAATACTTTAAAATTGCACAAAACTGAATATTATTTGATGTTCTATTGTAAAAATCGCATGGATCTGACATATTTTTAAATTTCTTTCTTATAATTGAGCTAAACTGCATATATATATATATATAT
>JBBPBP010000001.1:20298340-20316613 GCA_037974735.1 Cicer chorassanicum
ATTTTTTTATTAGTATGATATTTTATATTTCAAACATCATCGATATTTTTACTAATATTTCATAATATTAATATTTAGTAATCGTAATATTTCCTTATAATTTGAACAAATCAGATTGAATTTTTTTTTGTAAAACGTAACATTCTTTCAAGCCGCATGTCGTTATATCTTTAAATCAAATAATTGTTTGTCTTAAAAATCAATTCAAACATCTTTATTGTCATGTATGCATTGTTGAATTTTAAAAATCTAATACTCCTTATTTTTTTTGTCAACGTCGATACGCACTGCTTAAAGTGTGCGTTTTACCAACTTAATTAATGCTCTTAACTATTAACACCTAGAACGAAAGGCCAATAACAAGAATGAAATAAGACACGGCAAAGAAAAGTTGAAAAGTAAGAGTACTGGACCTAGCAATGGACCTCTCTAAAAAAGTGTTGAAGTTATATATGAGTGGTTAACTAATGAAGAAGAGAAACACGATAAAAGCGATTGCGCTGTCTAAGTTAATGCTCCATTATTTACATGGACCACGTCATGAATGTGAATTGTATTTTACTAACAAATAAATTTTCAGAAAAGACGTCCATGTCGACGGTTTAAATTACTGTACTCAACAATTTAACATGGAATTTCACAAGAATTTGAATCTATGAGTTAAAATATTTTAATAGATGAAATTATAAAGGTTGTTTATTTTAATTTGTTATATTTTTTAATTTAAGAGACTAAATTATTACTATTTTACAAATTTAGAAATTAAATTGATTGATCTTACAATTTCAACCATTAAAATGTTTATTTACCAAACACAATTTCAATGACTGAAAAATTCAAACACTTTTGAAATGTGGTGTATAGATGGAGTGACATTGAATTTGATGGTACCGTAGTCTGCAAATGTGATTTGGAAGAAACTACTTTTAAAATTTCAACAAAATTAAAGTGGTACTTAGATTTTGTCAAACTCATTGTGATTTTAATTATGTACACAATTAATTTATAAAGAAATTATGTTTGTGTTTTAAAAATTATCAACATTCATTAAATATGTGTTAGGATTTAAGGTGTTGTTACTTTTATATTTTGAATATAAAAACAATTGATGAATAAATGCATGACATATAAAATGACTTAAAAGATAAAATAAAAGTAATGAACAACTTGAGGAGAAAAAGATACAAAACTACAAAAAAAATATTAAAAGAAAGATAGGGCAATAATGTTTTATATATCTTGGCATCTTTTGTGTGGGACTTGGTTAAACAAGACAATTCAATATTATCAGAAGATTATCGCAAGAAAATAGTGTTTTATTTTAATTTGTACGATGCATTATTGGTTCTAGCGTGAGAGATTAGACGCCCCTGTAGTTAAGTGTATTTAGAGTGTCTACAATACAAGATTTTGGTTTGAGTGTTTACCTAGATCTTCTATAGAATTTGAAACCACCATAGCTCATTCCTACAAAATCGTGTATTGAATATATATTTGGTTTTATAGTAAAATTGTAAAAATTACAATAAGTTGTTGTGATTTTCTTTTAAGAAGTAAACTATTATAATTCTATGAAAGTTATATCTTTTAGTTTTTATAAAATAACAATGGTTTCACCGTAATTTTGCGAATCTTACCGTCAGTGACGAAACTAATATAATTTCTTTGAGGCAATGGGGTAAATTTACAGAGAAAAAATAATTTCTAAAATTAATATATTAAACTTAATTGGTGATAAAAAAAAAATTATTGTATAAAATGTAAATTAACACTACAATAAATAAAATATAAATTAACAATAAAGATTTAGAAAAGTAGCGATCGATAACGTTTTAAGATATTAAATTTATCAATTATTAAATCTAGAGTTAACTAGCAATGTCTTTTTCAATGTAAACAACTAAGCTATTTGTAAGAATTTTATCATCAATTTTATTTGAGTCATGTCTTGTATCTAGATAATTTTAATTGCTAAAAATGTTTTATTTGAATTTCCAGCAGAGATTGAGTGTGTCAAAATATAATTTTTTGCTTCTTAGTTTTCTACCAATAAATTTATTTGATGTAGCTAAATATAGACTATCGGGAAAACTAAGCATAAAACTACACTAATTTGCTTCAAAATATAATTTGTTTCAAAAACTACACTAATGGAAGATCTTGGTTTGAGTGTCTCAGTTGGTCTTATATAGAATTTGAGTTAGATTTAAATCAACTTATAAAAACTCAAAAAGTCAAAAACGATTTTTAAGGTGAAGATTATTTTCAATTATAAATATATTTTCATGTCGTATCTCATTCATCGTGGAATTTTTAACATTAACACACCCTTAAGATCCAAGATGCTGCATATGCAGCAAGACTCGAGTAGCCTGAAAAGAATTAAATGTTATTAGATAGTCCAATAGATCTTAAATAAACTTGCATTAAATTTTGAATTGGATCTAACTCAATTTTACAAAAACGCTGAAAATTATCCTCCTTATTTATTTATTTATATATATATATATATATATATATATATATATATATATATATATATATATATATTGACATTATATCTCATATAATCATGACTCTCATTTATTTTATTTTATTTGTTAATATTGAATAAACATCTAAGTTCTCAAATTCAACGTCTCAAACAATAATGAACATTTTCATAAATTCATTCAAGTACAATTTCAATTTCTCTTTTCATGCATATGACACATTCATAATTTTCCAAAATTTTCATACATATTTGTGGTTGAAATGTGTACTACCAAATTTTCCAGATAGAGATCAATGTCATATGGTTGCTTCGTGTTATTGAAATGTGTACTACCATTTATATCTAAGTAGTAGTACAGTATCTTTGTTTATACATTTACCCCAAAAAAGTAATACCTTTGCACTTCAGATTTCTTCGGGTTAATTCCCTTTACTTTAAACCGCAGCAACCTCCAGCTAGCAACATCAATTTAATTTTCAATTGTCTAAAGTCGAATATTATTTTATGTTAGCATGACGTTGTCAACAACCAACACCAAATCCAAATGCATGTTATTTTCAACCGTTAATTAGATTTGAGGAAGAAAAAAAAGAAAGTTAAACTCGTTGTTAGGTTAACAATCCCACAAATAAAAAATTCCCTGACACACGTACCCAAAAAAAGTTAGAAAACAAAAATATCTGTCGAGAAAGTAAATAATACAAAACTAAGCCATGTACTAAACACCATAAACAAAATTAAAATTTGCATAGGACCTGCAAAATTTTATTAATTCAAGTATTACTAATAATACTTTATACTCAACTGATAGGAGTATAAGTGTTATTTGGATCGCGTTGGATATCAACAAAATTGCTGTGAAAAACCACAGCAACCCAAAAGTTACCTATTAGAGCTTCTGTTTTCACAGTAAAAAATGCATAAGAACGCGAAAATATACTTGCAAAAGCTGTTCCAAACACTCGCTAAATCTAGACAGAATTTTCCAGCCAGCCGAGTCGGTGCTAAATTTATCATGTATATCTTTCAATATAATAACACCAACCAATTAATACATCTTATTGTACATCAAAATTGTAATATATATCATAGAATTTCTCTAATATCAGTTAATAATGATAATGATAATAATTAATAATATTAATACAGAATTACCTCTCTCGAGCCTCGAATTAATATTATATACTTAAAAATATTTTATTTACAAATTACATCATGAGTACGTATTGCGTCCGTGTGTATAAGCGTACACTCGATCAAAAACACAGTTTCTAAAAAATCATGATCACATGAGCGAACAAGCATTGGGATTCTCATCACTGAACATCTGTGGAGGAGGGTGATGAGGGTGCATGTAAAACGGTACTTGAGGTGGCTGCACAGGATAATTACCATGACTGATATACCCACCATGAGGCTCCATATAATGATTATCATGACCACCGTACCCCGGTTGTTGAAACTCCATAGCATAATTACTACTTTGACCTTGATTAACATGTCCATCGTACCAATACATTGGAGATTGTATCGGGTACTGATACTCCATTTTATTAACCTCCACCTTCGCTTCTCCACCCTCCTCTTTCTTCTTCTCACCATCACCACCGTCCTTTTTCTCTTTTTCTTCCTTTTTCTCTTCTTTCTTTTCACCTCCACCGCCTTTCTCTTTCTTCTCTTCATCTTTCTTAGGTGCAACTACATCAACGTTTCGCTTCAGCTTCTCCTTCAAATACTCTACCAACTCCTTCGGATCCATTGTTCCTTTCACTGTTACCAAATCCTTGTCACCGTCAAGGATCACCGTTTCTACCCCTGTTTAATTAACAATATCACCATCATTAGCCACCGAATTAACAATTAATTAATCAATTAAATTAACTTAAATTGTAACAATAAAATATTGTTCTATTTTTTAAAAATAGAATTGATAATTTTTTATTTAGGTCAACTCTTACCTTTGAACTTCATAATGATTCTTTTAATTTTCGAAATGCAACCGTCACAGTGTAATCTGATCTTTAAAACCACCGTGCTCTGAAATAAATTAATTCAAATAAAGTCGGTTAGTGAAATTAAGCTTATGAAAAAAATTGATTGATTAATTAATTAATTAGTTAGACTAAATACCTCTTTAGGCTTATTTTCTTCTGGCTTTTTCTCTTCAGGTTTTTTCTCCTCGGACTTTTTCTCGTCGGGCTTCTTCTCCGACGGTTTCTCGCCGGCAGCGGCGTCTTTTTTCGGCGGCGCTGAGATGATTTCAACTTTCTTCTTAGTTTTCTCGGCTAGCTTATCCTGTAGTTTAACGGCGTCAATTTTACCGGTAACTGTCACTTTGTTTGAAGCCAGATCTGCTTTAACGGTTTCCGCACCTGTATATTTCGAATTCGTTAATTAATTACTCTCTCAATTTCGAATCTCAAATTTCTAAAATAAAAAATAATTGAATAAATCACTTGAAATTAATGGAGATTTGATATTAGAATTTACCTTCGAAATGGCGAACTGTTCGTTTGATTTTCTTAATGCATCCTTCACAATGTAAGTCGAGCTTGTAAACGACAGGAGCGGGACTGTCGTCTTTCATAGCTGCTGCTCCATCGGCAACTTTGTTCACGGTTTCATTCTTTTGCTATAAACGACATAAATTAAAGGAAACGCTTTAGAGAGACAAAAAATAAAAAATAAAAGTAATTTCATGAATCTTGAATATGCTATTGGTAGTACTCATGAAAAGTATTAAAGTGATTCAATTGAGTAAAGGGAATATCCATGAAATTAATTAAAACTAACCTCTCCCATTTGTTTGATTCTTCTATTTCCTCTTCTGCCAATAAGCGTTAATGTGATTGATAATAGAATATTGTAGATAGATAGATACTAGAATTATGGTGTTGTGGTAGCTAAGATAAGATTTTGTTGGTTTATATTTTGAAGAGTGGAAAGATAGGTAAGGGAGAGGAATATATATATAACCAACGGAGGGTAGTGATGAGAAACGGTGGGTGAGGTGTAGTGACGATTGGTTGAGTCATAGTCATAGATGGATGGCTTTGTGGCATGTGTTATGTATGCATATATACATAATGATGTGGCATGAATGGAGGATGCTTCAGACCATGTAATTTTAGGTGTTAAAAGTATAGATAATAATAATTAGATGGATCCTTCAAATAAATAAATAATTAAAATATAATAATAATAACAATAAGAGAACTAAAGAAAAATAGGATAATAAATAAATAATTTGGATTCTTTACCTTTATATTATGATAGGTAGAGTAATTTTACATAAATTTTGTGATAAAATAAGAAAGAGAATAATATTTAAAATAAAAAATCATAAAAGAAAAGAAAGTTTAAAAAAAATAGAGATAAACCTAAAGAAAAGATGAATAAACCAAAGTACATAATTCTTATCATATTTTATTTATATTTCTTTTTTTAATTTTATTAATTTATTGCATCATTCTTTTTTTTTTATCTCTTTATTCAAAATGTATAAGGTCTAGATCTACCCGTCTATACCAAATACTTTTTTTATCAAAATGTGAAAGATTGTCTTATACCAGTAGTAGTTCTCCAACTTCTCCACAAGAACATGTGCACTGGTTTTTGGTGTTGCCGAACGGAGTAGAATTTACTGTTATTATTGGTAAAAGACGGCATTGTGACTCTTGACTCGTCACCTAATTTTTAGTAGACTATCACTTAAGAAAAAATTTAGATGTAGTATCTTTTACGGTAGTTTTTATTCCATGTTTTAATACTTAGTAATTTAGGAATGGCTCCTTCTTATGTAACATCAGAATCAATTGAAATCTCTATTCTTCGTTGAAACATAAATAATAGAAAGATTTAAGAAGAAAAAAAGTAAGTTTTAAAGATAATTAAAAATCATGAGAAAAAAATGGAGATAATTAATTCCTTAATTTAAGAGGTTTGAATTTGTGGCAAAAAATGTAGGGGTAAATTTTGGTTTGATGGATTTTGGGACAAAAAAAATTATCTAATCTAATTTAAATATAAAAACAGTATGCAATTTGTTTTAGATTGTTTATTCAATGAGATATAATTTGATCTGATTAATTGCAATTGGAATTACAGCAATTTATTTAGTTTATATCATAGTATGATTTTCTTTATGCAAATTTCACCGTAATTAACTCACATAACTGTGTGAGGTTTGAATATGAACTTAGAAAATAACATTCAACTTAACAATATCAATATTTGTCGGTTGAATTAGACTTTAAAGATTGTCATAAAATAATTATATACATCTATAATTCTATATTGTATCCAATTAATTACAATGGAAAACAAATGTGTCCATCTCACCGAATTTTGGGTTAGTCATCTTCCTGATACAAAAATAAATTCTTGCTAGTTTTGTATCTTCCATTACACTAAGAGTGGTATGAGGGATTTTGCATTAAGGAGATAAATGTTTGAGTTCTACGCGTCTCAAATTACTTAAGTGTTTTTAGTTATTTATTTATCTTTGGAGGTTGTATTAGTTGGTTTGTAGAAACACAACAAGACGATCATATATGATCCTGTTTAAGATTTTGGTGTCTTAATAGGGTGAATTTGATGTCTTATTATATATATATATAGTCTTCAACATAAAAGATAAAAACTACTTAATACTATTTAATTTATTTTACAATATTGTAGTTCGTAAATAAGATTTCAACAAATTCAATTTAGAAAATTACTCTTAACAAATGTAACATTAACATAAATAGTTAATATTATTCTATAAAATATGTAAATATTAAAAAAAAACAATAAAATATTGTAAGAGAACTCAATATTATAAAACTTAATTTTGATTCAATTGTTGAAATAGAATTTCATTGTCAAAATCATAAGAATGATCATGTTTCAAATAAATTTCAAAATTTTTGCAACATAATTTGAAGTTTTAATAGAAAACGACTTACATCTTTCGGGACAAAACAAAAATCCAAAAATTTCATCATATATTCTATATTGTTTGCATTTTCTATTAAGTGATTCAATTATTTTATTTATAAAAGACTGTTTAATAGACTCAAAATTTAATTGTGTCAATTCAAAAGGATTTTTCATTAAAAATAAATAACAAATCTTTCTCTTATAGATTAATGATTGTAAGTTGGTGTTTTGTTTTTCTTTATGACTTTTTTAGAATATTTGAAATTTTATAGTAGAAAAAAATTAAATATTTAATTTAAATTAGAACATGAAAAAAGTTCTAATTATAACATAAAAAATATGCAATCATGTCAACACTATCCAAAACTTTTTATGGCCTAGTGTTTTAGAATGAAGTTGTGTGGATATCATCAAGAGAAGAGATATTTAGAGAGTATTGTATACTTATGTACATCTTGAATGTGATTGCACCTTTATGTTTCACTTTTTCAACATATTTACAACCACACTGCTAATGAACCCTTCAAATTTTCAAAATTTTACCTCCTTGGTCCCCAAACAGCATGATATTTGCAATCCATGTTTTGTCTGGATACCTGTCATTGTTGAAAATTTTGAAAAGCAGATTATTTTTCTAGGCTTGCAAAATTAAGGCCCAAGTAAGGACCACTTATCTCAATTCCATTTGAAATAGCCAACTAGCTGTGTAGACTCGTCCAAATTTTGCTGTCACCTTCCTCACGCACTCCTACAAATGTGTACTATTTCATTTTTGTGTACATGACTTTGAAATTATCGAACATCTACTAACCCGGATTCACTTTAATTAAAAAATACTTAGTTATATGAATTAAATTTTTTTTCGACGGGTTTATGATGGTGAAAGAACTCAATAATGCACAACAGATTTGGTATATTCAAAATGATAAACTTAATAAACTTACAAGACTCTCAATTATAAAATTCACACATTCTCTTTAAAATGTTTTTTGATACATATAAGAAATGATAAGCAATCAAATTTTATTGAATATTATTGTGATTGCAATTATATCAATTATTAGTGTAGCTTTTCTTATATACTAGTTAGTTGCAGTTTATTAACTGTCCTTTTAACTACTAACAATTCATAACAACTTATAACATGTGAATTAATTAACTTCGATCATTGATTTTAAATCGACTGGTTTACATTACACCTTTACAAAGCGATAATTAAACTTTCTTTACTATTGATTAAATTGAACAGCCAAACAAATAATTGTGTGACGCACGTACAGTATATAATTCAAATATGGGATATGCATAGATAAGTTTCATGGAGAAACAATTCTCCGTTAACTGCCGTCATTCACCGTTGCGTTTATGGAATTATTAAATTGACAATTACGGCTTGCTAATTGCGTGGCAAAGTAATACTCTTGAATTCATGACAGTGGGCCTAAAAACCAACAATAGTATGAAGGTACTATATGTCAAGAACATAGGGAAATTTTTTTCTTTTTAATACCAATTAACGCCTCTATAGCTTGTGGTGTGTGAATGTGTATGGCTTTTTAGCTGAAACTCGTACGAAATACTCAACTTTGGATATATGATTTTTTTAATACAAGGTACTCCAACCCACACGGAAAGGAGGAGATGATCAATCATGCTACAAAGAGAGGGAAAAAGCAGATATTATTCTCTATGTATATACATAATAATCCACATAATTTGTGAACCATTCATAAAAGAGGCAAACAATAGTCTTAAAACATCTGAACAACCATTTCTAGACCAAAAATGACATGTATAAGATAAATAATGAATACGCTGACGTGCACTCGAAATTGTAACAGGTTAAAATAGTCTTTTATTTTTATTAATTAATAAATAAATATTTGAAATTGTAAGATGTCGTTAACCATTTGAAATAGTTGACCTGACACATTAACTAAATATGTCACATTTTATATTAATCCCAAATCAATATTAATTTACAAGAGATTAATCTGTCTGTGAAATTTAGATCATCTAAGGTATTGGAGAAGTTGTAAGAGAAAAACTTCACAAAAACATAAATAAATCTGCAGAAGCAAAAAGTAACAAAAGACAATTCATAAACTTATTGTGGTTTGACACTTCATACCTAATTCACAATCCCACAACAAAATATTTTATTACTCAATTTTTAATTTTTACAAGGAAAAAATTGCAAATTCTCTCATACAATTTTTGCAAGGGAAAAATTTCAAACTCTCTCATGACACAACTATCCAAACACCCAAAACACTCGTAAAGACTAAAGTTGTTGTGGAGAATAAAACTCAAACCAACTCTCCATATTTATTATAACTCTCCACTTCTTTCTTCTTCACACTATCCAACTGTGTGACGGGGATAAAAACCTATTTTGACACAGTATAAGGTAAAAATGTATCATTAATTAGTATTTAAACTTATACCATGAGGAGGAATTCATTTAATGATAATGTGATTGATCTTCATCTAAATTGTCTTTGTAAAACTCAAATCAACTCTCCATGTCTATTACAACTCTCCACATCTTTCTTTTTCACAATATCCAATGTGAGACTTGGAATAACCTACTTTGGCACAACATAAGGTACATACGTAGGACATTTTTCATTTATATACTCTTTTCATTTTAAACTCTTCATTATACTCTACATTGAAATTTATATATTGTCCTACTTTTTTTACTTTCAGGTCGCAAGGTGAGGATTCGACCACCTGAAGAATTTTTTTTCCTCCAATAGGAGGTCGCATCCTGAGGATGCGACCATCTATTGCCATTTATTTATTTTTTAATAATTTTTTTTATAAGAAATGATTAATTATTAATTTAATAAATAAAAAATAATTAAAATAATTAAAAAACAAAGTATATTAATAAAATCAAACAAAATACATTTAATAAAAAAATTGTGGTTGAGTAGATGTGTCAAAATAAGCGTGTTATATTATTTTAACAATTTTCTCCTATTTTGCAGATAAATTAGCAACTTCGTTCTATTTTGTTAACAAATCCCTCCTATTTTATCACACCTATTTCTTCTTACATTCAAAGTTATATAAAAAATAGTTGTGATAAAATAGGAGAAAAAATATGACGGAATTGTTAACAAGATAGAATGAAATTACTAATTATCTGCACACTGTCAAATATGAGGGAATTGTTAAAATAATATAACATTTTGTTTGTTTTGGCATATCTACTCAACCACATAAACGTTAATGTATTTTTTTTCATTAATTGTATTTTGTTTGATTTTATTAATATAATTTAATTTTTTTTTATTATTTTTATTTATTAAATTAACAATTAATCATTTGTTATAAAAAAGAAAGAAAGTAAAAAAGACAATAGATACCGGCTATTGGAATGCAAAAAAATAAATCTTTCAGATGGTCGTATCTCTGCTCTTCGACCTCCTAAAGGTAAAAAAAAATAAGACATTTGAATATATAAATTTCAATGTAGAGTATAATGGAGAATTTTGAATGAAAATGAGATATAAATGAAAAATATCAAATATGTATCTATCATCGCAATTGTGTTGAGACTTTTTACTTGAAAATTAGTCTCTAAGAGACATACATTTTATTGGTGAATGACTCTCTAATATGATGATATTATTATGAGATCAATATAAAAGAACCACACATTCATTTAACGTATCACATTATATAGTCTTTAACTAAAAAATTTATCGACATTATTTTGGTGCATGCTTTACAAATTTACAAATGTATTTGTTTTGATTACAAAAATCAATTACTATGTTAGAAAATACTATACTTCCCAAGTTTTCAAATAAATCACAAAACTGAATGTTAAATCATGGATAAAGCTTTGATTACCTCTAGATCAACACCCTATTTAATTAGTAAAAAATTGAATATAATTGAAATAGATTGAGGCATAACGATCACGACCTTATGAATCAAAAGGTTTAATACTAGCTAGTATACTAAACTTGGAAGCTTTTATATGAAAGTTAACACGATCTATAGTATTCATTTACTTGATGGATAAAAAGGCTAAAGATGATTGGAGAAAATTGATCAAAAATAAAGAAAATGATGATTGGAGAAAATACCGCGAATTGTGGTGACGGGTGAGGAAAAAGTTCATGTTTAGATAGAGAAGGAATAAAATTTGTCTACCTCAGATTCTGAGAATTTGGACATTAGTATTAGTATTTTGAGAAACAACAATTGTGTATGTCTCAATGACAATGGACCAAATGATACTTCTTGGAAACAACCTCTGTGGCCAATATTCGTTATTATGCGATTGTGATGTGACAAATAAATTCTAAATAACACAAATAAAGTCTTAATTCTCAAACCCCTTTTCTTTTTAATTAATTTCATATTGCAACTAATGTGTGGAAAATGACTCAATTTCTTTGGCCTTTTAGGTACACTTCATACTCCTACCATACTGTGTACTCACAGATTTTGGCAAGATTCACATGATTTAGCCTTAATTAGAAAGTGCATAAGCCCATTTAATTATAAGATTTGGTTTTTAAATTTATTAGAAGAGCTTTTAGTTAGACAAAAATATACTCTTTATGTATTTTACTTCTTTATGATCTATTAGAATTAAATTGATGTTGTATCAATTGATTTTCCCTGATCAGCTGCAGCACATGGTTATGAATTACGATGTAACTTGTCTTTGGAGTTAGTACCATGTGACAATGTTTTGCACATGTATGCTTTATGCAGAGTATAGGAAGGTTCCTAAGCAAAATTTAATTATTAAAATTAATTAATAGCTTGTGGCTCTAACCAATAACTATTATAGGTAATCTTTCATTCTCTACGCAGCTCCTACACACGCCGCCATTTAATGCAATGTGTTAAAGATTAAAGGGTAAAACATACACGGAATCTGTGTCTCACTGTGACCACTCATGAACTTTCCTACAACTTAGCTAATGAATGATGCATTACCATGTTTGGGAGGGTAGGTGACTAAACACTTCAGGGACCACTACCACCTCATATTGCAATGAAGCATATGTAGTCTTGGTAATAGGAAAATTGTGTGGTTAAGATTTATTTATGTATTTATATAGATGAAATTTATGAGTTTTTTAAACGGTTAAAGTTAGTAATATTAAGAATAAAAATAGTTTTTGAATATGCATTTTATTATAATTTCAATGAAGTTATAAAGTAGAGTTGTGATTTATATATCACACTCAAAATTGCTGAAAATAACATAATTTTCTAAAAAGTTGTAATTAATTTAATTGAAAAGGCAAAACAGAAAACAAGTTAAATAAAAAATAAAAAACAAATAAGGGTAATTTTGACTATTTTAATACCCTCAAGTTGGGTGGTAAAGATCATGAAAACCCAACTTGGAGATGGCTTGTTGAAATTTGGTGTTCTACAAGAACATGCACCAGATTCAAGAAACTTGAATTAACGTACTCACAGATAAAATGGTAGTCAATATCAATGTATTTAGTTTGTTCGTGGGTAGTAGGATTATTTGCGAGATGGATTGCTGAAATGCTATCAAAGAACACCATAGTAGTATTAATAGGGACCTCGAGACTGTGCATAAGTTGTTTTAACCATAAAAGCTCAGAAGTAAGCATTGCAAGTGCACTATATTTTGTTTATGCACATGATCTAGCAATTGTAGGTTGGCGTTTGGACTTCCATGATATTAACGAATCACCTAAGAATACACAGAATCCAATGATGGATTTTCTAGTGCTTAAGCAACTGCCCCAAGTCAGCATCAACAAAGGCTGACAGCTTCAAAGAGGGATCAGACGTGTATAAAATTCATTTTCCAAGTGATGATTTAAGGCATCTAAGCACATTGTGTATAGCATCCAGATGTTGCTTGCAAGGCTTATTCATGAATTGATTGAGCTTATTTACAACATAAGTGATGTCGGGTCTTGACACAATTAAGTACATTAATTTGCCAACTAATCTTTTGTATTGAGTTACATTAGTGAGGGGATCAACATCGGAATTAGAAAGAGGAAGATTGGGATACATAGGAATGGGCATAGGTTTGGATGCAAGAAATATTGTGTCTTCAAGGAGTTGAATAGTATATTTTCTTTGACACAAGTGTATGCCTCTTGATGACCTTGCTATTTCTAACCCTAGAAAATACCTTAAATTTCCAAGTACCTTCAATTCGAATTGTTGTTGCAATTATTTATGAGTTTGATTAAGTAAAGCTTGATTAGGTCCACCTAGGATGATGTCGTCCACATATTCAAGAAGCACAATGAGGGAACCCTTAGAACCTTTGGTGAAAATGGATTGATCAGTTGTGCTACACTTGAAACTGAGCTGAGTAATAGTGCTATAAAATTTAGAGAACCATTGCCCTGATGCTTGTCTAATGCCATATAGTGACTTGCGAAGTTTGCAAGCAAGGTGCTTAGTCTCCCCCATCAATGAGATAACCCATTGGTAATTGCATATATACATCTTCTTCTAGGGAACCATTGAGAAAAGCATTGTTAATGTCATGTTGCAAAAAAGTGCAATGTTGTTGAGCTGCAATGGCCAATAGAACACGAACTGGGTTGATTTTGGCAACTAGAGAGAAGGTGTGAGTTAAATCTATGCCAAGTTGTTGAGTGAATCTCTTGGCCAGGCCTTATGTCTTTCTATAGTGCCTTCAGGATTGAACTTTGTTTTGTAGATCCTTCTACAAACAATGGCCTTCTTATTTTGAGGAAGTGGCATTATGGGTCCAGGTTTTATTTTCTTCAAGGGCAGCTAATTCCTCTGCCATGGCATGCTGCCAAATTGGGAATTGAATAGCTTCATGATAGTATTGAGGCTCATAAGTAGTAAACATGTTGAGGATTAAAAATTTGTAAACAGACAATGGTTTATTGTAACACATATGAGCTTGTATAGGGGATAAGTGGCAGAACACTAATAATCTTGGAGCTAAGTTGGAGGATTAGCTACTCTGGTGGATCTACGCAATTCAGAGATGGGAGGAGGATCAACACTAGTGTCTTCAAAATCAGAATTGTCTGGATCAGAATCATCATTATCAAGGTCTCAACTATCAGGACCGTGATTGTGGTTTTTATCAGGAACAACAAGTTCCTGTAGAAAGGATGGTTCAAAGGTATGTGTAGGTGAAGTGTGAAAAGGAAAACGAGTTTCGTGAAAAAAAATGACATCTCGTGAAATTAGGAATTTTCTAGTGGTGAGGTTGTAAAGTTTATATCCTTTAAAACCAGTGGGGTATCCAAGGAAGACACATGGATCAATCCTAGGGAATATTTGTTTATGTATAAGGGAAAAGTTGCAGCGTAGCAAAGACAGCCACAGAATTTGAGGTGATCATAAGTTGGAGGTTTATAGTTGAGAATGTCATAAGGTGAGTGTGTGTTCAAATTGATGGTTGGGGTTCTGTTGATGAGATGCAATGCAACAGTAACACAATCTCCCCAGAAACTGATTGGAACCTTTGATTGAAAGTAAAGCTCTCAAGCAACATTGAGCGAGTGCATATGTTTTTCTTTCGACCACTGAATTTTGTTATGGTCTATTAGCAAGTGCCAATTGTTTGGCAGTGCGAATACATTATATAGTTGAATTGAATTGGGTTTTAACGAAGGCAAATAATTTAATGATTCTCATAGATGCTTCAGATTATTTAGATTTAGATCTAGATTTAAATCTAAATCTAGATGAGGACTAGTAAGACTAATAACATTGGATTGAGAAATATAAGGATATGAATTCTTCAGCGTTGGCTCATGAAAGACTTGCAGTTAAAAATCAGAGAAAAAGAAGAATGTTTTGTCAATGCACTAACTAAAGTGAGATTAACACAAAAGTAAAGAATAAACAAAACATCCATTAATTGAATATCGAGTTGATATTAACACTCCCAATGGCTATAACCTTGACTTGAGTTTTATTTGGTAAATTTACAAACTTCTTTGCCGAAAAGGTATATGAAGTAAAAAAATCAAGATTGTAACAAACATGGGAGGTAGCACCATTTAGTAGAAAAGAAATGTTGAGAATTATTGAAAGCATAACTAAATGAAGGAAAATTAGTAATGGTATAACACATGCCAATGGGTTCTTCTGAATGATCAATAAAAGGAGCAACTGTCTTACCCAATTGAGATTGGAAGAAATAGATGAGTTTTTGATATTGTTGAATGCTTATTTGAGGAGGTTCATTACAAGAGGTTTCAACAGCAGGGTTAAATTGAGTAGAAAGTTTCTTATATCCAGGGGGATAGCAATGGAGTTTGAAATACTTCTCTTTAAGGTGACCAAGCATATTACACTGAGAGCATTTTGGCCTTTCCTTCTTATCATGAAAGGGCTTACCATTTCGACCTTTAACAGCAAAGGATAGGTTTAAATCAAAAGGAGAATGTTTTGAACCTATTTCTTTTTGCTTCTCTTATTGGGTTATCATGGAGAGAAAACGACTCAAAGAGGGCAACATATCAAGTAAAATCTGACTATAACACTCGTTGAGACCCATGAGAAATGTCATGGCATATTCTTGTTGAAGAAAATCCACCAACTATTGAACGCTGCCGCAATTGAATGTATGGATTAGACGATACTCACCAAGTTCTTCCCATAAAGATTTGAATTTTTTTGAAGTGTTCACTAACCGTGAGAGATCCTTGAGGGTAGTTAAGAAGATCCATCTTGAGTTGTAAAACCTTGGGACTGTTGTTTTGGTGAAAATGGATTTGCATATGGTTCCATATTTTAGAGACATAAATTGCAAACACTTAATTTCTTTGGAGACATAATTGAGGATCCACAATACTATTATTGCGACACCACAAGAGAAATTAAGGATCATTCTCTACGGAAGGTACGATTGAACCGTTGACGAATCCTAATTTGTTCCTTCCGATCAATGCCATGATCATGGTACGACTCAAAATCCATAGTTTGTCGCCGGCGAGAGGATGTGCAACAAATACCAGGCCAAGATTGTCAAAACGAGAGACGGAGAAGGGATTTTCATTTTCGGCGATGAGATCTTCCATAACGACGAGGAAGAAGAAGTTTGCTAGAAAAAAAAAAAACTAAAATTCTACTGCTACCATATGAAGAATAGATAAAAGAGTTTACTTTATTAGAATTTCAATGAATCAATAAATTTACAAAGTAGAGTTGTGATTTATATATCACACCAAAACTACTAAAAATAATAGAATTCTTTAGAAAATTACAACTAACTTAACTGAAAAGGCAAAACAGAAAACAAGTTAAGTAAAAAAATGATAAGGATAATTTTGACTATCTTAATAAATAATTAGTTGTTGTGTTAGCAATTTTTTTCTTCATCCAAGTTTAAACTCATGTCCTCCAATTATTTAACGCTCAACTCAAACACCCACCCCAATACATGAGTTTAATTGATAGCCACAACTAGTGTAAATTTTTTTAACTCATTCATCAAATTATATCTTACAATTAAGAGATTTATTTTTTATTTTTTTAGGGTTAAATAAGTTTTTAGTTCCTATAAAATTTTGAAATTTCGTTTTTAATTCATGTAAAAAAAAAATCATATTTTTAATCCCTACAAAATTATTCTGCAAGCTATTTTAGTCCTTACTAAAACTAAACATCCTTCAATTTTTAAATTTTTAAATGATTTTTTGCAAACATATTTAGAACATTATTAAAAGTTCATCCGCACAAATTTAGAATTTTATAACTAGTGATAAATTAAATATGAAATTTTTAAATGTCATATGTTCAAGATAAAGGTCCTTAAAATATGTACCTACATCAACTTTTGAACTTATTTTTGTCGAGGAAGTTTTTTTATAGTATTGTAAACATGTATGCAAAACAATCATTCAAAAACATATGTTGATGCTACAATAGAGACAAAAATAAATTGCATAATAATTTTGTAGACACTAAAATATGTGATTTTTTTTACAGAGACTAAAAACAAAATTTTAAAATTTTATAAAAACAAAAAATATATTTAACCTTTTATTATCGAAGAGATTTTGTTTTGTAATCGGATATATGCATAATTTTTTTTATAGCGATAGTGAAAACTATTTTATCTCAATATTTTTTGAGTAAATAAGTTAATGGTATTGTTTGATGCATAAAGATAACAAATTTTGGGTGGATTTTGGTTTATTGGTTGGAAAGTAGTGACCTTCATGGAGACGCTTCGAATTAACACAATGCGGATGATGTTATTTATTTAGGGAAGCTACAAAAGATGAAAAATTGTGACATATTAGCAAAGGTTGAGAGGGAGAAAAAGAGCCAAAAGTCGTGAAGATTGTAACAATTAATACGAGGAGGTGGAGATGGCGCGAAAAGATGTAGATTGATAAACCTCTAATTTTGCGAAAACGTGTTAAACTCAATATTTGTTTGATTCACGAAACTAAATGTGTTAGTGTAAATTTTATGATAGATAAATGGTAGTCCTACTAAATATTTTGGTCTAATGTGTCACTGTCAAGGCAATCCTCTTGGCCATACATATAAAACCTATTCATAATAAGATAACTTATTTTGCAATGTAAAAACCATTAATGAGAACTTTTTAAGAAAAAATATAAAGACAAATATTTATAATAATCAATCTCTAATTAGATTGATCAAATAGTTGTGTTCAAAGTGTGATCAACGTTTAAATATAAACAACTTTTAACATAATTCTAAATTATGATTCATCATATTATAGAAACAAAGTGACGGTATATAGGATAAACATTATCATATCATATGTTTAATACACACATGATAATTAACAAGATAACAACATTTTATTTTATCACGTATTTGGTATATATTTCATCATTATATAA
>JBBPBP010000001.1:20318776-20397790 GCA_037974735.1 Cicer chorassanicum
CAAGACAAACTTTAAATATTTTTAAAAAAATTGTGTTTCCAAAATATTTTTTTAAGTTTTTTAGAACTCAAATTATAAAATTATATTATTATTATTTAAAAAAAATAGATAATTTATATAAAATGTTCAGCAGAGTATAAAAATAGACACACCAATATCGCCCCAAATAAGATCATTAAGACTTAAAAAGAAAATAAATAATTAAGACTTAAAAAAAAAAAAAAATAGACAGACCAATATCGCCCCCAAATTATTTTTACGACGAGAACATTTGAAGCGGTGGCCGCAGAACCAGACCTAAAAAAAACACTAACAAATCAAAAACTGAAACAATGGGAGGCAAATGTCCACACAGAAAGGTGAAGAAAAGAAGATTATCTCACAAAACTGATCGCCGTGCCAAATTCCTCATCAAAGATATCCTTTTCGTTATTTTTCATCATTATTTTTTTCCAATCAAATCTTAATTTTTTTTTACTCTTTTTATTCGAATTCAATTTGAATGTGAATTCTTAACTTGTGATTTTGACACGTGATGATATGGTTTATGATGAATTAAACAAGCCTGAGGAAGAGAGAAAAGCTTTACCTTTAGATGAAGATTTGCCTGGAATGGGACAGCATTATTGCCTTCACTGCGAGTAGGTCTCTATTATCTTATTTTTGCTAATTGTTTTGTGGTTTTTTAGTTTTAATGTAAAAAGTTTGTTAATTTAATGATTCTGTGATATGGGTTTGTAAAGTTTACTGGTACAAAGGCACTGCTATGTCAAGTATAGATGTTATATTGCACCTATACTTTTGATTGTAGACATGTTCGGTATCCTACACAACACCCACACATGTGTTTATATATTCAATCTTTCAATTTAGTCTAATTTTTATTGGTGTTTATGTGCACATCATGTCTTGTGTCTGTGTTATTGTTCATCGATAGGTAGAGTACAACTTTGGAGAAAAATTATTCATTTGTGGTTCATTGTTGTTGTTAAGACTTAAGGATACTGAAGAGTTCAAATTCATGACCAAGTCCTAATATTGTTTCTCTTTTAGTTGTTGGTTGGTTTTTTAATCTAATATATGCTGTACTTTTGATATATGCAGTCGATATTTTTCTGGTGTTGCTGTGAGGGACGAGCATTTTAAGACCAAAAAACACCGGAGACGGTATGCAACATTTTCCCTTTATTTCTATTGGAAAAGATTAGTTATATTGATGGTATTGCTTTTGTGTTTTGAGGCTATTCCTGTTTTTTTTTTTGAAGTGTTTTCTTCTGTATGAAATCATATAGCAGCTAGACATGAACATATCTTTCTTTCCAAATAGAATGTAATTGAGTGGAGTTGATATGATTACTATTAAACTTAAGCTTGTTTTGCTTAAACTTATTGAGCTTGACGTTTAATCAATCTGAATTTTGTTCCAATGGTGAAATAAGTCAAATGACCAAGCTGGAAGACCTGGTAAATTTTTTGATTGGAAGTGGTTCAAGAAGTCGCATTTGGTTAACGTATAATTAGTTCAATGACTTGATTAATCACTTATATACCTTGTCTAAGTTGCATTTAAGCAAGTTTGTACTCCATTTGATTAATGAGCTTATCCAAACTTATGTTGCACACATGCACAGGTTATGTTTAATTAATATAATATAATAAAAGTTGTAAATTTATATTAAATATAATATATAAAACTATACAAAATGTTTAAAATTATTATATAATAAAGTTAAATGACTCAATTGAGTTGTTTGTTGCAAGTTGAATGCTAAATATTCAAAATAGTCTGTTAGTAGCAACTCTCTTTAATTGCATGAAAAATGCATGATTCATGAATGAATACTGTACATCCCTTATATGTAATTTTAGGTCCAGGAATTGAATTAATACATGGTTTCAAGGTTCTTAAACTGACTCCAATTTCTTGTGTCTGGAAATCATAGCTTGGTTTAGTGTCTTTTGGGTATCTGTATGAAATTGGATCTTAAATCTCATGTTCTTGCAAACTCTATGTTTATGTATTATTATTGTTGCAGTCTATTGAACATCAAACACATTCCTCCTAGTTCATTGCATGCATAGCTGAAATTTAAATTATTTTCAGAATTGAATTACTAGCCGTTAACTGTACAATTAAGTATTAGACAGACGTCTAATCATATTTCACCACTTCACAATGCAAACTGGTTTTAATAAGGAGCATTATAATGTAATAATATGACGATATATGATTAGACATGTTTGTACAACTTGTTTATATTGTCAATGAATAGTTATTTAAACTCTTATATCAGTTTAAGAACCTTGCATCAGTGCCATTTGAACTACAAGCGTGTTATCAGCTTTACCACTTTCTGTAAGATATATATCAGGGTGCGATGCCGATGATGTTGGTTCTGATATTACTATTGTTTGTTTGTACAGTGTGAAACAAATGATGGGTGAAGCACCACACACTCAACTTGACGCTGAGTTAGCTGCAGGGATGGGAATGCCAGATAATGGACCAAAGCTTATGACTATGTAACTTTCTCTTTTGTAGTGGTTGGGAGATTTTGGTAGAAACTGGTCTTATATTATGCTTGTTAGTTTATTATTACGAGATAAGCAATATTTTGTTATTATTTCAATCAAATCTATATCTTTTCTTAATTCCTTCTTTAGTAGCCTCTTCAGATCTGGAATGTCAGCAACAACAAGTAAATTTTAATACTGACACTAGCTAGAAAAGAGCCCTTTTAATGATTTAATGGGTTAGCACATCATAAAATTCAACTTGGTTTATGGCTGAAAAGGGGCCATTTTTCTCTCACCTTTCTGTGCAAATGGTATTTGTCCTCTTTTCCTAAGGTACCTGTGCTTAAAGTAAATTGTTTGATTGTTTTAGCAAAGCTATATGCCGGAAAGTAAATCGTGCCAACTTTTTTCTCATTTAGTGTTCCAAAGAGTAAAATTAATAAGATGACTTCCATTTCTCAATTTCTTGGAGAAATATCTTTGTACCCCTATGATAAGGAATAGCAAAATTGCAAAATTGGTTGGGTTGGTATGCTAAGCCCGTCACTATTAGTTGGTCTAGTTTCTTAATTTTCTCTTATGTTTAGCCCCTAAAGTATTGAAAAGAAACTCATTTAATTTAATCATTTTTTATTAATGATTTAGCCTCTTGTTTATAATAGTTGTTAATTGGTGAACTCATAAATTTGATGTTTGGTTGTCTTGTTGGTTTGCTTTTCCCCAAGGACCGCAATGCTGTAAAGAGGAATATGTCCCAATCAAATATTTGTCTAAAGGATTTTGTCATTCCTTATCATACGAGAACAAAGATATTTCTTCAAGAAATTGAGATATGGAAGTCATCTTAATAATTTTACTCTTTAGAACACCAGATGAGGAGACAATTTTGAAAATTGTATCGGATATTAAATTGGTGTAGTTGAGGTTGGAGGTTTAAGGTTTAAAGGTCTACAGATTTGAAGGTCTAATTGAGGTTGGACTGTTAATAATAAATATTTTTTTTTCTTTTCAAAGTTCAAATGTTGGACATTTTCTTCTTCTTTATAATATAGTATATAAAAAAATAATAACTAAAACTAATAGTATAATATTTATGATAAATGTGTATAATTTAGTTATCTTAATTATCATTATGAACAGTAATTTTACTAGTTTTCTGTTAACGTTGAAGTAAAACAGAAGTTTAATGTTTAATGGACAAGCTTAATATGAAGAAGTTGAAAGACAAAACATGTAAAAATATAAGTGTGGTGAAGATAAAAGGAAAAATATCTGATAACGCCAACAAAGGCAACAACGTCAAATTTGGTTGCTCATCATAACATCAACAGTGGCAAGTTTAGTAGCTCTGGAGCTTAGTTTATAAGTCACACATTGAGCATTTTAGTAAAAATAAAGTTGAGGAACGAAAATATAAATATGATTGAGGTGAGTAATGCTTTATTTAATCTGTAAATATTGTTCTCTCTTTCTTAGTTGCTGCTACTTGAAAATATTAGTCTTATTTGAGTCAAATATGGTTAAGACATGTGGTTTTCGTCTGATGATTCAGTTTGCACATGAAAGGGATGTTTTTGCAATATTGTTGTTGAAGGAAACTCATTCAATGTGGTTCGAGCAATGAAAGAACATAGTAAAAAACATAAGATGAGGTTTAAATTGGGCTTTTTAAAATCTTCTCTTTATACTTAGTTTTATAAAATCCTCTTGGTAAAGAATATAAGTTCAAAAACTCTTTTAAAAACTGTACACTTAACAAACAAACAAAAAAAATAGAGAAAGAGAATATCAACACATAATAATTATAGTGGTTCACTATGAATCTGATATCTAGTCAAGTCCCTTCAACCGGAAGGATTTCTACTAATAGTCACACGGACCAAGAACCACTAAAACCACTATAGTATAAAACTCACTTTCAAATGTCTTACCCTGATCTTCTTAAATATGATTTTTTTACAGACAAGCGTGTTTCTCACACGCTACTACTAGATTAAATATAAAGTGTTTGAGAAATACAAGTTTTCAAGCGTGTTTCTCACACGCTACTACTAGATTAAATATAAAGTGTTTGAGAAATACAAGTTTTTAATTTCAACAAAGAGGATCACAAAGTTCAAGCTTAGTATATAATAAAATAACTTTCAACGAAAAAAATGTGAAATTTTTAGTATGTCCATTGACTCTTATAATTTTTCCTTCTCTTAGAGTTTTTTCACTTCATAAAATTTGTTGTGAGATTGCAAAATGCTTGTAGAGAATTGTTCATAGAGAGATTTTTATAATTTTGCAAGAGTTCTTTTTCTTTAATGATGCATGGTGCTATTATAGCATGAAGAAAGATTTCATTAAGACAAAATAATAACCATTGATGAGGTGTTCAAACCCTAACGCCTCTTAGGTGGTACGACCACGTCCATGTAGTCCACAGTTGTTGTACTCTTATTCCTTTAATTAATGGCATTTGTTGTGTAGCTCGTAGTAACACAGTCAAATCAGAGATAATAATAACCATATTATCGAGAGAAACTAGCTAAATGCATTAAAGCAAAAGTCATGCTGCTTCCAAATAGAGGATTATGTTACAGATTTAAAACACAAGTCTTTGTTAGATGATATGATCAGAGGATCTCAGGAAATCACTCGAAAAGCTAATCATGCACACTTACCATGTGGCTTAGTTGATCATTCACAACCCAGGCGTCCATCCAAGTCCACCTTGACATTAAGGATTGGGTAAATGTTCATCTAACCCTCCAAATTTTTGGTTTTTTATCAGATTCTTATTTTCGGAAAGCTTTGATTTGATAGTGCATTTGAAGATGGAAAAGCAAAATCAAAGAGATGAATAAGCATTCACTTAAAGATTGTTCTCTATCAAATTACATTTGGAAGTTGCTTGATTTTTTGGATGACAATTTTTTTAATGTAAGGAGAGAAATTTGGGAGATTCTTTTCCCACTCCTCACATTTACGAAGTAAACTTTAAGAAAAAAAACTGATTTTTTGTTTTTTAAATGTATACTTTTAGACAAGAACATGATTTTTGCCCTTATGATGTGTTTTAATGGATGGCCCTACGTAGGACGAAGACCCTATGTTGTAGGTTGTGTGGGCCAGAGCCCCAACCCCAACTTAAGTTTTAGAAATTTTATTATAATATTATATACTCTATCTGTATTACGAAGATTGTCATTTTAATAATAAAAATTATTCCATTGTGCCTTTGTGACAATGAAAATATCAATTATTAAAAATAATAATTGGATAAAATTATTGTTCTTTCTTTTTAAATTTTAGTCATTTTATATGTAAAATGAGTAAAAGCGATACTTATGGAGTATATTATAAATAAAATTAAGCATTGCAATAGGGTGTAATGGGGATGGATTTTGTCTTTCCCATCACCGCACTCAATTAGTTGGAAAAAACCGGCATTCGTTCCTGTTTCTTATCGGATATGAAATTTGAGTCCTCATTTTCGCCTACGACGAGATTCGGGTTTTTCCGCCACCCGCACCCATTCATATATATAATATAATAAATTTAAAAGTCATATTAATAATTGTAATTAATAATATAATAAAATAAAATAATATTAAAATCACATTTTCTATAGAGAGAAGATTATAATTTTTAATATTTAAAAAATATTAAATATATTGAATGTATATACATGTATATAAAATTTAAAAATGACAATATTACTAGCGATGCGGGTTCAGATATAGGATGGATATCAACACCCCCAAATCCGTCTCTACCTCCGAATTTTAATTTCGAAGAAAACCTATACTCACACACAATCAATGTGAATTTTTTCCATTCAAATAGAGACGGATTTGAGTGAGTATCCACGATACAGATTTTGTTGATATTCCTAAAAGAAACAACTCCATAGAGATTATATAATTTAACTAACTTATTAATGTAATCCAAAAATGACATGAGTTGAGATCCATACTCAGATGGCACATTGTTGACATTGTAATTGATAAATATTTTTATTTAATGTATATTTATGCTTTTAAAAATGTAATGTTATATATATGTTTATATATTTGTGGGTTTGTAGACGGATTTGTTATGTTCCTAGGATATTTGTACGGGGGGTTTGGAGCTCGAGAAACATGGTGTGTAGGTAACGAATCAATCAAAATGTATTGTTGATGAACAGGGGTGTGCAAAAAATGTAGTTAAGTGGACTGCATTCATAAACTAAATTGCACTGCACCAAAAAAACCTAAACCAATTAAATGGTTTATGAACTGCACCATAAATTTAAAAAGTCCAATTAACTAAACTTTTTTTAAAAAACCAGTTTTAACCACTTTCAAACCTTTTTGTATTCATTATCATAAAATTATTTTATTCACTGAACACATAAAAAAAATAAACCCTAACTCCAAAATTCAAAATGATTAAACCCTAGCCCCAAATCAATTTTGTTCAATTTGTATACTTTCTTCTCTTCCTGCGACACTCCTTTTTTCGCCCTTCTTTCTTTGTGCAATCCTTCGTCTCTGTCTTCCATTCCTTTATGCATTACCACTAGCAATACTCAGGTTTTCAGGTATACAACCTTTCGTTTTTGCTTTCAAATTCAAGTTTTCACTTTCGTTTTCAGGTTCATTTTCGTTTTCAGTTTTTCTGCATCTATGTATTTTGCTGCATTTTCATTTTCGTTTTCGTTTTCAGGTTTTTTTGCATTTTCATTTTCGTTTTTAGATTTTTATGCATTTTGCTTTTATGGTTTTCAGATTTTGTGTATAACAGTTTTGCATCTGTGTATTTTGGAGACGTGACTTTGTTTATCTCTGTATTTTTAAAGTTATGAATTGATAATTGCTTAAACTTTGTATTCATGCTTGCTGAGTTTTTCTCTGTATTTGTAAAGTTATGAACTGATAATTGTCTTTGATTGTTTTATTTCATTTTTTAGTGACCCTTTTTGTTCATTTGAAGCCATTTTGATTCTCTGTGTACTATTGGGTCAAACATGATATTGCTTCCAAATTGATGTTTGACTTGAAGTTACAAACAGTAATGGTGGTGAAGAGTGTTGTTGATGTCGTTTTCAAGGATTGTATTATCTATGCTATTGTTCTAATATGCAGCCTTTCATTTGTGCGTTCCTGACGAAAGAGTTTCTTTTACTTGGTTTGAATTTTGAACCCTTTTTTAACTTTTGTTTATTGAATTTGGTGTTTTTGTGAATTATCACTTAACATGGATTATGAAATATTAGTTCACTGATTTTTTTCCATTATGTGTTAATTTCAAGTGCGAACAATAAGTGAAGGTGTAGATGATGTATCAGTGATAGGTGAGTTTTGCCAACCATTAGAGAAACAATAAGAGAGTGGGTTTTGCATCATTTGTTTCACTGTATAAGTTTCATATAATTAGAATCTGGGAGTGAATAGAATTGTTTCTTGTTCGATGTTATGCATAACCAAAAATATGTTTCTCTATATCCTCCAACAAACATGTACAATACAAAACTACTAATTTATATGTACAGTTTTGACATCATACCTGACCCAACCAATCAATGTTTAATTCATGCTAGTTAGTTGATAGCTTACCAATCAAAATTTGGTTCATAAACAATTAAATCTCTAATGAGCTGAAAGCTTGTTGTGAAAATGATTAAAATGAATAGAAATTAATTAGGCTAAACATGAGTGGGAAAATGGTCAATTTATCATTGATGATAGTGGTCTCTGACCCAATTATTGTCCTGCAAAGTGTTATCTTTCACAAACTCTGTTTATAAACCAATAATCTTTTACTTGTTTAGACCAAAGAACAGTGTGGACTTGTATAAGAACTTCATATATCAAGTTAAATAGCAGAATTGTAGTTATAAAGAAATTCTAAAATTAATTATTATAATAATTAAAAAAATCACTTAAAACTGATTTTAAAATCAATCTTTTAAAAAATTCACCGAAAAACCGATTTTAAACAATTCATTAAAAACTGATTCGAATTGATTTTAATAAAAACCGATTTCAAACTGGTTCAAATATATTAAACTGGTTTATAATTATAAACCGGTTTTAAACCGCTTTGGATCTGAACTGTAACTAGTTCAAAAAATAACTGATTTTTTTTAACGTGATTTTTAAAAACTGAACTGCACTATTATTGTGGCGCAATTCAATTTGATTTTTGGACCATGCACAGCCCTATTAATGAATTTCTATTTTTTTTAGCACGGATACCACTACTAGCATGCGTTGGGTAACTAGGCATCTTTAAAGATAAAATTGTCTAACGCTTAAATGTAAATTTTATATGTAGCTGTCAAAATAATATATTTCTAACGGCCCCAAATAAATTTATGGAAAAAAAATTAGCATAAATAAAAGTTAAAAAATATCACTTAATTAATAAACTTACTAAATAAAAATTATCACTTAGAGAAGATAGGAGACAAATAGAATGAAGTAAAATATATATTTTTTGAATAAAATAACTTTCCCCTACAAAAGATGCAACAAATATTACAAAAAAAATATATTTGTTTTCTTCTCTACTTAACCAAAAAAATTATGTTCCTTTTCTTTTTCCTGACCAATATCTTATTGTCTTTTTATTCCTTCTATTAAAATCACACCATTCCTTGTGAACCAAGCAAGAAAAGTTATCTCCCTCTCTTTTCCTCCACCAATATCAAATTAAATCTCACATTCTTTTTTCACAAACTGAACACCTACATACGGGGCATACAACTCGGAGCCCGGACTGGCATAAGTATGCTAAGGACATCTTCTAGAATTAAAGAACATTGTTACATGAAAAATAAGCATAATGAAAGAGAAGGGAGACTAAGAATTCGCATTGGCTTCGATCTGTTTCCATATAGGTTGCTCATCAATTATTTTGTTAACATCACCCAAAACAAAATCATGTCATTCTCCTATTGCATCTATGCCAGCATAATTTTTCTTGCAATCAGTTGAACTGCAAATTTGCCAATCTAGCCCTATAGCACCCGTACCAAAAAGGCAGCATTTTTCTAAAACAATTATATCTTTCTACATAAAGCATATACAAATTTTGGACCAGTATTCGGGTACATTACACTTAGTACTGCATTTCCAGTTCCTGACAAGATGGTGTGGAAGCCATCAGTGATTGTTGTTTACTTTGGCAAGAGAGGGATTATCTTAAATATCCTCCACTGTGACTGTCATGGGCAGACAACTCAGGTTTGTGAGCTAAAGGATACTGAAGGCAATCTAACAAGGAGGTCCAAGGATCGAACCCAAAAAACTGACAGCCCACAAATTTCTAACTTACTAACATTTTTCCATAAAAAATATATCCTCCATTGCTATGGCTTTTCCACACGAATATTTCAAAACTCAGTGAGGGCCTTTTCACCGGAAAATATGCTGTTCAACAGAGAAATCGCCACTATAAGACAATCAATGAACCAAAACTAGAGGAACAAAAAGTATTAGGCAACAACTGGGGGCATAAACAAAATTCAAACCTGTTTATATACAGCATGAAATGAAGAGCACTGAATACACTTGGATCTTTACTACCTCAAGTGACCAGTTAAGTGACAATCATGAAGTTGCAGATATTGCATCTTCTGAGTCAACCTTCAACTGAAAAGCAGTGATAGAATAATAAGAGCAACCATACTGGCAAGATTTTTTTCTTATAAAAAAAAGTGAACACACTGAGCTTACCATCTTCAGATGATTCAGCAAAGAACCATGTAACATCTTTTTGAGCTTGTCACAGTGATCTACCATGTGACCCATTCTGATCAATTCTTCAAGTTGGTACAGTAGCCGCTCAATAGTTGTGTATGGGAACCAAAGAGCAAATGGTCTCTTCCTTCTAATTATATCTGCTGGCCTCTTCAGAATGTTGACATAAGCAACATCAGTGAAACAGACAAGTATAATCATGAACATAGATAATGTGCTGCATGAATCTGCCAGTAGCAACCACACTCCATATATCATGCACATTTATGCTGTCTTATTATCTAAATCTAATATTATCAATTTGTAAAGACAACAGAAAATTATGTTACGTGAAATTTATTACAAGGTGGCTGCATGAATCCGCCAGTAGCTACCACACTGTGCATATATCGTGCACATTTATGTTGTCTAATTATCTAATCTAATATTATCAGTTTGTCAAGACAACAGAAAATTGTTACGTGAAATATATTACAAGGTAACCAGACAGAGACAGCCCAACCAGTTCTGTTGGGAATTCTAATGATAAAGTGATTAAATGTGTACATCATACCAGCTGAGCAAATTATTCTATCCAATTCTAATGATAACAGTAATAAATTCAATTAGAAATAGTTAAAATTAATTTTACCATTGAAGCAAATGATTCTATGTACTCGAGTAAAAGATAAGTAGCTTCAGCATATCGACCATAGTCAACATAAAGCTGAAACAAGGACGCTGGATTTGATTCTCGGCCAGTCATCCCCATCATCCTTTCCTTTTGACCCTCCTGTCACAAGCCATATAAACAACATCATACAAAATCTCATATTATAGCAGCCAAGGCTGCATGAAAAAAAAAAGTGTATCCTTCATTGTGTAAAAGAGATACAAGGGGTACTAATCTACATTATACAAGTCCAATCGAAATTGGTTGCAGTTCAAGCTTTTGTTCCAGAGGCAGCCAAAATGATATAGAGGCTTGGATGTAAGTCTGATTAACTTTGTACGAATAAGATTGAATATCAACATGTACCAAATCTTATAAAGCACTTATTCTGACATATACACAACTGCTTTGTAAGCGAAACTAGATTTAATGTTGACAATCAAATTGGCAATAGTAGCATTTATAATGTGCGTCGGTCAAGAGATAGTAGGATTTAATAGTAAAGGATAAAGTATCTAACTTGTTACGATTTGAATAGGATGAAGCACAACCAATGTCATTCAGAGAATACAAACTTACCAAAGCTGGTAATGCCACATTGTATTGACTACACTCATCCTAGAAATTACCTTGAATAATTGAACAAGCCAAAGAGGCAATTCAATCTTAGGATCAGCACGTAGAAGAGTACCAGCAACAATAACTGGCAACCGACCATGAAATTCCTTATACTTCTCCTGAAATTTACAAGCAGTTTAAAAGGAAAAATATGAACAACCAACAACCCAACTTAAAGAGAATTATATGAAGATGCTTCAGAAATATATATATATATATATATATATATATATATATATATATAACACGGGAAATGCCCATCTAAAACAATCTACGCAGCTGAATAAGGTTCAATGAGTGTTGTCTTACTGACATGGAGCATGTTATGCTGTTTCCAATGCCACAATTTTTAGGGGTTTAAATTCCACCCCACCTTAAATGTCGGGAAAAAACACAAGAAACACAATACTTGACTCCAATTTACTAAGAGACAAGAGACCCATTATAAGTTACAAATACAATAAAAAAAGTCAAACAAAAATGACATTGTCCTAGAAAATACTAATGCTTACTAGAAAAATCATCTTCTCCCATAATAAATTTGTTTTCTTAGCAAAAAAAACTAATGATAAAGATACTTATTGAAAAAACTTAACTTTTCAACATTATCACAACATTTACATCTGCATGGAAGTTTCCCCTCTTAATTCCCGAACCTCAAAAAACAGTCATAAATGGCCAAATTTTTGGGGGGACACACTGTTCATTGAATGTGTAAAAAAAAACTTCTGACCATATTTTTGCCTTCACCATCTATTTCTGACCTTATTCATGAATACCAGATTCCAAAGATACTATGTATCAAAACAACTACCAGATATAACAAAAAAGTATAAAAAAATAAATAGGTGGGTGAAGGCAAGAATAAGCTCATAAATGTTCTGTACGAAAAATTAAAATTTCTCAATCATGGCCCGCCCACCAACATTTCTAGACTGGCTGATCATACACCAGAATTAACTAAAGGCTAACATAGAAAGAGCAGAAGATACGAACAAGGTAAAGCTTGAGAGTAGCCCAACGACTATTTCTGTCAGTTTGTGGAGCTGTAGGAACTGTAACAGGTGAACCATGGACAATCATCTCAAGCTTTGATGATGTCAACAAATGACCATGTTCCCTGAAATCACCAAAAACATTTATCAATTATACAATGCATAATAAGTATTAACAGGACCAGTTAAGTGAAAAATTGAAAATACAAAGTGCCAAAATACTAAATAAACAGTAATGAGAACAAACTTGAAACCACCAGAATGACTGATAAGTTGTATAAGTTAGGTATAGTATTTCAACAATATACGATTAAAACTGCTTCAAAGATAAAGGTAAGGAATAGGTCAACGTACTCAACCCAAGCGGACTCTGCTTTATCAAGACAGCATTTGATTGCCATTTCAGATAAAACTCTTTCCAGCTCCCTAAAGAGAAACACCAAGTCATGGATATAAGCAAACAATACATATATACAAACAAAGAAACATGCAAACCACACACAAATTGTGCAGGGGTGCAAACCTATTCAGTCCTGAACCCTTGAAAAATCTGAGCAGGATTGTAAAAGCTATATCATATAAATTGTTTTGGACAAGAAGATCAGCCAAATCTGATAGGGCACCATGTTTTCCTGAAAAAATGGCAATACAGGTTCAAAATTCTATCAAATGAAAGCACATAATAACTTAAAAATCACCAATCACCCTGGAAGCAGTCGTAAGCTATAGTGACCATTCAACAAAAATAACACACACAAGAGAGAGAGAGAGAGAGAGTTACCAGAAAATGTCCATTTGACATTTACCAATGACAGCATATACTCTGCAGAAGTTAGCACAAACTCGTTCTCAAGTTTTTCAATATCGACAGCGGATTGCCACTTTTGAGGCTCAGCAACATTATCAGCTGTTGCAGCAAATTAATGAAAATGATATCACCACCTCTTCAATAAACATCAGTACAAATTTTATATGATAAAAGAAGAAATTAATTTAGGCAGAGAAGATGATTACAATGAAATAATATTTTAAGGAAAGAGAACTTCAAAAAAATATAATAACGATAACATCAATGAAACATAGCTTCCCAATCCCTCAACATACACGTCAAGGCTACCCTTTTAAAAAGATATAATTTTAACACAAATGTGAAGAACATGCTATCCAGTTGCAAGTATTATATAAGAATCCATACTTTCTGCACATTTCATTTTGCTTTTAATTCGGAGGTAAAAACTGTGAAATAAATGAAAGTTCATAATTTAACAAGCAGCATGGTTTTTGTTGTTAAATTACTTACAATATTCATCCGGTGTTCTTTTAGCTTTCTTACTTGGATAACATTCACTCGTAAGAGAATTTCCATCTGTCAGCGAATCAATCCAGGCATATGCAGGATGAACAAGATGCAGTGCATTGACTGCAGCAGAGAGTGCATTCAGTCTCTCTTGCAACATCAAGGAGCTGCCTTGGTTATCTTTCAATGCTGCTTCAGTTCTCAAACGAGCAGAATACATGTACATGTAGTTTGCTGCCCGTCGCCAATTATGCTGATGTAATTGAAATGCATAGAGCAACTTATACAAGTTTGGCTTTGCAGAAATATCTGATCGTTCAGCCTACATATTACACAGTGAAAATTCTGCACATTATAGAAAACGGCAAAATTAACATCACTTGATGTGTTCAGTCAGGCCATACCTTCCAAGCCAGCTCTTGTTCTACTTTTTCTACTAAACCAATAAGGGGAAGTTTATTGCTGCAAAGAATCTGTGGAAAAAAAAAAGCAATCAAGATTATGGGAAAATACAATTTGGAATGTGAATGGAAAAGTATAAATTTCCAGTAGAAAATTAGTGACATGCACTATCCTTTTAATATACACCCACCCACAGTAGATGTTAACACATAACTCAGCATATTAAGTGAGGAATATCAACATACTAGTTTTAAACAGGTGAAGTAAAGGCAACATAACAGATATAATAGTAAACTGATAGGGAAATATACAAAAATATCATTTACACAAACAGGAAACTCATGCACAGACTTGCACGTAATTACGAATTATATAGCTGCACATAATATCGAAGGCAGCAGCGTAGTACTATTAGTTTGTTATAAATGTGTGTACTTTAATTAAAATACCATCTCAATTATCAAATCTCGACTTAGTCATCAAAAGATAATATTATATTAGTCAACCTTTGAGGACAGACCCATCAACATATTCCAAATGGAAACATCAACAATAGGTAGAGCTCAATTAACAAAAGACCTCGTCAATGTTTTCCAACCTTTATAGCACCTTGTTCATAGAGAACAATTATGAAACGCCTCAAGCAGATGTATTTGCTCTCCTCATCAGGATTTGAAATTATTGCACAATATGCATCATAATACCGACCAAGATCTAAGGAAAATATGAAAACATTAGCCCATAATCTTCCCTTGATGGTTGTCCCTGACTCGTTAACAGAGTTGCCCAAGAAATTTTCATCTTTCATATGCAGAGCCTCATCAACTTGCTCAAGTGCAGCAAGGGCAAACTGGCAAGCACCTTCACTAATGTTATAACGTTCAAATAACTGCATTGCCCATTGGTAGTATTGAAGCTTCCATGCAGCAATTGATGTACAACCACCTGTAATAAAAGCACACATTAATAAGCAAATAGAACTTAGGATTCTGATTGCAAAAGATCATTGGATTACAGCTACAGAGATACCCACTAAAACCAAGATGTGGAGTTCCTACGTCAACAGATAAACTCTGAAGAGCCTCGGATGCACCATTTCCAGATGCAGATCTGCAATTTAAAACCAATAAATAGTAATGGTTCACATGATTAAGGCAACCACAATGATAACCAAATTATATAATTCATGAGAAAGAACATCCAGAAAAAGCAAATGCTTCCCAGCCAAGGCATGACCCAAATCTATAAGCTGAAAACCAACAAAAGGAAAACTCATATCCCCCTCCTCTCCTTCTGCACTACCCCATATAGCAGATTAGTTCCCCCCAAAACTAACTCTCCCCCCTGTGTGTGCGTGTGTATGTAATAGATGTATCAGAGGAGAGCATTGTTTTAATGAGTGGAGCAGCAAATTTTGACCATACAACCATTAATTGATGGTAAAGACTAAAAGTTACTTAAAGGTCATATTACTCTTAATCTTAACTAGAAGCATGTAACTTCATATTTTAATCTTAACCATTGAAGGGAGATCTAATTGTCTAATTTTGTTCCTTTCACTCTCTTAAAAATAAACTTCACTTCTTGACAATTGTTGGGGATAAATACACGCACACGAGATTTCAAAGTTGACAATTGTTCAAATTACTGATCAATGAATACACTAATCTTGTCCCCCAATTTTCTCTTCCTAGTCTTCTCTCTCCTTGTTCATCAAATCCTTTGTCCTCTATTTTGTTATACTCTATTAATTTACATACATGCTATTTTGGCTCTGGATCATATGTTTTGTTTGCATTAAATCTAATTTGGCAATTCCGTAGACATTTAAGATCTAATACTCAGTAATATATTTTATAGCTAACACACAATATAAGATCAAGTAGTTTCAATAGCGGTCATATGACTTGTGAGATCACAGTTTTGCCTCACCCAGCTATCTAGGTCAAGTCCAAATACATGATCTGGTGAGCTCATATTGGATAACGTGTTTGGGAATAGATCACCAGGATGGACAATGCTACCACTGATCACTCTAATCGAAGCACCCTTCCCTATGAAAAAAATAAAAGAAGGGGCCCAAGAGCCAATTCAAATATTAAGCCACCTACAAATAGAGACCTATTTTGCCTATCTGGAAGACTTAAACCTCCCATGCTAAACCCATCAATTTGCTATCTTTTTATCCGCTTAGTATTGAATATCAATGATAACCGTTTCACATTATTGAATAATCCGAGTACAATTCTAATCATCTCAGCTTATATACTTGCTGAGGTGTCACCTGCTATAGCAGTTTACAAAAGGTTAGATGGACAGCTGTCATATAACCGCCTAATTGAATCTACACTTAGTTACAATCAGTCTCCTATTTACTATACTCTTATACTTGGTGCTTTTGATCAATTGAGTGGCCATTAGTTGGTTTGCATTACTCCCTCTAGTCAAGATCTACTTGGTTGAAGGGTGCTGGATTGACATCAGCTGGGTTGAGGATGATGGTTCACATGGACTAGGTTGCGTATGGTGGTGGCCTCTTCAACCCTCCTTCCTGATTCGACTTTTGGTTCGTGCGGGTTCAACATGTGAACTACTATGTTTATCTTAGTACACACTGTTTTGCTGTACAGAAATCGACTTCAAGAGGGCTGCTGTTGCTGATAACGCTGGTACTACACTGTGACTTGAGAGTTGTGTTTATTTTCATATGCATTTTCAAATATGTACCTAAAGATGTAATATCGCCCCCTACTTATAATACTCCCCCCGCCCTACTAACTATGACTTGGGGGGACTTTGGTACATAATGCAAACAATTCAAAGGTGAACTATTGTACCTAAAGAAACAGCGAATGGCATCCGAAATTTTTTTGTCCTTCTGTGTTGCATGCAATCCACCCTGCACCTGCGCAAGTAGACAACATCCTAGAAGATGATGACGTATGCACCATCCACCATCGGCATCTTGAATACTTTGGGATGTCTTCTCCTTTAGCAAATGTGCTTCCGCCATCATAAGTAATTGCTTTTGAAAAATTTGCAAGTTGAAAAATTGGATACTTTCAGTAAAGATAACTAGAGTAAAGACACCACATGAAGGGACCAAACTCCCATTCTAAAAAGAAAAGTAAAGGCAAGTAAATAACCTCAGCAGCACAATATTGGTCATGCTTAAAAAGGATAAATGCAAGATCAATAGAACGACTCAAGAAAGTAGAAGATCCTCCGTCCTGGCCCCAAATGATCCAACTGATGAAGTCCCTCATCCTATTAATAGAGCTTTGCATATTTGAAAAACTTTCTGAAGAAAAGTGGCTACCGTCTATAGACGAACTTCCAACATTTAGCAAGAAAATAAAAGCCAAAGTCAAGTCACATCTGGCAAACTTCTCATTCGATATTTGTTTCCTCGTGTTGCTATCTGAATTTAGGAGAAAAAAAATGTTAACATAAAATTGGTGGATTGCCGTATGTGATCAATTCAGCAACCCCCAAATGCAAATGTTAGGAAATCATAATGGACATAGAGAATGGGAAAAAAAAATTACTGCTCAACTGAAAATGAACAAAAAAAGAGAGATCTATTAATGAGGCACCACATTATCCACGGACCAACCTAATAGTCTTGGGCGTTAGCAGTGGATGGGAAAAACCCAAGCCCCAAATTGACTAGACGTAAGACCTAAATAAAACTTAAATAAAACTTTTAAGACATAGACGACCTCACCTTACAAGAAGGCTTTGTGGGGTTAACTTAGGCCCAAAAGCACAAAATAGAATGTAAATAAATTATACAACCTACCTATTTGCAATGATGAAAGTTTAGAACTGAAATCCTCTGTACCAGCTGGTGCAGCTGGTGTGATGGCAAAGAAGATGACGATCAGCCACTCAAAAATAATTTCTTGAAGCATTGGAACTAACTCAAGTTGTATTTTGGTTATATCATCATGTGACAAGTGGACCTGCAAGAAACAATTTTAAAAAAATAAATATGAAATATACAACATTTTAATATACGTTGACACTGCATTTTTCTGGTGAAAATTGCTTCCTAAATACTTTGAAAACTTGCTCTACATAAAAGGAGTGAGTGAGTGGACATAAAAAATTTGAGGATGAGAGCCATGGCAAAAAGTGAGGGTGAGAAACAAAAAACACAGAAAGAGGAAGAGCACAGATCTTTCTTTTACCCAAAGACAGTTGCGAAAGCCGAAAAGGAGGGAGAGGGTTGCGAACAACCAACAGAACAAAGTATGTGCGTATAAGAGATATGGGGCCCTAACTCAGCAGGAAAATGCTGGGGTTGTACAGAAACAATGGTAGCGAACAGAGGGTGTAGTGTGTGGTTAAAGCTTTGAACAAGGTTTCAAACCTTAAAAGCGATTCTGATGGATAAAAGAAATGAAATTGCAAAAATAACGCCCAGAATAATTATTTGACAACTCAGAAAATGGGGAGAAATCCATTTCAGAGCATAGCAGCTGCAAAAGCCAAGAATAAAGCAATTCGGACAAAATTGCAGGCACAACAGACATGATGCAAATGCTCTGGAATAAAGTTTCCTTAGTGGGTGTTGGACATGACATGATATAATGGCGCGATACAATCACTATTGCAACCAACTGATAACTCTGATACCTATGAAGCTACATATATCAAAATTATAATTTAGTATTGCCTGTTCAAGATCTGAAAAAACATTCACAAACAACTTAACACAAATTTTTTACAGCTTATTTTCCATCATAAAAACCCCATGATCTCTACATCACATTTAAAATTTTCAGATTCTACTATTGCAGTAGTGACTGTCATTCTGATTCCCAATTTTATCTGCTAATGAGGTTGTAAAAAAGAAATAATAACAAATATTAAGTTATTAACATACATATAATATATATATATACAAGGAAGGATCAATTACACCAATGTTACACCGCTCAATAACATTTTGCTCGAGATATATTTTTCAAATTTGACCATTGGATTCATATCATATAGATCATAAATACAAATTTTTACATAAATCTAAAACCATTTGATATGTTATTGATGCACGTCAAAATTAACATCTTAAGCACTTTCATTATACGTCATATCCATGCTTAAACCAAAAAATTGGTCATTGTGGCATTTAGCCCACAACACAGTGCAAAGGATGCATAAAATACAAGAAAAATCCAAAGTATGTATTCAGTTGATCTACAGGATCAGTTTGCCAACATCTCAAGAATTGACAAACATCAAACCCAGATCAAGTATATCAAGCACAAAACCTTCAAAATGTTACTAATGAATGAAGAAAACCATGAGAAAATGTAAACTTTATGGTGAAAATTTCAAATAGCTATCTTATTTAGTTTGAAAATAATTTCAATTAACTAATGATTACATTAAAAACAATGAAGCAAGAAATATATACAACTTCATATGGACAATTTCCAGTTTGCTACCATGTTTGATTAAAAAATAATTTCAATTAACAGATGCTCACAATAAAATAAATAAATACTATTTCACATAAGAGAATATACATATAGGGCATGTCTATAAACTCACCTGACCGCTGATGTCCACCAAATAGCTTAAAAATAGAAGAAAGTCCCAGGCATATTCAAACATCATCTTTGCAATCTGATACGAAGAGTGTACCATGATGGAGGAATTTATGTTCGAAGACATTTCAATATCAAACTTAAGCATTACTTTCTGAGGAACCAAAAATTTCAGTAAACCCTCAATTACATTTAAAATCTTGCCCCATGTAGAAGCTTTTTTGTACAGGCCTTGAAGAGACAAAAACATGTCAACAGAGAGTTTCCTCAAACTTCTATGATTTGATAGTTCCTTCTCCAGGACAGTTGTATGATCACCAGAAGTAGAACTTTGGAGCACTGGACCTGATATACAATAACCAGTTTCCAGAATCTTCACTATGCAGTGAACAATATCTTCAGAAGAGATCACGGGTGCAGTTAAAAGTGATTCATAAAATATAGAAGAAGCAGTTTTGCCCAACTGTTGGCTGAAACTTGTGACACACCTAAGCAATTCAATCAGAATTTCACATTCAATATCATCATCAAATAAATCCACAACGCCTGTGAAGTCGCTAACTTCATCTGAAGAGCCTACAGAATATGCACAAAGTCCATATTAAGGAAAGCAAATGAAAATAAAAAATAAAAAAAAACTGAATATAAGGAGCAAGTTAATTAAAAATATCGAAGGAAAAAATGAAGTATATTTTTACAATGTAAAATTCATCAAGAGAAAGAAGAGTATCCATAATTTTAAATTACCCTCTACAATCCGCTCAATATCTTCCAAAGACCGAAAAAGTGAAACTGATTTTTTTCTGATTAAACCAACAGCGCCAGTAGAGGAATCGACAAGCAAGCCATATGATGCATTGTTCTTGCACCAATTATGGAAATATCGGGCAAAAAAACATTTCCAGCAATGCAATATGGACACTTTTCCAGATCCAACCTATCACGTTATAAATCTTGTCAGTATACAACTTTCCCTCCGAAAGTTGAAGGGAGAAAATGCAAGGAAAGAGATGAGAGAGATTTAACAAATACGACAATGAAAACCTCATGTTCTACAAGTGAAAGTATCTCCTACCTCATGTTCTACAAGTGAAAGTATCTCCTTTTTTAGTCCGTCTGCAGTTAATGTTTGTAACTCAGATTCACCCAAATGCCTGTTATACTCAGCCAGAGTGGCATGCAAAGCAGCATTATGATGAACCCCAGGAAGAACCAGCCTCCTTAAAAAAATAGAAGATACAAAAGGCAAAATATCATCCTGCAGAAAAGAAATAACCGACAGTCAAGCTCTTCCTCATAATAAATTTCCTATTTTATGAACAGCCAATATCTCTAAGCATATGAGAACTACCGGCAGGGGCGCATCTTAAATAGGACAGGGAGGTACCATGGCACCCCCAAAATGTTTTTCTTGGTACATATATACACATTGTAATATAAATTTTATACTTATATATCACGCTTCCCTGTATTTGCATAAATGTTGTGGTGGTGCAATGGAAAAGTATAACTTTACATCCTAGAGGTAATGGGATTGATACCTTTCACAACCTTTTTTGTATTATTTTGTAATAAAAAAATGCCAGAGGTAAGAGTTGAACTAAATACATTAAGTTAAAAAACTAACATAACCAACCACTATTCCACCAAAGGTTTCCTGCAATTTGAGTGAAATAATTCAATATAATAGCTAATGTATTTGGCCCCCTCATGTATATCTGTCAAGTTCCTCCACTGACTCCCAGCATGATGACAATCAACACTTACATGTTACACTGATACTGTTAGAATATAAAATGATATCTAATAATATATTAATATCATCTTAGAATATCTTGGTTTATTTAATATTATTTTCTATTCTAACAGATACAAAAGTTTTTTAGTCTAGCACTGGTAGTTCAAAACATCAATCAAAAGAGTTCATCTTCAATATTTTTATAAATTAAGCCGCTAGAAGCAAAGAAAGATACATTGCTTCTACAACCACCAGTGAACATTGACAAACACTCTTCAGTGTAAATGTTGCACATCCAATAGAACTAACCACTTGAATTGATACATATAGATTTCCTATGTTAAAAGTTTAGGGTAGGCAAATCCAATTTCTTTCAAAAAGTATCATTTACAAGCACTCAGAGTGTTTGGATGAAAACCATCACCTTGTTCATAGAGTGGGAGTAACCATCTTTATGTAAAGTCATAATTGACAATAAACAAGCACAGTACACTTATTAAAGCATACACACATGAACATAGTGTGACCAAGGTACACAGATGTGTCCAGTGAACTACGAAACATAACTCCCCCACTAATAACAAAGGAATAGAAGTCCTCAAAGACCTTCAAGATTAAAATAATAAATGATAACTGATGCAATACCTTTGAGGATGCAAATATTGAATGAGTGATCCGCAAAATTTCGTCTGTAAGATGTTCTGAACTTTGAAATAACTGATCAGCAACAAATTCTTCTTGTAAAGCATAAGAAAATGCTTCTACCCTGACAAGACAGATTGACAATTAAGCAAGAAAAAATTGGCCTATTGAAATGCAATGTAAGGCTGCCTCTGTAAGAAGCCCAAAATTGGCCTGACTCTACTTTTGGAACTTGTCATGGCACAGGTTGCCCTTTTTTATACTAACCTACTATGAAACTCAAAAGAGCAGCCAAACATAAAAGATAAGAAAATGTTACATACTCATCAATATTTCTGGCCAACAAGTGTGATACTAATTCATCATCCTTCAGTATCCATATCTTATCCGACATTAGTTTAACGTCAAGGCATCGTCCCTGGACAAGATGAAAGCAGCTTCACAACTGGAGTAAAGATTATAAGACAATCACATCCAATACAAGCTAGTAATTGAAAAGGGCAACAGATTACCTCCTCCAAGGAAATATTTTGCACTGAAGGCTCCATAGAGAAAACAATTCTGTCCCCAAAATTATATAGGATACTATGTAAAGATACCATCTCCAAATTTTCATCCTAGAGCAATACAAACATAACAAATCAAAATGTAATAGTGATTACTACAACAATTAAACAGCTGATGCTCAATTTGATATTTTAATATTTAAAGGCAACTCAGCTTTCTGTCAAAAAGACTATAAGACTGTAAGTGTTAAACCAATCCCTATGATGTCTCTCTATTTTGAAGCAGGTACACTAAAACTGTATGCTCTACAGTCATAAATTACAATTACTCCAATTCTGCCAAATTAATATTAAAAGATGACAGATTCAATGGGGAGGAGAAGCAGGTACACTAAAACTGAATGCTCTATATAAATTACATCCAATTCTGCCAAATTAATAATAAGAGATGACAGATTCAACCTAATTGGGGGAGGAGAAAAAAAGAAAAAATGGAAGAACTGAAGAAGAACTGCAATGACAGAAAACAAGTGCAGAAATGAAAATATGAAGCAACAAGTTAGAGATAAAGGAGAAATGACTTTCTAGTGTTTGGTTCATGTATTTGCTTCATAAAAAAGCCTGTGGACTAAATAAACAAACCACATGCCAGAATCTCTAGACACCACCAGCTAAAGCACTTTCTGGTGTGATTTACTCAGATATATACAAGGATAGAGACGCACACAAATTGAATATGGAAATTCAATAATATTAAAGAAGAGATTTATGAATCACATATATCATAATGTTATTGCCAGCAAAAATAAGACAGTCAATTTTGGCTAACATACTACTTCATATGTATTTTAATTTGTATTCGACAAAATACAGTTCTTTCAAACTCAAAATTAAACGATAATTATCAATGTAAAGGTACTCTTATCAGACCTATGATTCAAACTGCAATTTATTTTAAGCCATGATCATGATTTTTCTGACTTTAAGTATAGAATATAGATCAAGAGCAAACAAAAAGGATTCTTCAATATATGACGAATACACAATATTGCTCCTGCTAGGATAAGACTGTAGGGTTATTTTCTTAGAGCATAACAAGAAAAAGTTTAAAAAGGAACTCTTCAATCCAAATATAAGGTAAACATGTAAACATATGCTTGCTATCATATGTCTTCTATCAAACTCTAGTCATTATATGACGAATATACAATTTTGCTCTTGCTAGGATAAGACTGTAGGGTTATTTTCTTAGACCATAACAAGAGAAAGTATAAAAAGGAACTCTTCAATCCAAATATAAGGTAAACATGTAAACATATACTTGCTATATATGTCTTCTATCAAACTTTAGTCATTATCAAAGTTTTTTTCAAGTGTACATGCAAGGATAAGATAAGGTAAACATGATCAACATTGTACATATGTATTTTGTAACTAGCAAATGAGTAGGAAAAAACAATGCCTTTAATTTCATACCTGAGTAAGTCTGCACAAGATTGCCAAATGAATTATGCTTGAATTGGGGTAACATTGACCCATCCATAACCTTAAAAAGTTAGCGCCTGCAAAAGCAAACATCGAAGTGTTAGAGCACATCTGCATTTGTGAATAACCAAAGAACAAGGAGAGCGTGATATATATATATATTAAACAAAGAAAGAGAGATAACATCAGATGCAACTCACTTTCAAATTCTATTTGATATAGCAGCAAAAAGAGACAATGTTTAACATTCTCAATGCCCATAGATAAGACAAATAAAAAATGTCATGCGTCATATAATACATTTTCTAGTCTATTGCATCTTAGGCACAACTAGAAACCTTGTTGAAGTTGTGGGATTTTAGAGAAAATGAGAGAAAATAATAAGGGTTTGAATATTATTGATAATAGCTTTATGCTAACTTGATTACAAAAGACACAATACTAAACTCTATTTATAGAGAAACATAGACTCAATCCTAAATCAAGAACAAATCATAATAATAATAATGAGAGATATTCTAATATATCTCTACAATTATAAATTGATCCTAGGAAATAACTCAAGATTCTCGAATATGATATAAAAGATATTATAAGATATTTTCTAATATTCTAACACTCCCCCTCAAGCTAAAACTTAGCTTGTTACAAGAAAACAATGTTTGGCTCCGCAAGATGGAAAGGCAACTCAGGGATGCAGGTGAAGTCGGAGAGAATTGCTATAAATATAGCCTAGCCAGATAGCTAGAATAATCATCAGCATGAGAGAAATTTGTGGCAAGCAATTCAATAAAGCAAGGTCCGTTCTTCTAAAAAACTGCATTTAAACTTGAATATGCTTCAAGCAAAGAGCGGCATGCTTCAGGGAGAGAAAGGCAAGGTCAGTACATCTGGGACAAAGATGGGGCCAGAGCATCTGGGACAAATTGTCAAGATAAAGTGAATCATGAAAATAAAAGACACTGTCAGAATAACCATCAACGGAAGAAGTCATCACTAATATGATTCATATGTGGGAAAAGAACACCACCAGAATGACCGTCGGTGGGAATAGAAGTCATTGTTATAATCTATTCGTAAGAATTAAATTGCATGACAAACACCGCAGAAGAAGCAGCGCGACTCTAACGAAACGAAGCCACGACCGATCAACGGAGTTTGAACAAGGACGCATATTTACGTTGATCAAAATTTAAAAGTAAGAGCAGATCTAGAACCATCGAAGAGAGAAAAATCGTGCACCAAGAAAGTAAAAAGAAAGCCCAAATTTTTAACCACATCCAACAGAAGCAAGGAAATTTTTACCCCAATATTGTTGGGTACCCTGCATCTACTTTACTCTTGTCCTTGTTTTGTGCCAAATACAAGAAACCAAATGCACCAACTATACTCCTGAGTTTCCCCGTTGTTGATGATATTCCATGGCAAGCAGATAGGAATCTAACAGGAAAAATCTCTGTCGGCACAACAAATATGATAGCATTTGGCCCAAAATTTGCAAAGAAGAAGGTCAATAAATACAATGTGACAAATCCTACACGGTGATGATCCCTGTGAGTCCAATGTTCATAAGGAATGGCAAGAGCAAACATGAAGACAGTCATAAAGAAAGAGAATCCCATCAATTGAATTGCAGATCTTCTTATCTAGTCAATGAGTGCCACTGTAAACCAATAGCCTGGAACAGTAGTGCATAGAGCAATAAGCGTTTGAGCTCTTGCGATTCTGTAAACCTCCTCAAGTGCATTCATTGTTTGTACAGGAGGTATCCAACCAATTGTGTTGAAAATATCCTTCTAGAATAGATTTTGGCTATAAAATGCAATATCAAGCAAGAACCAAGTACTTGTTGTACCAAGTAAATGTAGTCCATGGCGACTAAGGAATTCCTTTGAGAATAAACCATATGATTTTTTTTGCTCACCTGTCTTTGGTTCAACTTGGATCTCAACCTGCAAAACCTTAGACATATATGTTGCAGCCTTAGCCGTGTCTTAGCAACTAGAGCGGTGTCTGTAACGAACAGTTTCGGGCATCTTCATCCGCCAGTAGTAAGTCAATGCAGTTGAGAGTGCTCCTACCATCACAATTATCCTCCAAATTTAATCTACTTGTGGAACAGTCGAACCAACTGGATCAACCGAGTAAGGTGGAGAATGAAACCTGGCTTTGAACGCAGATGAAACTACGATTGCAAAGGCAAAGCTGATGGAGATGGTCATTCGTCGGAAACAGTGACAGCGATAGTAGCGAACTGAACAGAAACGAGTGAAACCGGTGTCAGAATGTGTCACGACAGTGATTTGAAAAAAGAATGATCACGTTGGAAAAGAGAAACTATGATTATATTCCCTAATTGTTGGGAACTCAGAAGCGGAACAATGGGAAGATTGTTCAAGGAGGATCGAAATAGGCTCTAGATACCATGTTAAAGTTGTGGGATTTTAGAGAAAAAAAGGAGAGAAAATAATAAAGGTTTGAATATTATTGATAATAGCTTTATGCTAACTTGATTACAAAACTCTATTAATCTCTATTTATAGAGAAACATAGACTCAATCCTAAATCAGGAACAAATCATAATAATAGTGAGAGATATTCTAAGATATCTCTATGATTATAAATTGATCCTAGGAAATAACTCAAGATACTCTAACATAATATAAAATATATTATAAGATATTTTCTAATATTCTAACAAACCTAATCAAAATTTACCAACAAAAAACAAAACTAATCAAATTTTATAAATAAATAAAAAAAACTGATCAGTGAGTCCCAATGATCAAAGATGAAAACATAATTACAAGAAAGGATGTTTCTCCTGTTCCCTGCCATTTCACCAATACCCCTTATAATTTACAAATAGTGCTCAACATTTGATCACCTCTCAATTGAAATATAAAAACAGCTACGTCGGGAATAGTGGCACTGTAGTTGAGCGGAAATGGGCTTTGGTGTAACACTAAATACTGGCTATCCGCATTTTGCAGTAACGGCCGCAAATGGCGGCAAAGTATCCATTTAGCTTTTGCAATGCCCTTTTTCACCCTCTGATATATCTCATTGTATATTTTTTGTAAGGGCTTTGTTATCATTTCTCATTCTAGGTTTACATTTCCCTACCTCTCTTCCAACTCATTCATGAAAATAAAAATAAAAAAAAGGAAGAAACACGAGTCACTCTGTTTTGCTGTGTTTCTATGCCTGCAAAGACCAAACATAGCACAACGACTTTTCATTTCAGGCAAGGGCAGAGGCCTTTTCTGGCGACAGCATCGGTGTTTGCAACAGAAGCTCTCATGTTCAGGTTCTCTACTCTTTCTTGGCTTTGTTTCTAGGATCTTGCCCCTGTTTTCCGATGTTTGCATATCTGCAAAGTGGGAAAACCAACCAGCACCCGACACAATAGACGCTTTCTACTGAATCTGTTAGTGATTCTTTTTACAGAATCACCTGTAATTTTGAATACTTTTAGAACTTGAATAAGTAGGTAAGTTATTTTTTATTTTGCAATGAAGTAGTGATATGAATTTGTTTGACTTGAAAACTATAAGGATCGTTCTAGGTTGGAAACTTACGGATTGGATCCAAAATCGCGTATTGCTGGAGGACGCGATAACCGGAGCTACAAAACTCAGAATCGGCCGATTCCAAAACGAGGTGAAAGATGACGTTCTGAAACGCGAATTAGGATGTTGAATCACCGAAAACAAGTGTGTAGAACTCGAGATATGATGACAAGTTGTTGAACACGAAAATCGGCACAATTTGTGTATTAGGGTTTGATGTAAAGGAAACTAAAAATTATAAAGAAACAAAAGATAGATTAGGTTGAGAAGATGAAGAAGGCGCCACAATCAAGGATGATTGATAAGCCAATGAAGAATCGCCACAATGGTAAGGAAGCCATTGATAAGACTCAAGCAAGTTCTAATCCAAGAACTCAAAGAGGAGACCAAACTCACTCATAAATCTCATTAGAGAAATTTTAATTCATTCAAAAAAAATCTTCCCTCCAATGAGGTTACAAATTCATAGTTATAGTAAAATTATCTCTAAACCTAAATGGGTCATAAGTGACACCATTCTCTAGGCCCAAATTGGGCTTACATAATTTATTTCTATAAAAATAAACTAAATGTAAGGAAGCAAAGTATCTTCACTTACATAAAACATCAACTAAGTCTATATTAAAACTATTAGAATTCCAAATTAAAGCAAACTAAGAATTATTACAAACCAAATAAAATTAAATAAAGTTCATCCTAATTTATTAAAAATATGGATCATCTTCATGCTCTTGAGATCCTTATCAAGTAGTTAAGTTATATTGGCTTTTGATTTCGAAAGTTAGTGACAAATTGTAAAGGTTAATTATATTTCTCAAGTATGATTAATTACCCCTTACATTTTGTATATTTTTCCATTTTGAGTGTTTATGTATGTTGTTGGGGTTTCATGTTTAGTTTGATACTATTTTTTAGTCTTCGCAATTGCGGCCATCCCACTATCCCCGTACAACTTTAGCTGTTTTGGGGTCGGGGACTGGGCACCACTATCATAGATTAACAACATAGAAAAATAGGGTATTTCTTCATCACTTTGTATGTTTTACAATATTACTTGATCCTAATCTTTATCTTATTTCTAAAAAAATATTACTTTCTAACAAACATAAAAATTGGAAACGATAAAATAATATATTTATGTCAGTCAATATATATAAAGTATACATATAAAACATTCAAATATATATTGCCAATTTTTTAAAAATTAATAATAAACAATAACTATATTCTGATTAATTTTTAAATATTTTGAAATATGTAAGAATTTGGTCATGTAATGACTGTAATGCAAGAGTCTATGAAGAAATATAATGTATTTATTTCAATTAAGTGGAACAAGTGATTAAATATTATGACTACAAATTATTAGGGTGCCAAAGGAATCACCCATAAGAAAGTTTACACTCTTCACAAAAGAGACACAAGGAAAACAAAATTTATTTATTTTTTGTATAAAAGAATAAATTCATCAAGATGAAGAGAAAAGAAATAAGAGGAAACTAAGGAATAAGGGATCCTCCAAAATAATACACAAAAATATATAAGCAAATAATACCAAGATTTGTATAGACAATTAATATTAACCTTTTGTTTTTTTATAATCTATTCTTAATCAATGTGTTTTTGAAATTGACAGGTTAAAGGAGGAGGGGAAGCGAAACAGAAAACAGACCCAGAGAAAATATTCAAGATAATCAACAGAATCGGCACAGATGAACAGTGCTATTACTGTAAAGTGTAAGAGATTTTTCTTATGTTTTTTTTTTTAAATGAAATCAAATAATGCATGTATAAAGACATATTGTATGCGCAAGAAACTTGTACATGTCGAGAGGAAAAGGCAAGCAGTTGCCCATCATTTAACATAGTCTAAATGTAAATAAACATATAGATAAATATTTGTCTAGAGCTATGATGCATAGGTATGGGTATGAGGCCAGATACTGGTACAGATGAGATACGACATTTTATAAAAAATTAAGTTACAAGTACGTCAACAAAAAACATGACTTTTTTATATAATTTAACAAAGAGAGTTAAATTGTTCAATTTGCAATATATAATCACAATTAAAGTTTAAAAAGTCACAAATTGTGTTCACTTACAACAACAAATTAACTCAGATACACAAATAATAATATATTAATATATATAAGAAAATCATCAATTTCACTTACAATAAAATAATGTAGAAAAAACAAAGTACCAAGGAGTACGGTACGGGTATATCACCATTTTAGAGGTACTCATGTTTCATAGGTCTAGAGTTCTCAATTTTATATTATCTTTGATGTGTCTTTTAGAGTTTTACACAAAAAAGTAAAATAAAATATAGAAGGTAGAAAAGAAAATGAATAAAGAAGGAAAATATTAACAGTCAATAAACCGAGAAATCCGGGTAAATTGTGTTGTGCTGGAAGATGTATCTGATTTGGAACCTCTTAGAAAGGAATGAGAATAAATAATCTTCCTCTATGGTCCAGCAAACATTAAGCTTATGAAATTAGTGAAGATCATTACGAGCAAATTGTTGCCTTCCCTTCAAATTGTCTCACTTACTTTCTTTAGAGTTCCTGACGCAAATTACAAAATTGCATGTACCACTCTAGGTAGTTAATCCCAACGTTTCCCGGCGAGATCCCGCTGTCCCGATGCGGTGCAATGCCTAACCGCGACAGTGTGGTCCGCGACAGCGTGAAACAAGATCCGGGCGAGATCTCGCTATCCCAGCGTAGTTAATCCCAGCATTTCCCAGTGAGATCACGATATTATTTATTTCTTCACTGTTTTGTTGTTTCAACTTTCACCTAGAAAGAAGAGGAAGAAGAATGTGCTAATGAAGATGATGTTTATCTTTGATTCCTTTGCTAGAACATGCATTTGAGTTTTAATATTTAGTTATTTTATTACCCTGTGTTAAAGACTTCAATATGCATCATCTTTATTTCCTTGACTTTTGTTGGTATTTCAATGTATGTTTTGACTAAGAGTAAGACTTGTGATTTTTTATTACTAATTACGAATGTTTCAGAGAGTCATTTGTTAATTTCGCATTAAATATAGGTTTATATAATATTATTCATGTAATTTGTCCACAAAATAGCAGTTATCCCACCTATCCCAGAACACGTTATCCCACTTTTGGGGTTGGCTGCGACGCTCCACTATCTGGGATTGACTACTTAGGTACCACTTAACTTTTATTCAAGTTTAGTTCCAATACGAGATATTTAAAGAGGCCATGAAACAGTATTTCTTCTATTAATGATAAAATTGTAAAGTCCAGGAGCTCTTTTAACAATATTGTATCCATATTCTTCACAAAAAGATCATTGAACTTGTAGATGCTAAAAGGTTTCCAAAAATCCTTTTGATTAAGAACAAAGCCAGCCACTGCTTGACCCTGGAAGACCCAAAAGATCTTCTAAATTCTAATAACCTAATACCATACAGCACATATCATTTTCTCTAGATTTCATAAACCAACAAGTCAAATCACAGAATCCTGAACCCTACATGTATAAGTAGCCTCCAGGTTCCCCAATATTTTCCATTCGTTAGACATGAGTACTGCAGAAATCAATACTAAGAGTCCTCTTTAATGTTTGTGGAGCTCAGATGGTAACAGGACAAGTATATAACATAGACATAAAAGAGTAGATAGAATTAAATCCAAGAGGTAGACAATACCTGCCATTGTCATTACACCCATGTTATGACTAAAGACCCTGCTATGAGATGCTAGATCCCAGACTCGTAATGTCCCATCCAAATGAAGTGTAAACACAAACTTCTTCCCGTGCAACTCAGAAATTACCAAGTCTTGTACAGTACCCACCATTTTACCCCTAGAAGGCATAATTGTTGAATATGTTATCATTCATAGCTCAGGAAGGTTCAATCCGTAAAAGAGAAAATAGATTGGTAAGTTAGAAGAAAAGTTATCTAACATAATGTATGTGTTAGAATGTAAAAAGAGAATACCTAGATATTAAACCCCACAAACGCCCAATTCCGACTTCATCTCTCAGCTCATGCACAAAGCCTTCATGGAAAAACAAATTCATTATAAACCAGTGAAAAGTAACAAACACTATCAACAAATTTTACAACATAAATAGAAATTTAACATAGTAAAACGATAGTTTATGTTGTTATACAGCTGAACCCATCCCTACTTTCCAATTCACCATCAAATCAAAATGGTAAACAAAACCAGCCTATATTAGTCTAGGAGAGTACCGCATTGCAATCTAAATTTCCAAAGAACATGCAAATTAGTGAATTAGAAGCATGATTACAAGAAGTGGCACATGCGGTACTAACTAAAGAACAAAGAGCTAAATAACACATACCAGGAGCACTTGGATCGAGTACACCAAGTTGGAAACAGAAAACCGAACCATCACTTGTGCCAATAACAAGACACCGAGCTGTTGCTGTTACAGCGGTAATTGCCGCATTATTCAGAACATAATCACGCACATTAAGCTCTATAAGCTCGTCCACCGGTAAAATAGAACAGGACGCATATGCAGAAACATTTCGAATTCTCAATAGATAAGCCACGCCGGACACAGTCAACACGTAGAGCAAGTAAGGGAGTCTAGAAGTTCCAGTAATCTGCATCAACAATTAACACAACTTCACACAAACAACACTAAACAATGCACAATAAGAAATAGCCAGTGGTTATGAATAAGCAAAAGTAACCTCATTTTTGCAGATAAACGCGAAGGGGAAAAGCGCGTCGGGAAAAGTGAATCTGAGTCCAACACGTGGAAATTCTTTGGAAGCAGTGAGCTCGAGAAGTTCCAGAGCTTGAGGCTGTGTCTTGTGAATTCTCCTGATCAAAAAACGAATGAGGTTAGTGAAACGGTGATATTATCGAAAAGTTAGGTTAAAAATTGAGGAGGGAGAGGGAGGGAACCATATAAGATGTGTATCCCCGATGACGGAGCAGGAGGCGCGGTCATCGGTGATGGCGGCGGCACCGGCATCGAGGGGAATGTTGCAGGAAGAAGGAACGGAGAGGTCAATCCAGCGAACGGCGTCGCTTCCGATGATAGGGACTTCCTTTCCGGCTAAAGTCCAATGAGTTCCCATTGCTGTAGTCGGAGTTTTTTTCGAACGGAACCCAAACCCTAACGTGACAGGGTTCAGGGATTTTAAGAAACGGACGAAGATCGGTGACTTGGCGCCCAAATGGAAATAAAGAATAACGTTGAAAATAAATATTTCTTGGTAAATAAATACAATATTTGCATTTTAAATTTGTACCAAACAAAATATTTATATTTTTTTAGAGTAACAAAATATTTATAATTAAATATATATATATATATATATGAGGAAAAAGGAATATAATATGTCGGTCTAAATAAATTTTAGAATTTTTTATTTATATATTTTTATTTTTAAAAAAACAAACTAATATATTTTACGTTTGAAAATTATATAACAAAATGTTTTACTTGACCTTTACGAGTTTGAAAATTACGTTTGAAAGATGAATTTTTTTATGAAATAAATAAAATAATAATAAAAATATTTAAAAAGAACAAAAATATATTAATAAAATCAAACAAAATACATTAAATTAAATTGATGAAAAAAAAATGTGATTGAGTAAATGTGTCAAAACAAATAACGCGTTGTATTATTTTAACAGTTCCCTCTTATTTTATATTGTTAACAATTTTCTCCTTTTTTTTCAGATCTAATAGATAAAAAATCATAAAAATAATTCTAATAAAAAGGTTGAATAGATGTGTCAAATGTTATATTATTTTAACAACTCCATCAGATAAATTAACAACTCCCTTTTACATTTATTTATTTTGGCACATCTATTCAACAACATGTATTTTTTCTTCGATTTAATGTATTTTGTTTCATTTTATTAACATACTCTACTTTTCTTTATTATTATTTATTTATTAGATCCAGAGAAAAAATAGGAGGAAGTTGTTAACAAAATAAGTTTAAGTTGTTAATTTATCTTGCAAGATGATAGAAGAAAGTTGTTAAAATAATATAAATTTATCTACAAAATAACAAGAGGGAGTTGTTAAAATAATATAAGACGTTGTTTGTTTTAGCACATTTACTCAACCGTATTGTTTTTCTTCAATTTAATTTAATGTATTTTGTTTGATTTTATTAATATAATTTTGTTTTTTAAAATATTTTTATTATTTTTTATTTATTTAATTAATAATTATTCAATTGTTAAAATGAAAAAAAAAAAAATTAAACCTTGGTATGCGACCTTTTACTGCATCAAAAAAATTAATTCTTCCAATGGTCGCGGGGATGCGACCTCACATAAAAAAAAAAAAAGATATTTTGGTATATAGTTTTCAATGTGGATATATTGATTAGTTTTTTTTTTAATAGAGATATTTAAATAAAAATTCTCAATTTTACACAAAATAAATATAAATTATTTATTTCATCATCTCATATTATAATTGTAACTTTTATTATTAAATAATTACTCAATCGTTTTGTGTGGATTGTTAATGTAAATATGTTTACGCTAACCGAGCATGTTCATTAACCGAGCATGTAACAAAAAATCTTTTTAATGATCAAAAGGACAATCACCACTATTTATTTGAAGTGGTGCACATTTTTTCATCCATGAGTCCAAGGATCACGTTTATAAGGACTAAGGAGGTGAAAGAAATAGAAAAAATTCAAAAAAAAAAATTGATTGAAAAAAAAATTAAAGAAAAAAAATATGAAAATGAAAAAAAATGTTCATTCATCAAATGCATTTATGATATTCATATTTTCGATAGTGTATAAATTTAAAGTCAAAACGCTGACCCGCACCCTATGATTTAAAAGACAGGACACTGACCTGCACCCTATGATTTAAAAGACGGAACACTGGCCAACACCATATGATTTAAAAGTCGGGATTACTGACATGCATCCTCTAATTTAAAAGACGGGACAACGACCCACATCCTCTAATTTAAAACCGGGATGATTGACCCGCAACCTCTGATTTAAGAGTTGGGATGACTGATCCCCATCCTTTATTTTTCTTTTGAATTCGGAATTTATGATCCGCACTCTTTGCTTTTTTCCTTTTGAATTCGGGATTTCTAATATGCACCTTTACTTTTTACTTTGAAGCCACGATATTCGACCCATACCCTTTACTTTTTCCTTTGAAGTCGGGAAAATGACTTGCTACCCCCCGAAGCCGAGAAAATGACTCACACCCCTAAAGCTAAGAAAATGATCCGCATCTTAAGCCGGAAAACACAACTCACACCCCCGAAGCTAAGAAAACTACTCACACCCCGAAGCTGAGAAAAAGACCCGCATCTTAAGCCAGGGGAACGACTCACACCCAAAACGAGAAAACGACTCGCATCTTGAGTCGGAACAACGACTTGCACCCGAAGCTAAGAAAACGACTTGCATCTTAAGCCGGGAAAACAACTCGCACCCCTGAAGCCGAGAAAACGACTTGCACACCCGAAGCCAAGAAAACAACCCGCATCTTAAGCCAGGAAAATGACTCCCTCCCAAGTCGAGAAAACGACCCACATCTTAAGCCGGGAAAACGACTTGCACCCCCAAAGCCGAGAAATGACTCACATCTTAAGTCGGGAAAACGACTCGCACCATTCATATCAATGTTAACTTTTTTCGGACAAAATTAGAGTCTTCGTTTTTACTTATTATTTACACTAATTCTCAAGTAAATTCTAAGTAAAGAGGGGCAGTTGTCGAAACCTAATTTTGTCTGTCTTTTTTTATTATTTACAAAAAAATGGGTTTTTGGACTTTTTACCCTATCTTTCTTTTATTTATTTTTTATTTTAATATATAATTTTTATTTAATTTTCCATATGATATTCGCTTGTTAATAAAAAGAGATATATGTTAGGCTTTTTATTTATTACTTTTTTGTCTAATAATAACATGGCAATAAAAAAGTTAATTCAAAACTTTTTATTTTATTTAATAGAAAGTAAAATGAAATTAATATAAAATTAATAAATATGGAATTTTTTGTAGTAAATTAAATATGAATAGTTTATATTTAATATGATTTTTATAATTTGAAGAAACTTTTTAAAAGAAAATAAAACTTGAGGATTGAACTTCATTAGTCATAATGGTAGACATTTATTTTTAAAAACTACTTAGCCCTAGTTTGTTAATATAAATAAGAGTGTTATGAGACTCTTACGACAGAAAAAAAGGAATGGAAGGCAAGATTAGGAAATAGAGATTGGTTTTAGGTGTTTGAACCCGCCCACCAGAAAGCTAGTTCTTTGTTGTGTCATTCTTACATTCATAAATTATTTATATTAAGGCAATAAAAACTTCCTTTCGCGTGAAAGGATGGTTAAGAATTTATCTCATATCATCTAAGGTTCTACCGTGCACTACCTCAACACTTCTTCAATAAGATTTGAATAAAGGAAGAGATTTTGGAAAATCATGTAAAAATGCAGGACGTGTCTTCTTCTTCTTCTGTAAATTTCTCACCTTGCTTATTAGAAATCATATCCACCCATTTTATACTTTTCTTTTATGAAGCTTTGTGATGAAACAATTTATTGTTTTTGTCTTCAGGTGAAAGCCATAAAATCCTAGACCATTTAGCCCATCAAACTTCTTCTCTTTCAAGTAGATCATCAAGAATACATTCCAGTTTTTTAATTCTCTCAACTGCGTCTTCCACTCCCAAGTTAGAATTTAACAATTCAAGTTGACCTTAAGTCTCTCATTTTTTTTAGGAACATCACCAAAACGAATTTCTCCCCACCTAGCAAAGTCATCCACATATGAAAGACTTTTGGAATTAACGAGATAAACATTAAAATTTCAAAATCGTTGAACTTGTTACTTAAAATCACCATCCCTTAGTCAACACTGTTCAAACCTCATGGGCTTTGTAAAATGATATCTTCTTACTTGTGGTGCACAAAGTTGAAGGAGGATAAACATCTGATCTAAAGCGTGTCTTACTAGGTTGACAATTGAAGTTGATGCAAGAGATGCAAACCAACTGGTAGAGGTTCCACAGTGATCTAGAAACGCTATAGTATTATTTTCACCATCATGATAACTATGCCAAGTAAAAGGGTCACTCATATACCAAAGTCATACTAATGAATTTGTTGCAATATGTCTTGGAATAAATTGGTGAGTGATTCGAGGTGGCCAGGTGGGTATCACTGTCCCTATTACTCGCCTTGCCCCCGTATTTTAGAATCGGAAAAACCCCGAACCTAAACCCAAACTCAATCAAAACGAATTTTCCCTGTTAAATTAAGACATATATAGGTTATATTGTCATACATATCTGACTTCTAAAAACACACCAGTCCTCTTAATTTCTTCTTTCCATCACCGATGCAAATGACACCAAACAAATTGGAAAAACCAATAAATTATTCATGTCAATTTTTTTTTAACACTAGCAAATTATAATAATAATATCATCAAATTATGGGCTATTGCATGGTCATCATAAAAGCTAATGTCCTTAAAATTTGTTAGACATCCTTTGTGGGATCAATGCACAACATTAGCATTTTAAATTACTTTTGAATATTCCTTAATGTAATTATATGTGGAGATTAATTTATCAAAGTAATTGAGATACATTTAAAAAATTAGCTTGTTATAATATATTTCATTTATTCCAAAATATAAACAAAAAATAGATAGATTTTGTCTAAAATATATTTACCTTTTTATTTATATTTTGAGACGGAGGAATTTTTTTTTTTACATGAAGTGTTCAAGAATCAAACTCATACCAAATAATTAAATTGACAAAATATATATCGCTTATGTCAAATCATGTTGCTTTTTAATTATTTATTTAATTTAAAACCACCCTTGAAAACCACATAACATTGACCATTTAATCCTCACTAATGAGCCACCTTGTACATGTATCTAAGCTAGTTGAGTAAAATGAGTAAAAAAAAAAACTATCTAAGCTAGTTGAGTATATTGTGTAAAAAAAAACCTATCTAATCTAATGCTTTGGTATTTACTATAATATCGTTACTTTTGGACACAATGACCAAACTTTGGTCCCCATCACGGATAACACCTCCTTAAGCAGCAAGCACAATGCTTTCTTTGACATTTACTCACCCTTTCATTCTCCTTTGTCCCACGTTTGTCCACAAACTTCTCCGACATTTAGACCATCCTTTGTCTAATTTCTAATTGTTATGTCTATCTTCCAGCCATGCAAGTTGTAGCCGCAATCATATAATTTGAACTCAATAATAAGGAGTAGTCCATTACGATTGAGACACCATTATTTGAAATATACTTAAAAAGAAACAAATTAATAATTAAATAAACATTTTCTTTTAATATATACTGTTAAGTTTTATCATAAATTCGGAAGGTTTTTAATTAAGATGTCGTATTTCGAATTTCCGATCTTTTGTTAGTCTCGAATTATTGCTCATAGTCTCCACAATAAATGGTATTGATTTGGTGGAGGAGCGAATCCAAGTGTGTTGGATTTTTTTTATCGAAATTTTTCTTAGTTATATAATTAGAAGACGTGTTCTATTGGCTTGTAATGGTGGGACAAGTATAGTGAGTAGTAACATGGAATATTCACATTCGAGAGAGATTGTTGGTATTCAAACATGAGTAATAGTCTTACATTGACTATTAATAGACAAATTGTGATAGGACTTTTAAAAATATATTTGAAATCTTCTTATAGCTATATTAATGTAACGAAATTAAAAAGCATATTAATGTATCACTTAGTAAGTGATTGTGATGTTTGGGGTTACTTTCTTGTTGATTTAAAATCATTAACTCGTTGTTATGTTGTTACTTTCTAGAAAGTGATATAATAATATAAGATAACTTCTACATTACTACGAAGAAAAAATAGTATATCGGTATTATCAAAGTTTTAACCAATAATTGAATTAGATTCTCATTAACTCATTCACGTTAGCATTCATATATTGTATATTAAAGATTGACTAAATCAATAGAACCGATACATTTGTCTATTGATTTTAGTTCCCAACAATTATATAAATTATTTCTATAATTAAAAAATTTAATTAAAAATCATAACAAATCAAAAGATACCCAAAGTGCAAAACTTAAAAGTTTTGGTGATATTAAATCTATAACCTAGTCACATTTATTAAAATTATGTTATTCAACTATTGATCAATTAATTTGATAGTATCAAAACATATCAATTTGCGAATGTACAATACAAGTCCTCATAATGTAATCGGAGTTCACCGCTCGAACCAAAATTTAGGTGATGTTCATTGTTACTCTAATATGAATAATTCTAAATTCGTGTATGAAGATAAAAAGATATATAAACCCTATATCATCAAAAGATAATAATTATAGTAATGCAGTTTGTTATAGTTCTCATAGAAATAGTTCTAATATATGTTAGGTTACTTTTTTTTTTACTCAATATGTTAGGTTACTCAGAAGCCTCTTATTGAGGCATAGAGTAATTTGTATTTACCACTAAATAATAAAAACAGCTATTGATTTGATCAATTTCTCACATTACAAACGTCAATTTAACTTTAATTAATCTTTGTGTGTGTTTGGAAAACTTCAGTTTCCACAGTGGATATCTTCGTAGAACCTAAAACTACAACTAATAGCTTCATATTTAAATTGCGTTTACTCACTCTAAACGCATTAGCAAATAATACTTTATCATTGATTTGAAATCAAATGATCAAGATCAATGATTAGGTGTTAAGGAGGGGCCCTCAACTAATTTTGAAAATTCCTATAACAATAACTTAAAAACATTAAATTAGTGTTCCATTGAATATTTCTGATCTGTAAAACTGAAAAACATGTAAAAAGGAGGCTTTATAATTTCATAAAGATGGATTTATAACTATTTATCTATTTCATTCTCATTCCTGTATTCTTCCTTGGTAAGATTCATAAAAACAAGTTACATTCTTAAATAGAAGGAGACAAAAGGATGAGACAAACTATATTAACAAAAATGCCAACAATTATAATTGGTATATCATATATCATATAGTATATGGCATGTACTCATGGTAATTTTCTTTTGAATATCTTAGCTACCCTTCTCTTTCATCATCTTTTGCTCTTGCTGATGAACTCGAACTCGACGCAACCCCAACAGCTTGGCTATTTGTTAACCTTTGCAGTTGAATCATGCGCGAATAAATCCCATCCGGGTGATTTTTCAACAAATGCGAATGAGAGCCTTGTTCCGCAACTTTACCATTGTCAATCACCGCAATGACATTGGCATTTCTAATAGTTGATAGCCTGTGTGCGACAATGATAGTAGTTTTTCCAGAGCAGGCACGGTCGAGGGCCTCCTGAACAGACCTCTCGGATTCTGCGTCAAGTGCACTTGTTGCTTCATCAAGAAGCATAAGTTCTGCTTTCCGCACAAAAGCTCGAGCGAGTGCTATTCTTTGCTTTTGTCCACCGGATAGTTGAACTCCTCTTTCCCCGACAAATGTCTTGTATCCATCTGGCAGAGAAGATATGAACTTGTGAGCATTGGCAAGAATTGCAGCCTCAATAATCTCGGCTTCGGTAGCGGATTCGTGTCCATAAGCAATGTTTTCATAAATAGTAGTAGCAAATAAGCATGGCTCTTGAGGCACCACTGCAATGTGTCTTCTAAGGGACTTGAGATTGTATTTCCTTATGTCCTTTCCATCAATCATGACTCGACCAGATGTGGGATCGTAGAACCTTTGTATGAGTGCAATAACCGAGCTTTTACCACATCCACTAGGTCCTACAAGGGCAAGAGTTTTACCTGCTTTTGCACGAAGACTAAGGTCGCTGAAGACCGACATATCTGGTCGGCTGGGATAAGAGAAGTCAACATGCTTGAGTTCTACTTCACCATGAAGACGGTCAGGGACAGGAGCAGCAGCGTCTGGATCATCTGGTTCAATTTCAGTTCTACGGTCGAGGAGATCGAAAACCGACTTCATGGCTCGACCTCCCTTGATGAATTCAGGGGCCAAAGTTAAAGTTTCCGCAGCACCATTAGCAGAGACCATGAGGACCATAAAAACTCGGATTGTCTTAGAGAAATCGGAGATGCCGTGCTTCACAAGCCAAGAAGCATACCAAAGACCAAGAGCATAGGAAGCATAGAGTGCAAACTGAGCTATCCCATATCCACTTCCAGAAATTTGTCCCTTCCAAAAACAGCGCCTTAGTGGAGTTTCAAGATTTGAGGCAAAAAGGCGAACAATTTTCTTTTCCGAATTAAAGGCGGCAACAGTCCTTACATTAGCTATAGCCTCCCCGGCTAGTTGTGTCGCCTTTGCATGAGCAGCTTCCAGGTCACCAGAGAAACCAGACATGAACATTTTCTATTCAAATTTTAATTAAAACAAAGAATAAATAAGGACTAACACAAACGAAAAAACGAAACGAAACTATTAAGCCTGAACAAAAGAAATGTTAAAAAGCAAACCTGCAAAACAGTGGCTGCAACAACAACTGGGAAGACAGCAACGAGGACAAGTGCAAGGCGCCACTGCAACACAAACCCTGCAGTACAAGCAACAAGCATGAGTGCAGTGTTCTGCACAATTATCGAAATCCGATCACCAATGGCAGATCTGACATTGTTGGCATCTAGAGCTAGCCTTGCTGCAATCCTAGCACTCTCATTCTCCTCTTGATCAAACCACGCCATTTCATTTTTAAGCACTGCACTCAACATTTTCTCTCTCACTCGTTTCGTAAGATTTTCACCAACAATATCCCAGAAGAAGTGCTGCAATGTATTGAAGAGAAGTGCAGCCGACGAGAGTCCAATCAACAAGTAGCAGTATTTTTCAATTTCTCTAATCATGTGTTTGTGGTTTGGATTGTAATAGACACTGAGGACAGCACTAAGAACGTAAGCGAAGAATGCACTAAGGGAACCACAAACAACAGAGCCTATAGAACCAATCAAAGCGTATAGCCATTCGGGAGAGTTCATTTTCGCGAGCCGCCAGAAGGAACTAGCTTGCTCTTTGAAGGCGAGCTTTTCAAGCTTGTAATTTGGATGTGATGCATCAAGAGACAGACTAAAATCAGATGTAGAGAAGTCAGACAACCTCCTTGAGTATGGTGACCGGCCGCCATAAGAAGAATTCCGAGTAATTATCGGTGAGCTTACAGAGTTTCTAGCACTTGAAGGTCTTCAAATTTTAAAAAATATCATAAGATGATTTATCCTTAGCATAAGATTTCCAAAATAAAAAGATGTACAAAAATCGGTATTTCAAAGGGTAAAACTTAGATGCAGTTCCTTACATACTGTTGGTTACATTAGGTAAGGAACTACATCTAAATTTTACCCTATTTCAAATACAGTCAATGTTCAACATTGGCAAAAGCTACCTTGCACTACTCTTTCTGGCATTGTTCATTGAGCTTTCATTAGTCATCTCTTGCATTCTGATAAGTTTAGCATAAACTCCATTTTCGCCTTTAGCAAAGAGCTCATCGTGAGTTCCGATTTCAGAAACACTTCCTTGCTGAAGTACAGCAACAAGGTCAGCTTTACGAATAGTGGAGAGACGATGCGCTATTACAAGAGTTGTTCTACCAATCATGAACCTATCGAGTGCTTCTTGAACCAGCTTTTCTGACTCGGAGTCCAACGCACTTGTTGCCTCGTCTAGGAGAAGAATTGCCGGATTTTTAAGCATTGCCCTTGCAATTGCTACTCTTTGCTTTTGTCCTCCCGAAAGTTGCAGCCCTCTTTCCCCTACCTGCCATTTCAAGTAATTCACTTTTTTTTACCAAACAGTAATTTAAAAAATTGACATGTTTTATCAGTCTAATATATATTAACAAAAGACATGTCACTCTAGTACTAAGATTTTCTTTTAAAAATCAGTTGGCAGTTTCTGTCCATATATTAATAAAAAATTATCATATATTATATAAAGGAGTAAAAAAATCATATATTATATAATTCCTCCAGCAACACATGAGCTCTAAATTTAATATATGTTTTTACATAATGAGCTTAATGTCACGATTCTGTTGGTCTTTATTTATTATTTATTAGTACAAACAAATTGCTCTGTATCCATTCACATGCATTGTGGACTGAAGCATGTTACCCTCTGAATCCTTTCCATATGCAATGTATGACTAGTCACTTGACTCGCTTCTGGCTTTGACTTTTTCTTTTAATAAAAAAAATGATTAAAAAATAATTGGTTTTGCTTGTTGACCAAAGAAATCTGTCTAACTTAAATATATTATACAAGTTAAAATTAGAGACTCCTAAATTGTCCAACCAAACAAGAAATCTGGTCAAGATCTGTAAAATTGGGTTTCACATTTTGCATTGAGAAGCGTTACTCCTCTTTTGTACCTTGCAAAACTGCCATAAAGTCTAAAGACAACATCCTCTTTCAACGTAACTTTAGTTTCCAATGTGTCCATGTATATTTTATAGATTTAATTTGTATGCATTGTCCGTGTAAAACTATTTTATCCATGCATCCAATCACAACTCACTATGTCGATATTTTAGCAATGAACATAGCAAAGTGGCATAATGGTATTATTTGATTGGATGCATGTGTAAAACAGTTCTATGTTTCAAAAAAATTAATCTCATATTTTATAATATAATCATACATGGCAGAATTTCACATCTCTATTTTACGCCATTTTCCCCCACATATCCGGTGCCATTTCACACAGGAACTTTACTAGTTTAAAATATTACAAGTGGCTAGCAATGATGGAAACAAGGCATGCTATCTATCTAGATCTTCAAATCAGATTATTGAAATGAAGTGATTGATTTTAAAATATGCATTAACTGAAGCCATATTAACAAAACAACATTAGTCTAAAAAAATTTGACTGACCTGAGTTTCATAACCATCAGGAAGTTTAATGATGAATGAATGAGCATTAGCTACTCTAGCAGCTTCTTCAATCTCAACCTCATTTGCATCAGGTCTTCCCAAAAGTATATTTTCTCTAATTGTTGTTGCAAATAATGCAGGCTCTTGACTCACAAGTCCTATTTGTTGTCTCAACCATCTAAGCTTCAATGTCTTAACATCATGTCCATCTAGCATAACTTGTCCTGTAATTTCATATCACTAACTATTACAAACTCTAAATAAACTAAGTTAAACTTTATGTTTAAAAATGTTTTTGATCCCTGCAAATATGCTACTTTTTTGCTTTTAGTCTCTGTAAAAATTATTTTTGGTTTTTAATCCTTGCAAATATACCACAAAATTTGTTCATATTGGAATTGATCCTTGTAATATGTGTGTAATATTCATTTTAGTCCTTATTAGCTCATATTAAAGGGACTAAAATCAAATATTCTACATAATACAGTTTCAACATAAACACATTTAAGGGACTAAAATAAAACAAGAACCAAAAGCAAAAAATTGTATATTTGCAAGGCCTAAAAACAAATATAAAAATGTACAAGGACTAAAAGTAAAGAGATATATTTACAGTGAACAAAAACATATTTAAACTTAAACTTTATATACAAGAAAAATCTGATTTATCAAATGCATGTCATTTGAATGAGTTCATGCATGTTACCTACCAGAAGAAGGGTCATAGAATCTCTCAATGAGGGACACAACTGTGCTCTTGCCAGAACCACTACTACCAACCAAAGCTATGGTCTTTCCAGAAGGAACATTCAAGGAAAAATTGTGAAGAATTTGAACTTCAGGTCTTGTTGGGTATGAAAAGTCCACATTTTTAAGCTCCACTAGTCCTGTCACAGTTTCCAACTCCAAACCTGTTTCACTTTTTTTGTCTATACCAGGCTTGTGATCAATCACACGGAAAATTTTCGCAGCGGCAACTCTGGCCTTTGTAAAAGCAATCATGCTTGGTGCAGACTGGCCTAAAGCCCTGTGAGAGATGAAATTCTTAATCACTGAGACTAAAACCATTTAATAGGTTTTTCCTGTTTCTATCTCCGCTGATAAAATTAACATTTGAGAAGACATTATGGAAGTTTTTGAAAATGCATTTTAAAAATAGATTGAATATTTCGAAAATTATGAAAAATAGTCAAAACATTGTTTTCAGTATTTCCGAAAACTCATTTTCTCTAATTAGCTTTCATCTTCTCTGTATCACAGTTAAAAATAAAAATTCATAACCAAATTTCATTCAAACCACCAACATACAAAGTAAAACTTGAAAATAAAAAACAAAATGTTGTTTGGAAAGTAAAAGGGCCCTAAGGTTTACTTAAACATGACAAAAAAAGAATATGTAGTACTCACAATCCACCAATCATGACAGCAAACATGGTAGCAATTGCAAGTCCTCCATTAGTGTATTGGTGCCTAACCAAATAGCCTCCATACCATAGCAAAAGTGCATAACAGCAGAAAACAACAAAGTAAGTAGCACCTAATCCCATTCCCTTTGCAAATCCAGTCCTGTAACCAATCTTTTGAGCAATCCTCAAAGCAGATGAATAGCCTTGTAGTGCTTTTGTCTCCCCAACAAATGCCAACACCACTCTAATTTGAACAACAGTCTGCAAATTTGCCTCAAAATTAACCAAGAAGCAGAAAACATATATAATAATCACAAGAAGTTAATTGTTTTTTAGTCTCTTAAGGGCCTATTTGGTTTGACTTATTTGAGCTTATCTATAGGTATAATCACTTGTGAGACTCTTTGGAAGAGCTTATGAAAATAGCTTACGACATGTCCATAAGTTGTTTTCAGCTTATTTTCATAAGCTCTCCAAGATAACTCATGAAAACAACTTATAGTTCATATGAAAACTATTTATTTTAATTTCTGTTATAAAAATAGCTTATACATAAGCTTTTAATTAAGCTGTTTACCCATACATGACCTAAGTATGTTACCTGTTCCACAATGTTACCAGCTTGAGAAAGAGCTTCTTGGCTTTTACCAGTTAACTTGGCCAAAGTGGTAGTATGAATGCCTCCTATTACAGCTATCATAGGAACTACAGCAAGTGTAACCAATGCTAATTGCCAAACAGCACTAAAACCAACAGCAAATCCCGAGACAAATGTAGCCATGTAGTGAACAAAATTACCTAACTGCATACACAACAACAAAAACATTAACCATATATAACACCATTCTTACAATCTCATTCAATGACATAGAACAAGTTACTATCAAAAAGAATAAAAGGATCATTAAATTGAAAACGCAAATTGATTATGGAGTTCTACCTTCTCACTTATGGCATCTTGTACCATGACAGCATCAGTGTTGATTGCAAAAACAACATCAGATGTTCGAACTTCGGTATCAAAGAATTGAATGTCTTGATCCAAAGCAGCTTCAAGATACTTTATTCTCATCCTTGTTGATTGTCTCTCTCCAGTCCACATCCAACAAGAAATCTCTATAACAAACCAGAGTCAAAAACCTCTCTTTTCACATTCACAACCTCAAAAACATAAAAAACAAAACCAAAATCAAAATCTAAAAGCACATTTTTTTTTATTTAGACAAAAACAAACTCACCTGCCCATGAAGATGCCCAAATAGCAGCACCAACAACCAGAAAGTAAAACGCATACTACAACAAACAAACAAACAAACAAAAAAACTTCAAAATTTTCAACTTCACATTCACATTCATAAAACAATCACAAAAAAGAAACAAACTTTAGACATTATTATCATTTTGTTACCTTGACGACTTCTTGGGTCATCTTATCCAAATCATTAGCATTGGAACCAAAAGAATTAACAAGATCAGCAAAGAAACGAAGAAAGAGTGGTAATGAACAACCATGTACAATTGCTCCTAAAGTTCCAATTGTCATGAGAATATAATCCAACCCATCAGCAAATCTGAAAAGCTCACCAAACCCAACAGAAGGAACACTCTCTTGCTTAGAAAAATCGCAACTTTTTTTGTTGGGTACTTCTGATGAAGCTTCTTCCATTTGTTCATTGGAGTTTCCTCTTTCTAACTCCAATGTTGGTGTTGCTGTTGTAGAATAAGAAGAAGAAGAATGTAACTCAAGACCTTGCATTTGAGACCATTTCCATTGCTCAGAGGTTTCAGCGGAATGTTGTGACATTGCTAAAAAGCTTTACCTTGACTTTCACAGTTTCTCACCACTATCCTTTATTGAGGTCATGTTTTTGTGATGTCAACTTTATATGATTAATTAATTAATATTGGTTTAATGGGTTATTTCTCTCTCTATCACTTTATTATTCTTCATTTTTGTTGTTGTATGTGATACAAGTGGCTGTGTTGTAGAATAATAATGTACTGTTTGAGAGTTTGAGTGGTGGGTTAATGTTACAGTTTGGTTGCTTGTGCTGTAATCTTGTTGTGTAAGTAGTAAAGAAAAGTAAAATCAGGAAAGTGACAGAAGTGAGAACTGAGAACCTTGATGGAGAAATTTCGTAGAGAGAGAGAGGAGTGTGGTTATCCACCCGACAAAAGACACTGTGTGAAAACTTGAAGATGGATTTTTGACTGATACAGATTCAAACCAGATGCAAAAAAACTACTATTTGTGTTACTATATTTACACATATATTAAAAAAAAAAGTAATAATTAGAAGAAAAAAGAAGAAACAGATAATTTTTTTTTATCAAATTATCTATCTTAATTATTGATTTGTTTTTTACTATTGTTTATGTAAAGTATAATAATATTTTAAAAATTGTGTATATAGTAATTATTGAAATATAGTAAAATAAACAAATAATTAAAGTTGCATTGAAAATGATAATGCAATTGGCAAATATAACCCGAGACCTCAGCGAGTTAATTATGATATAAATCTTCTAAGACAAAAAAATTACATTAAAAAATAATAAATTACATTCATTTTAAGATAATTTTTTTTATTTATTAAATTGACACTTATTGTGAGACAAATTAGTAAGTGAACCATTCAATATTGACTAATACTATTAGTGATACGCTGATGACTATTACTATTTGTGTTCTAATAATGATTGACAATTTTCTTTTATTAGTTGTAGAATGCTCTTACAAATATATAAAAGTTAAAGGTTTCTTTTATTTACTTAGCGGTGGTTCTGGGTAAAGTTGAAATGGACGATCTAAATGGTTAATTTAATAGAAAGTTTTAGCTGTCTAGCAAATGAAAATATTTTTGAATTTTTATTTAATATTAAAAGCACTGACGGATCTTCTTAGGAACAAGGAGTGGATATGGCCACCCTAAAATTTTCTTATTTCTAATAGGTAAAATCAAAGCAAAAATAATAACTATATTAACATATAATTTATACGTCGTAGACATTTTTATACTTGCCTAAAATATAATAATTCTCTTGATCTTGATTGTGAAATTTTATATAGATTAAATAAGGAATGATAACTCAATGGCTATATTGCAATTTTTAATACGACTGTAGGGACCAAATTGAGCGTAAGTGAGCAATTTTCAGGGACTGATTTGTGTATATTGATTATGATTTTTGCATGTTAAAACATATGGACTTAAAAGACGAGCTACATATCTTGATTAGTTTTTGTATAAGGCCACCGCTAATCAGGGGACCTACACCTCCATTCACGAATGCACCACCACCCATCAGGATACCTACACCACCACTCATGTATGCACCGCCACCTCCAACCATTAAAGCACCATCATCCATGACAGAACTAGTTTGTGGATCACCAACCATTAGAGTGTCATTTTCTAAGTTTAGTTCAAGAACAAATGAACCAGATTTTTAGGGATGTGACCTCCAAATCCAGAGTAGTAACCATATGAACGAACATTTAAAGAATGAAGAAACTGAAAAATGAAACATTTTAAATCATGTTTTTTTTTCTTGCTGATGTTTTGCTAAATTTTGAATGATGTAATTAACATTTATTACTTATTAATATCTCTTTTTGAATCATTTAGATTATGTACTTGACACATATTTGAATGATGTTATGGTATATTTTGGATGATATAATTGACATTTATTACTTATTAATTGACACTTATTTAGAGTTAAATGAGTTTGATTAATGCATTTTGGTATTTAGTTATTTTGAAAAAGAATGTCTCATTAACTGATTTGTTTGTTATTGTAATCATTTTGTGACCTATTTGTTTCTAAGTTATAAATTGTATCTATCAAATCGAACACTTTATATTTCATAGCAACAATGTTACATAAACATATTCAAACTAATACTTCTCATAACAATAGTTTAAAATATAAATATTATTGTCAAAATATATTTCAATATTTTGACTTCATTCCTTAATGACTCAATTTTTCAATGATGACATAGTTTCATTTATTTTTTTAAATTGAATTTCAATTTTGTTTTTAAAATCGAATAAATCGGTCCACAGTATTTTCAAAGTCAAATAAATAAGTTTTCTCTTACGTAACAATGAATTAACTAACAGATTGACTCGTCACATAAGACATGTCAAGAGACTCTCTAGATGCACTACCCGCCATTGTAATCTTTTTCTCTAGCTAGCCATGAGTGATTTAATTGGCAGACACATTAGAAAAACTTTTGAGGACATGAAAATGTCATAGACTTGCACAATCACAAGTCACATGGTTCGTATGATGATACACAAAGAGTGTTCAATGGAAGGGTCTGACTGAGTATGAAGCCAAGAAGTACAGGCTCTACTGTTCTTAATATGGCAATACATACGTAAGCCATCCATGGAAAATCATGTCAGATATATTATTATTAGAATATCAAAATATGCAGATAATATATAGTGGACCGTTGAAATAATACATAAAAATCATTTAAATCTTATATATCGAAATTAATGTTAGTTTTAAATAATATTTCTCTCCAAAAGTATGTTAAATTAGTCAACTAGTTTTATTATATACAAATAAATACTGGTAATTTAATTATTTTTATAGTTTATATATTAAAGTTGATGTTAGTTTTAAGGAATATTTTCCTTTTAAAAACATAGTCAACTATTCTAAAAATAAAATTATTTAAATATACCAACTAAAAGACATAACAAATAGTCTTTAAGTTATATCTTAATTGACAAATATTGATTTTGTTAGATTATACGTTTTGTCCCGGGTACGATTTCGCAGTTGAGTGAGTTAATGATGGTGGAATTTATCATTTTTTCTAAAACAAAAAAAATGACATCACAAGTATAAAAATATACATCAATTGATATACTTAATTAAAAAATTACATATAAAAAAAAATTAAATCTTTATGTATAAAGTCGTTGAGTTTGTATATAGAAATTTTCACTCATAAACTAATGACAGTTTCGTAACTTTTTATACTTTATCATTTTAATTAAGTATTAAATATTTATATTAATTTTTACTTTGATTTACTTTATACAGACACCTTTTGTTTCCATTTTTTCTTTAGTAATACTAAGACATTTTTTTCTCTCTTTATTTTTTTCTATTAGTTAGATAAAAATTAGAAAAAACAAATATGTTTTCAAAAACTCAACTCGTAAACTCGAAATCAATGAAATCACTGTTTCAATTATAAAAATAAGGAAAATAATTAACTTCTATAACGGGTTGAGTAGCTCTTATACTTTCAATTATAATTTTTTTCTCTATAAACAACGAGTCTATGCATAACTATAAAAGTAAAATGTCTAGTAATTATGAAAAAGAGTCGCTTTGGGTGATGTAAGTTGTCTTAAAAAATATAAGTTTTGTAGTGTGAAATTAGTTACTGTCTCATTCTCTAAATATAAGTGTCATTTAAAAATTATATTGTTGTCAAATTATAAAACCGATACGTTAATTATCTTTTATCTTTTATAAAAGATACTCATAATTAATTTACTGCATTTAATATAGTTTATGTTAAGCTTTTCTCTTTTATGTAAAACCATAATTTTTTCTCTTCAAGGTTTGGATTTTCACTTCAACCCCTAACATGATTTATTTTAAGCTTTTCTCTTCTTTATAAAACCATAACTTTGTATTATCGAATTAGTATTGTAAATCCCCTTGCAAGATTGCATCATAATTATACCAATCATGGCATCGGGTTGAAGTATACCTCAAGATATAAACCCACCGATGTAAAATAGGATACAAATATTTTGAATTAACTAAGATATTGAAGCTTCCATTCCATCACACCTAGCTGCCACACACAAAAGAAAAGATATAAGGAATTGTTATTAATTTGCAAAAAGAGATTCACATCATTGCCAATTCATGTCCTCTCAAATTTGTCAGCAACTGCATATGCTTCGTGTCAAAAGTACTAATCATACTTAGCTAGTGGGGTGCAACAATAGTATTTATTTTCATGCGTGATTGCGATTAGGCCATACACTAATGTAAATCGTACATAAACTTGTTTTTGTTTCCATAGAAAAAATGTTAGCCAATCCCTTGTGATCAGGCTTTTGATTCATAGAAAAATAAATACTTGTTTTGATCACAAACATAAATAAATAAAAAAATAAAAAATAGTATTTAAACATATTTACACAAATAAATAAAAATAAAATAATATATATTTTTAAAATGATTAACTAATATATATTTTTGTGTATGCATGTCAAATACTATATATTTATATTTATGCCAAACAAATATTCCTCTTGATTTGTATTTTCAAATGCTCCAAATTAAAAGTGTTTTAGTGGAGTCCTAATGAGAAGAATCAAACAAAGGTCTTCCTTTTTATGAGGTATCCTTAAAGGCAACATGCCTCACAAAAATTGAAATAGTTTTTTTTTTTAACCTAAAATCCCATATAAAAATTTATATTCCCTTTCTAAGTGGTGTCCACTATATATCTTCCCATTTGCTTTTTATAATATGATTGAAGCCACGTGGCTTGAGCATCTTAAGTACAATTGATATGTTTAAATTCAAGATAAAGCAAAAAATAATAAACTATATATTTAAGTTCATATTTTTCTATCATTGTGAAAAATAAAAGACCAAGCAAAAAAAAAAGGGAAAAGAAAACTAGGGCCTAAGAAATTCAATTTCCATGACATTCCTTGACGTAAAAGAAAAAATCTCAAGGAGAACTTCATGACTTATTTAAGAATCTTTATTTTATTTTTAATTCATTTATTTCATTTTTGAAAGGGGCTGCTGACAAATGACAACTATATTGGCAAATCATAATTTCATTAGACACGACAAATATATATGTCATTAGTTAATTTCCATATATATTCTTTTTAAGAAAAGTTTTTAAGATTCCAACTCTAATGAAATTTTTTATTTATCAACACCTATTTATTAAGATACTTTTTAATTTAATTAAAAACAAAACATTGAAGGTTGATGTAATATTCAAAACAAACAATACCTCAAAATACCTTAACATGACCAGAACAATACCAAATCCAAACAAACATTTTGATGGACCAACTAGAGTAAGGGTAAGAAATTCTGACCAAAGAGAATCTGAGTACAAGAAAACTTTGAGCAAGCAAACAAAAGGTAAATTGTTGAAATACTTAAAAGAGTTCCGAGCAAAAGTTAATTTCACTTGAATAAAGACTGAGATTTTGGTGCTATTATAGGTGGCAAACAAGTCAGAAAATACTGGACAGAACAACCAGTTAATTATAAAGTTGGATTGACAATTAATTGGCGGGGCCATGACTTGAATTGAAAAGAAAAAAAAGGATTAGATATTGGTAAAGGTTGATAATGTAAATATCTACGTTACTAATCTATATTTATATAAATATTATTTATTATAACCATTTTTATAATCAATTCATATAATTAAATTTGATTTAAAAAATTGGTTACATCCATAATCACTTTTACAATTAATATTTTTTTTAATGATTACTTTTGAAAAAATTTCTCAAAAAAATACAAAAATCTTGATTTCTTTTATAAAAGATTTGTTTGATCAAATTTTTTTCTCAAAAATCAATCGAGATTTTTTATAAAAGTATTCAAAAAAAATTTCGGAAAAAAAATACAAATAACTTTTTTTCTCCAAAAAAGTAAAAAATGTTGTAGAAAAAAAATACAATTTTTTTTCTCTTGATATATATGAACATCCAAATTAATAATCGATTAAAAAAATAGATAACCATATTCAATGTATATGAATGGTTAAAAACTATAGTTTAAATATTCCGTTTTTAAAAATTGATTACAAATATGGATGTAATTTGAACAAAGTTTTCCTTCATGGGTTCATTGAAAGAGAATTAAAAAGTAGAAAAAGAGGTGCGGCTAAATTGAATTCAGTCATTTTATATGGTTGTGGCCTAACAGAGTGTTATGTAAAAATCTTAAGGTGAATTCTTGATTCTAGATCACTTGAAGTCAGGACCCACTCGAAAATAAGACCACTAAAACAACCGCTTTAGACATCTATGAAAAATAAAACTTTTACTTCATCAAAATGACTCAAAAAAATTTTTACTTAATAAATAGTCTCATATTTTAATATTTTTAAAATTAAAACATAATTTTTTTTAATTTAATATTGTCTCAACAATATTAAATCACTTAAAAAAATATTGCATAACATCAATTATATTAATTTAATGATGTTATGTTAAAATTTAAAAAATCCGCTTTAAAACTCAAAATGTGTTGAATTGGTCCTATTTGAAATTTGTACATGTTATCATATGATAATTGAGTCTGTGTGTCCGATAGATTATCCACTAAACGAAAGTATTGGTAATACATGTAACATGATTGTCAAAAGAAAAAGGGCAAGGGCAATAAATGTAGAAATATCATGTGAATTGTATATGCATTTGTGTTAGGCAATCTAGCTTGGGATACGAGAACATAATAAATGTTTTAAGATGATAAAAAAATTTCACATCACATCCTCTCAAATATTTAAATATATTGAGTATATATATAATTTTTTTCTCTTATATATCTAACATCTTATTCATAATTAACATGAGACTAATAATTCATACTTGAACTTAATAATTTCATATAATAAATAAAGATTAAAAGTATATAAAAGAGTGTTAGAAAAAAGAGTACTAATACGCTTTTCTAATGTGGCTTATAAGACATATTTGTTAGTTTTGTTTCTCCCATAATTTACATGCACATAGTAATTATCTACTAAGTGCATATTAATGTAGTTATGTGACTGACAAATTAGACATTTTGATTGGTGGAGACAAATATACAATAACCTTTTATGTAAAAGGTATAGATTAACACGTTAAAAGATACAACGAGAATATCATTATCATTAAGGAAAAATTGAGGACACCTTAGTAATATCTATAAAGTAGAGTTGTCTTTTATGTGTCTTTATAAACTAAAAATATTTTTGTAAAAAAATAAATACTTGTAAAAAGACAATTAATTAATTTTTTTTATGTACATGATCAAACAATTCTTCATCTCTTACATCTTTGTGTCTTTGACTTTTTATAAATAAAATAATTTAATTATTTTAGTGGGAATAATAAATTTTTTTAATGGACAAAATAAAATTATACGAATAAAATTTAGTAAATTTATAAGTTAGTGACGGCAACGGCCCTCAATTCATTTGTTTTGGGTTTTTAGATAAAAAATCTCGTGGTGTAAAATTTACATTATCAAAATAAAATTTTGAAAAATCTCAACATTTTTGATTGATGAACAAAAATTAAAAGTAGACATTCTAATTTTTTATCGACTTTTGTTTTATAAATCTATTTATGTTTTATATTATTAAATTTCTAACAATATTTTCATATATATTTTTTAAATAATTGATATTAGTAATTAGCTATTAATTTTATTAATAAAAAATATTAAATCTATAACCCCTTGTGACTTCAACTTGACCAACTAAATGTTTAACGGTGATGGTGAGAGAGAAGCCAAGGTTATCTTAATTCTCAAATCTCAACCCTGAGTGTGTCAGGGGAATGATGGCGTGCTTGCAAAAGAAAGAGTTACACCAAAGACAAGTCAGAACAACATAGTACACTACATGTTATTTGAGCCTTCTCAATCACTCTTGCTAACATTTAGTATATGGTTCTCCGACATTGTACCGGCTTTTTGTTTTCTTCATAATTATATGTCACGCCTTACTGTATTATTCAGTATTACTATTAGTAGTACACAATGCACCTTTTTTTCTCTCTCAATATTTATTACATGATTGAATATTATTTTCTTTTAGATCAGGAAATCAGCACATAAACCATCAAGCCACCATCTTAACAAACAATAAATTCATAGAATAAGTGTTATTGTTATGCTTTTCTTTTTTTTGTTGAAAAAGGGTTAGGACAATATATGTTGATTATAAATGAGTTTTAATCTACTCCAAATAAGTATCACTACAAAAAAAAAACCACGGCCCCATGACCTTAGGTAATTTTAAATGTAATGACGATGAAGTTGTGGCTATTCACGGCTAAGTTGTTGATAACTACACACGACATAAAACTATGGGTAATATTCTTTTGTACCAACAAAAGTAGTTATTAATTTGAAGCAAGTTCATTATGGATCAAAACTTATATGAAACATATTATTTACATCTTTCTGTTGAAAGGATTTATAAACAGAGGAAGTAATTTTTGTAAGCATAAATATGATTTATTAGCTAGAATACCAATGGAGTCTGGACTTTAACCTTAATATTTAACATCAACATACTAGGCTTTTTAATATTCATAATGCTTAAAAATAGAAACATTTTCTAAAAACAGTTTTCACTCAAAATATCTACTATGTGGGTAGGTTCAAATTTGATTCTATAAAATAATATAATTTTCTATGATCTCCGCACGACTCAATGAGGTGGCCTATTCCATTAACTCGTACTGAGAATATGAAAATGATATTGAAGGACTGGTGAGACATCCAGATACTCTTCAGACTTTTAACATTTACATGGTACTTGAAAAACATCACCCTAACATAGTGAACATAAAAATAAGTAACATAAATTTAATAAAAAACAATTACAGATGTTTCTCAGCCATGCAGATGTGCTAAGCACGAAAAATCCTCGTCAAACTATACCTCAATTTAACAAAATATTATTTCTTTGTAAGCTATATTCAAATACTTTTTCTACCTCTAGCGTCGAATCTTTTAAACACTTTAAGCCACTAGACATGAGTGATATAATGACTTAAAGTCAACAACATTACCTAATAATCTTATGACAGAGTCGTTGTGTTTACAATACTATTGAGTCATTTTTATGCTTAATAAAATTATAAATTTTAATATGATACAACTATTATATGTCTTCTTTCGGGCCCAACTAACTTCACTCAAAAATGAGGTTCTTAACTCAAGATATAAATATTTTAAGATGACAAATGCAGAACAACTTATAAAACAGAACAATCCACTTCATAAAATCACGAAAATTTATAAATTTAATATAAATTTAAAAAAATCTATGGTAACAAAGTAATATGAATAAGCTTTCAAATCCAATTGATTTCACTCAAAACCAATTCCTATTGCTTCTGTTATATCTATTTTAACTCAGCTACGTCACAATCTTTTTCTGTAAAAACACTATAACTTTGACAATTTAATTAAAATATCAAACGATATCCGATTTGAATAAACGATAATATTTTGGAAAGATTAAGACATCTAGTTTATAAATGTTACTTTTATTCTGCATAATAGACATTCAATTAATATAATTTAATAAAATAAGGTATACATATATAAAAACGGAACAACAAATTATTTTCCAACTTGTAACTCAATTTTCTCTATCAATTCTTAATTAAAATTAGTGAAATCAACGTCTATTTCAAAGGTAATTAAGTCTAGCTTTGAATGGGACATAAATCAGCTCAAAACACTATCTAAGGAGAAAGTTATTAACAAAGTATTGAAGGTATACTTATACGGATTCAGAGACAACATTATACTATTTTCATTTCCAACTTTATATTCTCAAGTTCATATGCTCAACTAAGTAAAATACATTCAAAATTCAGCAAAAAAACTAATTAATTACCAATACTAAACAATTATCATCTCATCACCAATCCAACCACAACACTCAACAATAATAATAAAACAACAACTTTTCATAGTAATTGATACAAACATCTAACATGCATTATTAATTATCAATGATACTAAATGAAATAAAATTATCTCAATACTCAAGCATACAAATCATGAACAAATATGACCAACATGCAATCGAGATCTCTAAGCACACATAAGAGAGGTTTTATGAAGATTTTCTATGTTATCTTAACTTGTAGATGTGGGAGAGTTGTATCTTTTCCTAAGGTTGAATTTTAATCCCATTCATTAATAATAACCCTTAATTGGCTTCCATATTCGATCTTCATTTTGTTTCTTCAAGAGTGAAACTTAATCCTCTTTCTTTCTGTCTTACTCTCTTCATTTGTATTCAATATTGTTGTAAGAAGAATATATGGTAAATAGATGGTGTGGATAAGTTTGGAGGTAGAACATGCAATGGGTGGTGGTGTTTTCTCTCTTGTTTTACTTATTTCTTCTTCCTTTTCTCTCTTCTTTCACACCCCATCTCCTTTTTTTCATTTCTTCTCTTCTTTCTATTTTACGGTGTTTTCTCCCACATACTATTTCTATTTCTATTTCTATTTCCTTTTAATTTATTTATTGAAAAACTGATAAACACACCCCTCTCAAGTGGGCTGCACCCCTTCTTAAACCCTCAACAAGATTTTAGTAGTTACTACTCATTCAAATTTCTAGTCAAACAAATTAATTATACTTTATCCTAAATCATACGGAGCATAAAAATAATAATCATTCTACTAATTATAAAAGTGATTCTAATTAGCATAAAAAATACAAAAGTTTGTTAAACATTTACTATTCAAATTTCCAATAGATTATGTTGTCACTGAGTTATCATTGCATGCTATTTTATAAGAAAATAATGCATTTATTTAATTCAAATAATAACAATAATGGTAATAATAATAAGGACATATTAATAATATTTTAGACAAAGAAAGTTGAGGTGTTAGAGTAATCCTTCTTCTATTTCTTATGTGGAGTTCCAAAGCTGAATATATATCAATCACCTTATTCATCTGCCTAATAGGGGAGCTTTTATATTTGGTCTAATGGTAGAAAAGGTAGGGCTTTTACTGAAAAAAATCTTGATAGGTCCATTGGTAATCATCTATGGATGATGCTTGGTCCTCTTTTGCTGGTTGTACCCTCACCCTGAGTATTTTGAATCACTTTCCTACTATGATGCTTATAAATTTATGAGAATCTGATTGTATTAATGTGATTAAATATGTTTGAAGTCTGAATGTGATTGGTAGTCATGTTTATTCTCTCTCATTAATTATCTAAAATCTCTTAAGATCAAGCTTTGAAAGTGGAATAAATCTATCTTTGGTGATGTCCATCTAAATGGGCAAACAACTACTTTTCATCTTGATCTTGTCCATCTAAAGTGGCATACTTGTGATGATAAGAATAATCAATTTTTTTGACAAAGTTGCCTATACTAGACATGATACTAAAGCTATTTCTCTTATTAGAGATGGTGATCAGATCTTGATGGATGCAAATGTCATTGAAGAGCACATTGTTGGGCTTTTTAATTATATTTTTAATACTGGTAACAATTGTGTTGACAATGGAATTATTGAAGAGGTTATTCCTAGATTGGTTGATGATAACATGTACTCAATGTTAAATGGCTTGCCTACTAAGGAGGAAGTTCACGTTGTTGTCTTCATTATGAACAAAGATAGTACCCCTTGGCCTGATGATTTTGGTGCATATTTCTACCAAACTAATTGGGATATTATAGGTACATATGTCTTCAATACTGTCATGCAGTTCTTTTCTTCAGGATGGATCCTTCCTAATTGGAATTCCAGTAATGTTGTCCTTATTCCTAACTATGCTAAAGTTAGTAAAGTGGACTAATACATGTCTATAACTTTGGATAATTTCGTATTCAAAATTATTACCAAGATTTTGGCATATAGGCTTGCTAAGGTAGCTCTTGGTACTATTTATCATCAATGAAAATGTTTTATAATTGGTATGCAAAGTATTGATTATATCTGTTTCACTTCATAAGCTATTAATTTATTGAATCGTAAGTCTTTTGGAGAGAACATGGCTTTGAAGATTGACATTAAGAAGGCTTTTAATAGATTGAATTTTCTTACTCAAAGTCCTAAGTATTTTTGGTTTTCATTCTACTTTATGTGGTTGGTCAAGAATATTCTTCTATCCTCTATGCTTTCCATTTGTGTATGTAAAAAATGTTGGTTTCTGTTAGTGTAATATTGTTTTTAACTATAATCCTTTAGTTGATACTTTGATGATAACAAAAATAAATAAATAAAGAACAATTATTCCTAACTGTATTTGATAAGTGCACATATTAAGTTAGAAGACAAAAATTTATATTAATGACTATCTATATAAAGGTAACATAAATTATAAGTAATTATGGTTACTAATAGTGCAAGTCATAATATAACAATAAGAAGTACTGCAATATGCACCTAACAGTCTATAGTTCGAGTCAAAGCGTTAAATACAAAAGAAATACAAGTCAATGATTGTCAATCTGTTGACAAAAGAAAAGAGCGCTACAATGATTATATGCCCCTGACTAAAAACCATCTAGACCCTCTCACTCAATTATCAAAAGAAGAAAGTTCTAAGTGAAGTATCTGATAAAGTCAATGTTCTGGTAGAAGCGAGATCATCTGAATGAACAAAGAAAACGGATTCTATTAAACAAGTCCACAGTGACTGTGAAGAAACTGGTAAAGTTGTGTTTGACTATGATGAACGCATTCTCAACGCGTCTCTGATGGATTTGTTAAACAAACTCACTTTGATAATCCTCCGTCTGTTGATTCTATTAAACAAGTTCACAGTGACTCTAAAGAAGTTGGTGAAGTTGTGTTTGACTATGACGAACACGCTCTCAACGCGTCTCTGATGAATCTGTTAATATAAGCTCACTTTGATAATCCTTCGTCTGTTTATTCTAGTAAGTCAATTGATCTTCCGGTCAACATATCAAGTCAACTCTCTGATAAGAAGTCTACTCTCCAACATCCTCTGTTACTCGTAATGTACTTATTTTCTAGCTGAAGAAGTGAATGACATCCTCTGATATATCTCTTCTTAAATTGAAGATGCACTGAATCAATTATAAAGATATATATGGATATATCTTAAAGACTGATTTGCCTTAAATGGTGATTTAAGATCTCCAACGTTAACATTCTTAACGACTACAATTCTCGTTATTTAAGTAGAAACCGATCATTCAATCAATAAAAAGAGAAAAATGAAAAACACAATGTATTAAGAAGAAATTTTGTAAACGCTGAGAACGCGTCAAAAGAAAAGAACGAATGAAATATCATCTCAGGAGAGAGTTACTAGAATTGATGTAAATCAGTCAAAGTGTTTTATACACTTGATTTGATATAGGACTTGAAATGCAATATCTTTTTAATGAGAGTTATAATTCTAAAAAAAAAACTTTGTTAATTCTGAAACAAACTAGAACTGGTGTAAATCAGTTCGATAATGGCAACAACTCCTTCACCCATAAGAGATATCTAAAGATGCATAAAAATACTCATGAACCTCAACAACTTGATTGTACTAAGCTAGAAGGTTGAGAAGACTGGAACACACTTAGGTTGACTAGAAGGTGTTTAGTGAACTATGGATTCTAATGGTTACAACCTGAAGAGGCTAAGAGAAGCATATTCAAAGTCTGAAGATGCAAAGTAAATAATACTTGTATGCTATTATTGAAATAGTGGGTTAAGTCCTCGACAATATTGAGGCAAAATCTCTCTGCAAGGGGATGACTAGATGTAACAACAGTTTACTGTGTACTAGCATAAAAATATTGGTGTTACTCTTATCTAAGTTCTTTATGATTCAACTTCATTTTACTAAACCTGTTTTATAATCGTAAGTTGAATGACTTGATAAAAAACATGTTTTTGGTTAAGCAATCAAAGTATTTTAAAGAAATGGAGAAACATAATTTAGTTTATTGTGTTTTTCAGCATCTTTAGTTTCTTCTCTTGCAAAAAAGAGTCAGACAAGGTGATCATTTGTATCCTCTCTTGTTTTACCTTGCTGAAGAAGTTTTGAGTCGTGGTATCACCAAACTTGTCTCAGGTGGTGCTTTGAGTCGTGATCTCCTCTCTTATGTATGAGTTTTATGTTATTGGTGTGATGATTTTTTTGGAGAGATACTCTTGGGGATGCTCTGTCTTTTATTAATTTATTCCATAGATATGGTGAAGCTTTAATTTGGTGGCTCCATGTCCCAAGCTAGAGATATGGCTTCTTGATTTGCTTGGTTACTCCATTGGTCCTCTTTCTTTTATTTATTTAGGTATCCTATTTTTAAGAGAAAACCTAAAATTTATCATCTTTAATCAATTGCTAATAGAATCAAGAGTAAACTTTTAGCTTAGAAGGCTTATCTTCTTTCTATAGCTGGAAGAGCTCAATTGGTGAAAAATGTGATTCACGACATGTTAATTTATAGCCTTCTTGTTTATTCTCTACATATCAGTCTTAATAATAAGGTTGATCAATGGAATAGGAACTTTGTTTGGGCTAGAGATGTGAATTGTAGTAATTTTGTTATTGTGTCTTGGTACAAAGTTTGCACTCACACTGTTGAAAGAGGTCTTGGTATAAGGTCTCTTAGGGATGCTAATGATGCAACTAGTATCAAACTGGGCTGGAATCTGCTCAATTCTTCCAATCAATGGGTTGTTTTTCTCAAAACTACAGTCTTAAGGACATTTGGTAATATTGGCTATCATATTGACTCCTTTATTTGGACAGAGATCAAGAGCAATATTTCTACTATCTTTTCAAATTCTATATGGCAACTTGGTGATGCTAACTCAATTCACTTTCGGGTTGATAATTGGCTTGAGGAACTTGTTTTATAAGTGCAGACTTTATGCATATATCCTTGAATGCTATTGTGTAAGACTTTCTTAGAAATGGTCAATATTTTATCCATAACTCTATTTTCCAGCTTCTTTTTAATCTTCCTTTGCAGCTTCAAAATATCAATGTTCCTATTCTTCAAAATTTAGATATGTTGGTCTGGATTCACTGTGTTGACGGTGATCTTACTTTTAAAGAGGTTTACTTATTTAAAAAACCTCTTAGTCAAGCTATCCCTTAGGCTAAGCTGGTATGAAATCCTGCTATTCCTCCCTCTAAATCTTTTCTTTTCTGACAGTTATTTCATCATAAGGTTCCCTCTGATGATAATTTAGCTACTAGATGTTGTGTCATAGCCTCTCAATCTAATCTATGTGGGACTCATGTTGAAATTAGTTCTCACCACTTATCAAATTTTAATTTGTGTTTTAAAGATTTGGTTACCTATGAAAAATAAAACAAAGGTAAAATTTAAAGTTGCGTAAATTTTGTTGTCATTAGTTTAGAAACTTTACACGATGCACCTCTATGAAATAAGTGCACTATGTTTTTTTTAAATATTGATCGTTGAACTAAATTTGGTTAATACGCCAATTCTAAGTGTTTCGATGTATTTTCTTTAACTAGTATGTTATAGTTGTTGTTGAGTTTTTTTTAGGAATTATACTATGTGTTGGTTGTATTTACGATTCCTTTGGAATTTTTCTGGATTTTATTTATGAATTAAAGTATTATGGTTTGTACTATTACATTTGGATAATTTCTTGAATGTTTTAGTGCATTAAATTGTGAGCAAAATTTCATGTGTATGGCTTATGATTTTTTTGATTTCATAATTGCTTTCTATGCTTTATGAGTTGTGATTCATTTTCTACGTAGTCATAGATTATATGGGTGCATCATCTATGTTTTAATTATTTGGTTTTGCATGCCAACATTTTCGATTATGCTAATTTGTGGTTTTGCTTTCTTTTTTATAATGTCAAAGGGGTGAGAAAGAAGTGAAAAATTTGTATCAAAGGTTAATAGTCTTAAAGTCATGCATTCGCACTGACTACACAAATTAAGGGGAGCATTCTTTTTCCATTTCCTTTCCAAAGGTTAAAGTCATGTATCTAAGGTTAATAGTCTTAAAGTCTTTTGCAAAATTTTGCAAGTTTATGCATCATCAAAGAGAATGAGAATGTAAATGTAAGGTTCTCTAGGATATATTTAATATTTATTGATAATAAAGGAGTCTTGGTTATGAGACATAGAAGTCTCGAAATCCCAATCCTCCGTACCCCTTAGGCCCTTACACATTATGAGATTTTCTTATATTAACCAATTAATACCTTTATATGTGTCTTGGTTCTTACCCCACGAAAAGGAGTTAAACATATTCTCAATGTTATTTTGCAAAGACTTAGGTAAAAGATAAACACACTTTTACAATAAGAGGGAATGACTTGAGACACTAATTTAATTAAAACTATGTGTCTTGTTTGAGGCAACATTCAACTACTCTAGCTAGAGATTTTATTCCAAACTCAATCTTTTATGAAATGAAAAATAGATTTTTTTTTTGTTCTGACCAATCATAGAGGGAAGATTGAGATATTTACATGTACGAAGACTCTCACTAGCCTCCAGAATATGGGTGACATTGCTTCGAATAAGCCATAAGTTTGTGGCGTACACATCAAGCAGGTCTCTAAGAACTCTAGCCTCATCATCCTTAACTCGAAAAAATAGAAAACTATCATCTGCAAACAAAAGATGACTGATAATAGGCGTACCATAACACACTTTCACCCCATGAATACTACCATTCGTCTCGACCTTAGTAATCAATGTTAAAAGCCCCTCTGCACAAAGAATAAATAAATAGGGGAATAGAGGATATCCTTGTCTAAGACATGTTCTAGAAATAATTAGCCCAACTATGTCATCATTCATCTAAATATTATATGATACGATAGAGACACACATCCGCATCCAAGACATCCATTTCTTATCAAAACCCAATTCCTCCAAGATTCCCATCAAGTACCCTCAATCAACACAATCATAAGACTTGCTAATGTCAATTTTAAGAGCAACTTCACCATGCCTTCCTCAAGTTTTACATTTCGAAAAGTGAACAATTTCAGAGGCAATTAAGACATTATTCAAATTTGACTGACCTACTATAAAACCAATTTGTTCTTCAAAGATGCATTTGTTGAGGACATTGCATAATGACCTACTATCACATTTCAGAATCAACACTATATTTGACGAGGGAATAACTCCTTCATTGAGCCATTGCATACTCGTGTGGGCAATATATCCTCTCCACATAAGTTCCAAAATATGTGATAAAATGTCATATTCAAACCATTAGGACCCGAAGCCTAATCTGGATGCATCTGAAAAAATGTGGTGTTAAATTCATCCATCGTAAATGGTCCAGTGAGCGAATTATTATTGTCATAAAAAATATGCTTGTGCACCGAATCCAGAATGGGGGATAATTACCATTCCAAGCTTGGACAAGCTCAACAAATTATTGTGTGCTTAATTCATAAAGACCAGCTTGAATGGTGATTAAATTATTAGAATCATCACAAAGTTTAGTGATGTGGTTCGTTTTCTTTCTTGATGTTGTTGCTGCATGAAATAATTTGGTATTGATATCATCATCTTGCATCTAAAACACCTTTGCGCGCTATTGAGAGAAGTCCAACCATATTATCAAAGAGCAACGACCAGCCGTTATCAATGTGCCCAAGCATTCCACAATTGAAAAAAATATCACTATCTTCTCGTATTTGAATCTCACTGTCTAGATGTCATTAGTTTTCGTTTGCACCTTCTTTCCATGTTTCAATGGCTTTTGAACATCAGTACAGACATAAATCTGTATATATTGTTGCCATAAGTTTTACAAATTTTTAGGATCATACTCAAGATGCTCTCCCAAAAAATCTCCCATCTGTTTGTCGAAATCAAGTGACATAATACTCTTCGGTACGTCGAAGACTTTGAAGGTGCTGAGAAGTACAAAAAAGTGTGTTTGAATTGTGTTTTTCTATTTCTAAAAATTATTTAAATTGCTTAAATAAAATCAAGTACAAGACAATATGGAGCAAGACAAAGGATATAATAAGCAAGCAAAAACATATTGGACAAAACAAACAAGTAAAATAATAGAAAAATAATGAAATATATTGCAAAGTATCTGACCCAATGACAAACAAGGATGATTTAGTAAGCATGTTCTTATTCTTGTTTTACTAAAGTTTGTCATAATTTTCATTCACATGCAGAATTAGCATGTTTCTGATCATTGTTTCTTCTTAATCAACAAATGTTCTCCTTTACTCTTGTGTTTTGCTTTCGTGAATATGAGTCTTACACAAGAGGCAAAAATCTTATCCTTGAGTATATTTGAAAGGTTAGAGGATTGCCAAATCAGCTTCTTTGACGTTATGATATATCCATGAGTTTGACCAGATGATGAGATATTTAAATCCATGTTATACATACTTCTCTAGTGGAGGAATTAGATGATCATCTTCTATGATAGAGTGTTGGTCCTTTACTTGCAATTCAAGCTTCTTCGAAGATAGTTTCATAATCATTACACATATATTATCTATGGATCATGTCATAAGGATATATTTGACCCATCAAAAGAATGATATTTGAGCTTACTCCAACATTATACTCATGATGCTTCTTCTAAGAGGATGATGATCAGATGATTGATTCTAATTGATCTACCCATTTGAAGCATAGTTGGATTTTATGTTGATTTTAACCAAGGACACTTGTGTGTATCCTCTAACTTTTGTTTTGATAAAGGACTTCAACTTGTCACCATTCAACTTTTAGAATTTGTGTTGTTGAGTGAGAGGTTGCATTACTACCCATTTCTTCTAATGGATTACCTGCATATTTGAGCATATCACATCACTACGCCAAAAATGACATTTTATAGCGCGTCTTTTACAGCGCTTATTAAATACAAGCGCTGTAATATAAATTTTTAAAAATAACAGAGGCTACAACAGCGCTGTAAAAAAAGCGCTGTTGTAGGGTCATATAGGGTCAGAAAGCGCTATCACATAGCCTTTTACAACGCTTCTTCAAAAAGCGCTGTAAATCAAGCGCTATTGCATAGCCTTTTACAGCGCTTTGTGAGCGCTTTAAAAAAAAGCGCTGTAAAAAGTAGCGCTCCCACCTTATGTTACATAGCTTTTAAAGCGCTTCTTGTGTAAGCGCTGTAAAAGCCTTGCACTTTGTGTCATTGGTTGACCTATTACAACGCTTTTTATACAAGCGCTGTAATAGGCTTGCCCATTCACATTTTTATAGGACCTATTAGAGCGCTTTTTTAGCAAGCGCTGTAAAATCATTCATTTCAAATAAGAAGCGTTCAATTTAAGTAAATAAAAACAAATTTAAAACAAATTTAATACGTTGTCAAAACCCTACGAAATCTCATCTCCCCTCCCCTGCGAACCCCTCATGTGCGCCCATCTACAAATTGATTTACTTCTTCCTCCTTTAAAACAAATTGTCATCAACGTTGTCTCAGGTACTTTATTTTATTTATTTGTTGTTGTCACTAATTCAAATTGATAAATTGTTACATGATATAATTTGAAATTGTTACATTGTTACATGATATAATTTGTAAAAAAAGCGCTGTTGTACCACTAATTTATATATCAAAAACTTGAAATAATGCTTATTGTTACTGATATAATTTGTTACTGATAAATTTTATTTATAATATATCAGATTGATATAGGTCATAATATATTAGAATTGAAATCATGCTTACTAATATAAATTGTTACATGATATAATAGGGTTTCTGATAAATTTTATTTATATGTGTATTATCAATATATATATAGGTCATAATATATCAGACTTGAAATCATGCTTATTGTGTAACTGCATTTATATATATAGGTCATATAAATGGACCGGAAATGGATGTCTGCCAATCGATTGACAAAAGAGTATGAAAATGGAGTGAAGAAGTTTATTGAGTTTGCAGTGATGAATGCAAAAGATCCAAATAGAGTCGTTTGTCCTTGTTTAAAATGTTGTTTTGGAAAACACATTAGAGCAGATGAATTGGAAGGACATTTAGTATGGTATGGAATTGATCAAAGCTATACATGTTGGATAAGACATGGTGAGAAAATCAATGATAATACTCGCACAGATACATATGTTTCAACTGATTTCGACACAGATACATATGAGCCAGACCGAGTTGAGGAGATTGCAAAAGCAGTTGAAGAAGATCTTCGTGATTGTCCTAAAATGTTTGAGAGCTTGTTGAGTGATGCAGAGAAACCATTATATAATGGTTGTACTAAATTCACAAGACTTTCGGTGATACTAAAGTTGTACAACTTAAAAGCGAGTAATAGATGGTCTGATAAAAGCTTCACAGAATTACTAACCCTCTTAAAAAATATGTTGCCAGATGATAATGAACTTCCCAGTAGAACCTATGAAGCTAAACGAATTTTATGCTCTATTGGTATGAGTTATGAAAGGATTCACGCGTGTCCTAATGATTGCATTTTATTTCGAAATGAATATGAATTACTAAAGGCGTGTCCGAAATGCAATGTATCTCGATATAAGAAGAAAGAATCTACTCCAGCAAAAGTCGTGTGGTATTTTCCTATAATACCAAGATTTAGGCGCATGTATCGCAGTGAAGAAGATTCAAAACACTTGACATGGCATGCAGATGAAAGAATTAGAGATGGAAAGTTTCGACACCCTGCGGATTCTCCGCAATGGGCAAAAATTGATCACGAGTATCCTGAATTCGGGATAGAGTCGAGAAATCTACGCCTTGCACTTTCTACTGATGGAATGAATCCACATGGTCTTCAAAGCATCTCACACAGCACGTGGCCTGTGATTTTGTTGGTTTATAATCTACCTCCATGGTTATGTATGAAGCGTAAGTTTATGATGTTGTCTCTGTTAATTTCTGGACCCAAACAACCGGGGAATGATATCGACGTATACTTGGCTCCTTTAATTGAAGATTTAAAAATTATGTGGGAGACAGGTGTAGAAGTCTATGAAGGGTATAAGAAAGAATGTTTCAATTTGAGGGCTATGTTGTTCGGCACAATTAATGATTTTCCAGCATATGGTAATTTATCAGGATATAGCATTAAAGGTCAGTGTGCGTGTCCTATATGTGAAGAGAGTACAAATTGGATGCGGTTGAAACATTGTAAGAAGAATGTATTTCTTGGACATCGTAGATTTTTACCTTATAGTCATCAGTATCCTGGGTGGAGAAATGCATTCAATGGAAAATCAGAGGAAGATAGAGCTCCTGTAGCATCGACTGGATATCAAATACTTGAGAAGGTACAAGGTTTGACCAATAAATTTGGCAAACCTTTTGCGGGAGAGCTGGTCAAAACTGGGTGGAAGAAAAAGTCAATTTTCTTTGAATTGCCATATTGGAAGTCATTGTATGTAAGACATTTTCTCGATGTGATGCATATTGAGAAAAATGTATTTGACAGTGTTATTGGTACGTTACTCAATGTACCAGGAAAGTCTAAGGATGACATCAATGCAAGATTGGACTTGGTCGATATGGGAATAAGAAATGAATTGGGTCCCGTAAAGAAAGGAAATCGCACATATCTACCACCAGCCGCTCATACTCTATCTATAAAGGAAAAAATTGTTTTGTGTAAATTTCTACATGAAGTTAAAGTTCCAAAAGGATACTCTTCAAGCATTAAAACTTTAGTTTGCATGAAAGACCTCAAGTTAAAAGGTTTGAAGACCCATGATGCTCATATTCTAATGGAGCATTTGCTACCAATAGGTATACGTTCAATTTTACCTGAAAAAGTTCGCCGAACCATAACTAAATTATGTTTCTTCTTCAGGGAAATTTGTAGTAAAGTGATTGATCCTCAGAAATTATCGAGATTGCAGAGGGAAATTGTTGTTACTTTGTGTGAGCTTGAAATGTACTTCCCGCCCTTGTTTTTTGATATAATGGTTCACCTTACTGTTCATCTTGTTAAGGAGACACAACTTTGTGGGCCAGCTTATATGAGATGGATGTACCCGATAGAACGATATATGAAAATATTAAAAGGGTACATAAAAAGTAGAAGTCGACCAGAAGGTTGTATTGCTGAACGGTACATTGTTGAAGAAGCTGCTGAATTTTGTACTGAATATCTGTCAAATGTTGAATCCATAGGGCTTCCCATGTCTCGTCATTCGGGAAGATTATCAGGAGAAGAGATAATTGGAAAGAGAATAATGACTATATCAAGGACAGAATGGGAGCAGGCACAATTGTATGTTCTGCACAATGATGATGAGGTTCAGCCGTTTGTTACAATACACATGGATCAATTATCTAGTTTGAACATGAATAGGAATCAAAATTGGATAACTCGAGAGCACAATCGAAGTTTCATAACATGGTTAAAAAATCACATAAGGTCAAAGTTTGATGTAGACCCCGAATCAATTTCACAGAGATTGAGGTGGCTAGCAAATGGTCCGAGTTTACATGTCTTTTCTTACACCGGTTATGTAATTAACGGCTACACATTTTATACAAAAGAACAAGATGATCAAACAACTATGCAAAATAGCGGAGTCACTCTCGTAGCTGAAGCGATGCATATCTCAAGTGCAAAAGACAAGAACCCAATATATGCAAATCTATCATATTTTGGGGTTATCGAGCGCATATGGGAGCTAGACTACACAATGTTTCGTGTTCCCATATTTGGTTGCAAGTGGGTCGATAATAATAATGGCGTTCGGATTGATGAGTCAGGGTTCTTGCTTGTCGATTTTAATAGGGTGGGATACAAAGATGAGCCTTTTATTTTAGCGTTGCAAGCTCAACAAGTGTTTTATGTCACTGATCCTGCGGATGATAAATGGTCCGTTGTCCTATCGACCAATAAAATAAGTGATGATAACAATAATGATGAAGATGTTGGTAATGATATTTTCTTTGCAACATCACAACCACATGAAATTGGTTCAACTGATGATGGTTTATATCTTAGAGATGATCATGATGAGGGAATTTGGATTAATCCATCGTTTCGTATCATTAATGGACAAACAAATGTGAATCCCACCAAGAAAAGAAGAAGGGCATCTTAATGTGTTTTGGTATTTTGGTATTTATGTATTGGACAAACAAATGTTTTGGCATCATTAATGGACAAACATATTGAGCATTTTGGTATTTATGCTTATACTGTATGTAATTGTATACTCAACTTGACCTGATCAGGTAATTTAGCTTGAACTATTTGAACTTGACCTGATCAGTTCAAGTTCAAACAGTTTAACTAATTAGCTTGAACTTAAAAAAAATTTAAGTTCAAGTTATACATGTAATTTAGCTTGAACTTGAGTCGATCAGTTAAACACAATTTGGAAGAAAAAATAATTTAACTATTTTGGAAGAAAATAAATTATTACAGGGCTTATGTAAAAATAATTTAACTAATTTGGAAGAAAATATATTATTACAGGGCTGTAAAATGGCTCACGAATTAAGCGTTGTAAAACAAAGAGTCATTGGACATGATAAAACAAAGAATTATTTCATACATAGAACCCTATTAGAGCGCTTTTCTAAAAAAGCGTTGTAATAGGGTTAAAAAATAAAATAGGAAGGTCTTTTACAGCGCTTTCCACATAAGCGCTGTAAAAAACAGCCTTTAGACATAAACAAAGAGTCATTTAATATATAGAACCCTATTATAGCGCTTTTCTAAACAAGCGCTGTAATTGGGTTAAAAAATAAAATAGGAAGGTCTTTTACAGCGCTTTCCACACAAGCGTTGTAAAAGGGTCTTTTAAAAAATAAAATAGGAAGGTCTTTTACAGCGCTTTCCACACAAGCGCTGTAAAAGGGTCTTTTAAAAAATAAAATAGGAAGGTCTTTTACAGCGCTTTTTGACAAGCGCTTTAAAAGGCTTATGAAAAAGCGCTGTAATAGGCTTTTAAAAATAAAATGATGAGACCTATTACAACGCTTGTTTAAAAAAGCGCTGTAAAAGGGTCATATATATAATAGTAAACCTCTTCAGTTTCATGTTCATTACGTAAATTTTTCAGTTTCCTCTGCGCGTTCTCTTTCTCCTTGCGAACCCTACGAACCCTACGAGAGTTTCAGTTTTCCTTGTTTCTTCCTCATTACTTACTCTCATCCTAGACCTACGATCGTACGTAAACATCATAATCCTTAAGTTACCCGTTTTCATCCTCGTTTTCGTCTACGAACCCCGTAACCCTACCATCGTTCGTAACCGTTCGTCCTCGTTTTCATCGTCTTCTGCGTCGTTCGTCTGTGAACCCGTAACCCTAAGCATTTTACAAGGACTATTTTAGGTATTGTAGTTATTATTTTTTTGTTTCACTAAAATGCATGTTAACTTTTTGTTGCTACGTACTTAGACTGAACTGAACTGCATGTTGATGTGCTGAACTGAACTGCATATATGTTGATGTTGAACTGCATGTTGTAGATAAATGGATACCAACAAGGGGTTAGATTGTCAAAATGAAGTTGGCAACACTAAGACTTACGAAAATGAAGTCAAACGTGGTGCAACAATAATGCAAAATGTTATAAAAGCAAGAAGTACTGGGCAAAAATTTGAGGTATATTTGTTGTTTTCTGTATCTGCTGTTTGCTGTTAATATATTATACCTTGTTTGCTGTTAATATATTATACCTTGTTTGCTGTTAATACATTGAGTTACTTACTATTTATTAGGTTGGATGGAATGAGAGTGGTCAACCAATTGACCCCAACTGTTCCATGTTTGTTAGTTATATTGGAGCTGTTGTTCGTCAAAATATACCAATCACAATAGATGATTGGAGAGATAAGACATTGAAGGATGCCAAAGATGTGTTGTGGGCTGATATACAGGTAATTTTTTTACTCCACCCTATTATTTATAAATTTTACAATATACTACTTTGAAGTATTTTACTCAAACTACATATTTATTTGGTTTGCAGTCACCTTTTGTTCTTGATGAGGTGAGAAAGAGCTATGTGCTCAGAGTTGCCGAGAAAATACACCGGGGCTTTAGATCTCACCTCTCTAATTGTTATTTAAAAGACCGTGAAGGAAATACGATTGCGGAAGCTCCAAAAATATATAAACATTATATATCAAATGAGGAATGGAGCGCATTCGTATCAAAATGTTCCGACCCCGCATTTGTTGTAAGTGATTAATTTATTAGCATTTGTTTTTTATTATTCATATTCATAGCGTATTTTAAATTTTTACTAGATTGTTATTTTTTTTTATTTAGAATATTAGTAAGGCAAATCGCGAGAGGGCAAAAATTATTCCCCACCCATACAAGAAATCTCGTATGGGATATGCTCGTCTAGAGCAAAAACTTGTAAGTATACTATCTAACTAATGTGGTATATTTAATTAATGTGGTATATTATAAACTATACTATCTAACTAATATTTTGTTTATGATCTTAACGATAATAGCTACAAGACACCCAATCCGATCAACCGTTGGGTCGTCATATATTGTGGAAGGAAGCTCGTGTAAATAAAGATAGAGTGGTTGATAACGAAAATGTACAAAAAGTAATAGAACTTTGTGTAAGTATATTTATCACTTTAATATTTTTTAATATTGTATTTTAAAATGTTTTTGAACTTATCTTTTTAATCCTATGTGTATTTTAGGCGAATCTTGAATCGGAAAATCAAGAGGACAACAAGGGAAGTTGCAGGGACATATTGGGTAAAGTGTTTAATGTTCCTGAATATTTCGGCCGCGTGAGGGGGAAAGGATTTGGCGTAACTCCTAGAAGTTATTTTTCACAAGAGAAGCGCCAAAATCCATCTAACGAGGAAGTATTAGAGAAGATTAGAGTATTAACGGAGCAAGTAGCCCTCTTGGTGAAGACAAATAAAGACAAGCAACTTGCGGACCAGCCCCAACGTGAAATTCACATTGAGAGTGAAAACGCAAGTTGCAACGTTGGTCTCAATAGTATTCCTGAGGTAATTAAATTTGCGGACCAGCCCCAACGTGAAATTCATTAAATTTTCTTGTTTCACATATACTTATGTATTAATTAACCATTGATTTTAGGGGGTCACTCCATGCTTTCTATACTTATCCTCCCCTACTCATCGGAAGGTCGGAAAGGGAACATTGTGCAATGCTCCGGGCGAAGTATTGCATAACACACCAATTCCTGCGGGCCATGTCAAAGTATCGCTAGTTATTGCTTTGGAACCAAATGCACCGTTGCCTGTACCGGACAACGATGCAGATTTGAATTATTTGGGCGAAGCAATTGGCAGCTACGTGGCATGGCCCAAACATCTTGTCTCCCTTGACAAGATATGTTTAATTGCTGAATTTTATTTAATTGCTGATTATATTTAATTGCTGAATTTTTTACAATGTTAACTTTAATTTCACATTTATTTAGATTCAAACAAAGTCTAATAAAGGGAATGATAAGAAGATTCCCAGAAATGAAACAGTCACATCGCCCGAAAAGGTTTGTAACTTATTCTGTAAGGTTTGTCATTTTTTCTGATTCAATAAACTAACAATTTATTAACCTCATTTTTTCAGATTGAAACTAATAAACCACCCGCACAGCAAGCCAGCAAGCCAGCTGCCGCACCACGACTGGATGTTCGTGGCAAAAATAAAGCCGGCAAACCTCAAAAATTGGAGGGTAATAAAACTGGCAAACTGCAAAAGCTGGAGGGTAATAAAGCGGCCAAAATTGTTGCTGCTAAAAAACTGGTTCGTGTAAAATCAGTTGCTGCTCTTGCTCCTAAAATAAGTCAGCCACGACTTGCTCCATATGGGTCGTCTCTTGACATACAAGCAAAAAAAAAATATGGGCAGCGACGATTCACGGATAATAAGCATGGATAAAGATCTATTCGGAGACGCGTATGAAGAATATTTTGAAAAAGAGCACATATACGAAATTCTCGACCATAAGGAGCTGAGTGCTACTGTTATGAGCATTTACATGAGGTAAAAATTACTTTTCATCTCATTTATTTGTAATTAATTAATTTATTGGTAATTAATCTAATTTGAAATTTTTATTGAAGGCTTTTGTATGAGAAGTTCGTGTGCGCGCGCAGATTGTCGAATAGATTTTCATTCTTGTCTCCGCATAAGATTTCGATGCTTAAACACGATCCAGCGAATGTAAATAAATACGTTTTAGATATACTATTAGGAAATAAAGAGAATGATAAGTTATTCCTTGCACCATATAATTCAGCGTACATAATTATATATTCTATATTTATATCTTTTTTAATTTATGAGATCTTAATTTATTAGTTGTTAAACTAAATTTTTGTTGTTGTAGGGCACATTGGGTGCTAATTGCAATCAATGCGACATCTGAAGTTATATACTACCTAGATCCCTTACACGACCATTACAACAATCGCCCCGAGTTAAAAACTTTGTTCGACACGTAAGTAATATTCATTTATTTTTTGCATATATATATATATATATATATATATATTAAGATCACATTGATTTATAATCACATTTATTTATTCGATAGTGCTTTACAAGTTTTTCGAGCTCAAAGAGGTGCGACAGTGTCGAAGCTAAAGTCAAATAACATCACATGGATTCCAATAAAGGTTTGAAATATATGCTTTTAAATTTCACTTACAATCAATACACAATTAAATAATTATTGACTTATATGTTTTATTTTATAGTGCCCTCGTCAAACTAACAACATCGACTGTGGGTACTATGTATTGCGATTCATGAAGGAGATTGTTGATAACAATCAAATTTCAATCCCAGAAACGGTACGATATTTTAATTATTTGATTTTCATATATAAACTATGTTTATATTTGATTCTAACTTATTTATGTTCAATTTTTATATCAGTACTTTGACAATTCCGGTCCATCGTATTCTGAAGAATAACTAACAGAGATAAAGGAAGACTGGTGTCAGTATGTGCTTCAATTATTTGATTTGCTGGGAAATGGCAAGCTGCAAGGGATATGGTAGTTATGTGCTGTTTGTGTATATACTAGGTTGTGAATATGAGTAGTTGTATGAAAATAGTGTTGTAATTATACTAGGTTGTGAATATGAGTAGTTGTATGAAAATATGTGTTGTTTGTGTATATACTAGGTTGTGAATATGGTAGTTATGTGCTGTAATTATGAACTGATTGTTGTGAATATTTGTGCATTTGAAAATATAGTGAATCTGTTGTTGTGTACTGATTCTTGTGTGTTTTAGTGCTGTTTTGTTGTTGTGTACTACTAATTCTAGATTGTGAAATGATTCTAGGTGAAAATGATTTTGGAATAAAATTTGTGAAGTGATTCTGGATTAAAAGACAGCGCTTTTAAAAAAAGCGCTTTTAAAAAAAGCGCTTTCTAAAAAAGCGCTTCTAAAATTTACAGCATATTATTTAATAAAACTAAAAAAAAAAAACACCTTTTACAGCGCTTTCTCATAAAAGCGCTGTTATAGGTGCATTGTTATGCACCTTTTACAGCGCTTTTTTGAAAAAGCGCTGTAAAAGGTGCACTTATCCAGATGCTTTCTTAAGATCTTTCCTGTGGGTGACTTTGGAATCTTGTCTATAAAACTCACTCGCCGCAACCTTTTGTATGGTGCAACCTGGACAAAAAATAAACTGATCAACAATTAAAGAAAATAACCAACCTTCAATCTCTTGCATTTGCTACAAATTATAGCTTCTCGTTTAGTATATGTTTGATATCGCGGTGAAAGACATTCCACCTCACGTTTAGTTGAATTGACAATTTATAGCTTCTCGAATTAACATGATTTGGGAGGAAAAATGGACAAGTAAATCTACAAACAAACATAGATAAAGCATTTTTCTTAGAAATTATTCTTACCTGTTTTGCTACAAATTTCTGAATTTCTTCTTTGGTTATCGAACTATCGGGTGAGCGAACAACAAAAGCAACCGGAACCTCACCGGCTTTCGCATCAGGAGATCTGTTTTTGAATTGACACCAAGTCTCCACGAGTCATTATTTCTTCCAAAAATGAAGTGGTAGATAAAGTAGTGTAAATGCTCATAAAAGGAAATAGTAATGAGTAAAGATTCAACAAGAAAACATGACTTACGGGATCACACCAGCATCAGAAATTTCAGGGTGAGAAACCAATAAGTCTTCAAGTTCAGCTGGTGCAACCTAATAATGGAAATTGCATTAGATGAGCATCAGAGTATGTGCTTGTTTCGTATGCTAATATAATAAAATAGCATAAGTTATTTATTGGCAACAGAATTAAAATATTTGGGGTATTAATTAATATTAAATAACTACTTGGAACATACTTGATAGCCGCTACACTTGATGAGCTCTTTTATTCGATCCACAACAAATAGCTGTCCCTTTTCATCAAAATATCCAAGATCTCCAGTAAGCATCCAACCCTGATCATCAATTGTCAGTTTTGTTGCTTCTGGATTGTTAAAGTATCCTGAAAAAATTATGTATATGATTCTAATCATAATCAACTATTTTATGAAAATAATCTTAATCAATTGAAGTCTAAAACAAACTGTAAAAGTAATACCTTTCATTATAGTAGGTCCTCGTAACCAAATTTCACCTAATTGATTCGGTGGAAGGGGCTTAGATGTTTCCAAACTAACTATTTGGGATTCTATACATGGAATTAGTGTTCCAGTTGAACCTGAAACTGCAATGAAGCAACTTTCCTTTGGATTTTCTACGGAAATAAGTCCACTTGCTTCAGTCATGCCATACCCCTGCCACAATTATATCACACACAACATGTATTCATATCACAATCCATCACATAGGCCATGTATATACCAATATAAAATGACATTCACTCGAATCACTATTTTCATCCTCATAATCGTAACAATAGGATGATTTTAATCCTCCAATTTTAAGAAATGATTTTACAATTTCATAAATTAAGAGGACTAAATCCAAAAGTGCAACAAAAATAAGTTTTCAAATTGTTTTGCATCTGGACCATTAATTGAAGATCGGACTATTCAAATTAACAGAATTATATAAATGATCTCGGCCGCTAATTTAAGAGAAAATCCAAATCCTAAGTAATCCGTTCTCTTCTTGGTGGGGTCCTTATTGATGGAAAAAAACGACAAGTCATTTAGAAATTTAAACATTTTCAAATTATACTAAACCTGAATGATTTCAACTTGGGGAAGAATCTTAGCACACTCCTGCATCACATCTTTTCCCAAAGGAGCAGCACCGCCGGCAAGTTGCTTCAGCGACGACAAGTCATAACCGCTCAAAATCTGAGGCCGTTTGTTTAGCTCCACCATAACCGGTGGAGCAACGTACAAATGCGTCACTCTAAACTTCTCCACCGCCGCCAATGCCTTCTCCAGTTCAAATCTACCCATCGACACCACCGTGTTCCCTCTTCGCAGCTGTGTATACGTTATCACTGCCAATCCCATCACATGATGCATCGGCACCAAACATAGGAACACGTTCTTCCCATCACCGTACCGATCCTGATCCGCTGAGCCCGCAACCGCCGCCGCTATGAAGTTCCGGTGAGTCAACATCACTCCCTTACTTCTCCCCGTGGTTCCTGAAGAGTACAGTAGCGCCGCCACGTCAGATTGCAAAACAGCTCCGGTCGCCGGAATCTTGCCGGAGCTCTCGTTCGATTCTTCAATCAAATTCTCGTAGTATAAAACCTTAGAACCGAACTTGTTCGACGAAATTACGCTGCTAGAAGGATCTTCGAGCAATATGGAAGGTAAATCTAATTTCAATGCTTCGATTTTTTGAAAGAGTTCCGATACGGTGATAACGAGTTTCGGTTTGGAGTCATGGATTTGCTTGGAGAGTTCGGAGGGGGTGTATAAGGGGCTACAGGTGGTGGCAATAGCACCTATGGCAACAACAGCGAGGAAGCAAACCGGGAAGCGTATGGAGTTAGGTGCGAATAGCAAAACAATGTCGCCTCGTTTGATTCCGAGGCGGAGGAGGGAGTGGGAGAGTGCGGTGACTTGGGTTTTGAGTTGGTGGAAAGTTAGGGAGTCGTTGGAGTGGGCGTCGGCGAGGGCGATGGTGTCGGCGGCGGAGGAAGTGGATTGGAAGAGGAAGGTAGTTAGGGAGAGGTTGGGGTCGGTGGGAAGGTGGATTGGTGGTCTGGGTGAGGAATACGTCATCGTTTTGAGGTCGAATAAGGAGTTTTTGTTCGCCATTGTTGCTAGTTTGTTTAGTTTGTTAAGTTTCTTAACGTTTTCTTATTGGAAGAGAAGGGTTGACTTTTACATTTCTTAATTCGCTCCTTATTATTAACAAGTTAATAGGTTAACACATAGCTCCTTAAAAAAATGTTTAATTGTAGTTTTAATCTCCCTATTTATACTGATTTACAAAATTGGTCTCCTATTTTAAAAGTCGACAGGTTTGGTGCCCCAGGTTCCATATGATTTTTTAGCTAAAAAATAATGACATGAGATGTTTTGAATAACACGACATATGATACGTTGGAATAAAACGTGGTAAAAATTTAACTTTCAACTTCAGAATATTTTTCGTATTTTTAATTTAATTAATGACATATGAATAATTAATGGATTTAGATGGTTTTATATCATATAATTGTATGTCACGTCATTTAAAATATATCGAATCGTCATTTTTTAGTTTAAAAATCTGAGGAAGGGACCAAAACTGTCGACTATTAAAATAGGAGGACCAATTTCGTGAATCAATATAAATAAAGGAACTAAAACTGCAATTAAACCTTAAAAAAACTTCGATCATGAACATCGTGACTTACCCACTTGGTTTGTATAATCAAATATTTCCTATTACTATGTGGAAAATAATTTGTAACATCGATCCACCCAAAAATAGACTCATGATATGAAAGATGCTATATATTGATCATTTGATAATATATATATATATATATATATATATATATATATAAAAATAAAAAATGATTGTATACTATTATGAAAATGATATCGAACAAACACTGAGATTTATTAAGTTATAATTTAGTTCGAAAGGTTGACTGATAATTGAAAAATTGATAATCGACGATTTATAGTTAAAAAGTTAATTAATTGAAATTAAATGTTTGATAAATTTAATATTTTAGTAATATAAAATGATATAATTATATTTGTCACATTTATGAATTTTGTAGTAAAAAAAATGCAACAAAACTCTAAAATAGAAAAACCGATGTCCATTTACTTTTTTTGTTGGTAAA
>JBBPBP010000001.1:20401365-20417424 GCA_037974735.1 Cicer chorassanicum
TACATGAATTTGTTTCTTTTTTTTTTTTGGGTTCTGACTACATGCTTATTTTAACTTGAAATCATATATTGTCTTAGGCTTTAAATATAAGACTTGGTTGATTTAATCATATAAACTACAAAAAATTGATAATATATTAAAATCGCTAAATATAACTCATAGTTCTTTAACTTAATTTTGGTTAACGATCTAGTCTTTTATATTTTTTTTCTTCTTTATTTGGTTCTTTATGTTTTTAAATAATCTCAGGTGAGTCCCGTTAAAAAAAAAATTAAAAAATCTCTCTGGATTATTGCATATGTTCATCAAACCTATAAGAACAATTGCCACTGATCTAAAGTAATGTCTATGGATATAAACAAGCTTTCAATTTTAACGAATCAATCCTACTACCAAACGAGAATTGTACCGTGCACCCTACCTCCCACCTCCCTCTTGTACCTCCCACCCCCTATTCCAATGTAAAAGTCCATAATGCCCTTTTTTACCCTGTATAAAACAACAACAAAAATTTACCACTTCACACCCCCATTCGAAAATTACCAAATATTTCATAATATTTGAATATTTAATAAATTCGAAATAAAAAAGTAATATTTTTTAATTTATTCGAAAATTTGGTTAAAAGGAAACTTTCGAAATTGGTTTTTTCAGAAAATTTCGAAACTTTGGTTAAACCTAAAGTATTCGAAATGAAATATTTCAGGAAATCATGTTGTGTTTTGAATATTTGGATTAATTTGAAACATTCGAAATAGGTTTTTCAGAAATCAATCAAAATTTCGAAACTTTGGATGATTTCAAAACATTCGAAATGCATTTTTCCAGTTTTAGTTGAAACATTCGAAACTTTGATTGAACCTCAAAATTTCGAAATGCATTGTTTCGAAAGTTTCATTAATTCGAGTATTTGAAGTTGAATGACATTGAATAGTTTCATTAATTCGAATATTTGACATTGAATGACATTGAATATTTCGAATATTTAACTTTGAATGACATTGAATAGTTTCATTAATTCAAATATTTGACATTGAATGACATTGAATATTTCGAATATTTGACATTGAATATTTTCACACAATTTTTGTTCATTTCGAATATTTGACATTGAATGAAAGTTTTGAAAGTTTTCATTTCGAATATTTGATTTTCACGTAAATATTCGAGGGTTTCGTTTTTTTTCTTACTTTTTGTATTTCGAAACTTTGTAACAACTTTGAAATGTTTGAAGATTGTAAAAATTAAGATTCGGAGAAATGAAATTTTCGAATGAAATAGGTGAAAAAGGATAATGTAAATTTTTGGGGTTTGTATAGATAAGCCAATGGGCATTATAGACTTTTCCTTTGGACTGGGGGGTGGGAGGTACAGAAGGGTGGTGCACGGTACAATTCTCCTACCAAACTTTGAACATTTTTTTAAAATATTTCCAAAACAGAGTAACTTTTTTTGAAAAATGGAGGAGAGATTTTTTAACTTTTTCTTAACCTATCACGATCGAGTAAGGGTTATGATCGTGGTAGTGTCGATAGTGATTCTGGCATAATAGACGAGTGGAATGAGAGAGTTGGAGAGCTTGTGTTGTGGGTTTTGGGAAGAAAAGAATGAATGAGAAAGAAGGAAGGAAAACTGGAAGAGAAAGAGAGAGTTGTACCTCACATGTCAATGTTACATCTTTTTAGGTGTCAAGTCAAACAAAAATGACTGTATCATGTATTTGTAAATAGTGTATTTGTAAATAGTGGTATAGGGTGCTGCAACATATATGTCAAAATATGTGTTCGAATAACATTTGTGTAAGTTTATTGACACTAAATTCTACAAGCGCATTCATTGACGATGGTTGAAAATACATGTTTATAAGAATGCATATCCAAATTAAGCATTTTTTGCAGGTGTTGAAAGGAATTAATAGTGATTAATATTGAAAAAAAAATTAAAAATAAGTGATGCATACATATGAAATCAACTTGAAAACCTTGATTGAGGAGTGTGTTGGAGATGTTAAGTTTTTAATATTATTTTTCAATGTAGCTATTTTGATATCAACTTTCATTCAGGTTGTTTGAGTTTAATATGAATGAAAGGCATTGGAATGTAAAATGTTGTTGGAGGGTCAAAAACCATAAAAATTATTTAAATATAACATTTATTGTAAAATTGACATAAATTCAAAAAGAAGGGTACATAGTTCACTCTGAAGTAAGAGTTTTCCAATAATAGAGATGTTTTGAGAACACATTTTAAACATAAAAAATAGAGATTAGGGGTGTACATGGGTGCGGGTCGACCCGCTAATTCGATCACCCAATTTAATATAACCCGATTTTTACCTGTACCCGGTCACTTTCGGGTCCAACCCAACCCGTTGAAACCCGCTTATATTTGGTTCGGGTAATGGGTTTAACAATTTGAACTCGTCGACCCATAGACCCGACTCGGTAACTAGTTATATTTTTTTTTTAAATTTTGTTTGGCAGCCCGAGCAGTCCAATAGAGTTTCATTTATCTTCTTCTTCTTCAGATTTTTTAACTGTCTTCATCCACTTTCTGCGTCTACCTTCTTCCAAACTTCTTGAGGTCGCGCCGCTGTCCACCTTCTTCTTTTGTTCCGCGGGTGCTCATAACTGATTTTTATACGAATTAGTTATAATAAGATATTATTAATAACTGATTTTTAAATGAATACTGATGCAAGATGTTCACTGTCTAAGCTAAATACTGAATTTTTCTCGCAGTTTAGCGTTTAATTTGTTTTGGCCTTGTAATCTCGTATATGCCTACTCATAAAATTCGTATCTAATTTTTGAATTGTCAATTTCAAAAGAGCAATTTAATTTTTGAGTTAAATAGTATTTATTTAAATGTTATATTTTTACATAATAAAGGTATGAACGAAAAGTTTATGTTAATGCTTATAATGAATTTAGTTTAAATTTTTTACATTTGTTAAATACAATTTTTTTAGTTAAATACTATTCATCTGAGTTAAATACTATTTATGAGCAAAAATGATGCTTATGCAAAAGCTTATGATAAATTTAGTTTAAATTTTTTACATTTAAATCGATTAAACACTTTTTTTTAGTATTTTATTTGAAAATAGTAAGTACTCTACCTATAAACAAATAAAGCATTACTATTAAAAAATTATGGTAGTTTAGTAAACTAAAATAGTTGATGGGTTATGTGTAATGATGAAAGTAATGTGGTGAACCAAGTAGCAATGCTAGTTGTTTTCTCCTCACTTTTATTATTAATATTTGTTTGCAAATTCTCAATTGTTTCCTTCCCGAGGAACTTGTTAAGTGCTTGTACTTGAAGTTGACATTGCTTAAAATTGATGAATTTTCATATTTTATTGATTTATTGTTGTTGAATTTATTTATATATTTGAAGATTGTGGATTTATATTTTTTTTGTGAGAGGTTGATGACTTTTTTAAAGAATTGAATGATGTGATTGAAATTTTATAGTTTTTGAGACATTCAAGTATTAAATATATTTTTATTCAATATATTTTCCCGTAAAATAAAAAACAGTTTGTTATTTATGTATAACCCGCCAACCCGACTCAACCCAACCCGTTCTTGATCGGGTCGGTTCGGTTCGGGTTAAATAAAAATAATACGGGTTTAGAACTTAACCCAACCCAAAGATAATTGATCGGGTTGGGTATTGAATTTTGTCAAAACCGGTTCAACCCAACCCACGTACACCCTTATCAGAGATAATGTATCCAAAAAACACATTTGCTTCGTAAAATACAACACTCAGATGCCTTCTCTCTAGAAACTCAACCAAGACAAAGAACTTTCCCTTTTTCTCCAAACACCCATCAAAAAGACAAACTCTCATCATCTCCAACACTATGAGATTTTAGCTAAAATCTCTTTGGAATGTGACTAGTTTTTATTTTTATTTTATTTTTTCATTCTTTCTCTACAAATTTGGGATGCAAATCTTGTGTAGTTCACACCATTAAGAGGTGCTTTCTATATAGGAGATAATATGTTTCCACATGAGCTTTATGTCTTGGGCCATATGGATAATGAGACTATATAATCAGACTCCTTACCACTTGATCAATGAATCCAAACTAACTTATCATGTTTTCCTCATTGCCTAGTAAAATTAAGCAACGACGACTTCTCCTTTCATTCAGCTGATATAATTTTCTGACACATTAAAAAAATATGATAAATAAATAAAAAATAATAATTTTATTAAATTATTCTACCTATTATATTCGACAATTTTACACAAATAAAAACAATATAATAAATAAAAAGCAGAATAATAATTTTATTAAATTATTCTTATACACAGTTGGTTTATTTCAATTATTATAAATCTAAAATGAAAAAAACTATAAATTAGAGATAATAATTATACTATTAATTTAAGATGATAATTATAATATGAATTAAAAGGTAAAATTGATAAATAAATAAATAAAAAATAAAGTTAAATTGAAATAAGCATGTGTGTACTGTTATGATCCTTTCCTTGTAGAATTGTGAGAATCAGAGCCAGATAAAATGGCAAGCAATAATTGTGATTATTGCATAATAAATAAGGACCTCAAAGTGAGTGTCAAAGACAATAATGGCTTTCCGAAGAGGCGTCATGACCAAAGAATTTAACAAAACAAATAAAAGCCCCTTCACTTGACGTGTTGTTCACTCCATTTTCTTTCTCTTTCTCCAATGGCGGAAACATCTACACTATTCAGATTCAGATTCTCTTTTTCTCCATTCAATTCCATTTCACCTTCCAACCCTTTCCTCCCTTTCAATAACAGCATCTCTTTCCCTCTCTCTCCTTCTATCTCTCAACCTCGCCTTCTCCGTTTCTCCCCCAAAGCCAACCATTCCTCCAATAACTCCGGTGACGATTCTTTCGAGTTCTTCCCTTGGTCCGATTCCGACAGCGGTGTGCTGCTCTTCTTTCTTTTTCAGATTCTACCTGCTTTCTTGATTTTCTGCCACACGATTAGGATTAGGGTTCTTTTATCAAATTTAATATGTCTCTAAGTTTAGCTCAAATTCAGTTTATATTCTGTTTGTTATCTTTAAATGATGAATTTGCAGGTACATCTTGTGGATTGTAGTTCAGGTTTCATAACTTTTAATTATGTTGAATTTTGTTGGAGTATTAGCCTCTAGAGGATTTTATTTTGTATATATACTTAGATTAGATGAAACAACAAGTTTTTATTTATGAAACAAGATTTAGATTAGAGATTAGAGATTAGAGATTTTGTGAATGTGGAATCAATGCTTCTGTTGTAATTCAAAGAATATCCTATATTACTTCATTATCAGTTAGGATGCTTTTATTTGAAAGTCTGCATTTTGGAGCAAATAAATGATTTGATTAATACCCAGATTTAGAAATTGTCTTGGCTTTCATGTACAGGAGATTTAATTTGTGTTTGTGACTTCTGGCAGAAATTCAATGGCTTCCTGAGGATAGAGTTACATTGTTCACTACTGATGGACTGTTCCAGATTGGAGGCAAAATGGTTCCTCGCCGCGTGAGATCTTCAGATGTATGATTTTATCATCCAATTTTTTCTATTTTGCTTTCTGTTTAACTTAACAATTGAAACCTTAATTAGCTCAGTGATAGTATTTTGGTTATGTCTAGATTGCATTGCATGTATCTTTTGGTGCATTGTAACTCTTATCTTTTGTCAAGAATCTACCATCCCAAAATCTTGACTTATTTTGTGGAGATCCAGCTGGAATTCTTATTGACATTTATTATTAATCTTTTTAAATTTCACACAAAGCTCTTTTGCATTACTGTTGAAACTTAACTCTGTTGGAAGGGTAAAAACCACATTACTGAAGATGCTTTGATACTGTGTCGAGAATGAAGCTGTTATTGGTGAAGGTCTGAGTTTGTAGTTCTATTACTTTTTACAACATACTTTTTATCGTGATTGTAAGGTTTTAATTCTATACTTGCTCCTTTTTGTGCATTGCATGCTGTAACAGAGTTAGACTCTTTTCCCTTTTTTATCCCTCATGTGAAAGAGTATCTTAGTCTTTCATGTAGAATACATGGCATCATAGAATCAGCTTTTAAGCACATGACACAGTATACAACTTTTGAATCTTTCTCATCTCTGAAGTCTGAATCATCTTCATCCATTTCAATTTGAATGTTAGAGATTCTTTTAGATTGGCTAAGCAGATTCTCATGTTTCACAGAAGCAAGGGAAATCCAAAACTGCTAAAACATTTCGAAGGTATCAAGAGAGTAACTACATGGACCCCAATCAAGGCCTTTGTCTGGGTGCACTCTTTGATATTGCAGCTACAAACGCAAGTACCTATGCTTTTGACTAAACCTCCTTTATAAGTTATCTTTTGCTGTCTTATAAATTTGAATGTCCTCTTTCCAGGGACTTGATATGGGCAGAAGGCTTTGTATTTTTGGTTTCTGCCGCTCCATTGAGATGCTTAGTGATGTGGTGCAAGATACTGTCTTGGAGAATGGTGGGGAGGTAGGTTATCATCCTAAGTAATACTCAATTTTGTTTTAGCCATAAATTAATAAGTTCTGGTTCTTGCTATGTTGAAGAAATTTTAGTCACAGCTGCAAAGATTTTTAGAATTTCTTTAGATGTTCTGCTTATATAACAGCCTTGTACAAAGGATAATCTTTAGAGAATAATGCTACACACAAAAATTAGGATACCAAAACTCTAATTTTTTGGACCATTAGATTTTGCTTTAGATCTTTGGAGGGTAATGTGAATAATTTTTTCCACATATCTACGGGCAAGACAGTGTGTTTTGCAAAACTGGTTGCCTTTATTTGTTGTTCCAACAATCCTGGCATGTTAAACATACATCGTTTAATATAACAGCTCATCAGTTCAATTTCCAATTGTTAGTATCTTGTTGAAGTGAAAGAAAAAGTTACCCAATTACAGGAGTTTGAATTATAAAACCATTCGTTGAACAATCATCATAACTGTATTTTGGTTGATGTATTAGGCCTATTTTACCTTTGCTATTAACTTAATATTAATAGGTAACTGGAATTTTTATCAGTAATTGCATGTCTCAAAATTCCTGGAAGTTGGTTGAGTCGATTGGTACTTATTTAGATTTTCCATTGATGTGTCTGCATATTTAGATTTTTTTCGTTCACTTTTTCTGTTATCATTTGTCGACCCAAATTCTCTGACCTTTAGAGCCAATTTTATATGGCACACAGGTTATTGCCGCAGAGAAGGCAAGCAAAGGCGACTTGCATGAAAAACTAACCATGACTGTCGCGGTACCGTTACTATGGGGTGTTCCTCCAGCTTCCGAGACACTTCACCTTGCCGTTAAAAGTGGAGGAGGAATTGTAGAGAAGGTCTATTGGCAATGGGACTTTCTGTAGATATATGTTATAGGTCTTCTAACCATTCTTTGTGCACTCTGTACATAAAGTTAGTATCTCCGCTGTATATGCACAAAAAAGTTTACTTTCATTGTATCTCTGTACATGTAACAAGAATTATTTCCATGTCAATATCCAATTGTAAGTTCTATAAGCACAATCTATTATCTATTATAATATGTTAAAATAACTCCCAACTTTTCTCTATTGACACAACATCTATTTATGTGTCACCTACTCAAATTTGTTCCACATCATAAAAAATCTGATATCTCTCTATAATCATTCATCCTTTCTAAATTCTATTTTCTATTCCTTCATTGTAATATCTTATCATTCATATCTCTAAATACAATTCATTTTTATCATTTTCGGTTACTTAATCTATCAATGCATATGTCTATTGCTTTCACTTTTCTGTTACTAAACTTATTTGTTTTGTAAAAAAAACTTTGAGTCTCACTAAACTTCTCTGTCTTCTAAACTTAAATATATCTACTAATTAACTTTTAAATCACTCATCCTTCCTTAATAAATTTGTTAATGTTAATCTATTATCATCAATGTGTTCTCCTTAATTTCTCAATCAATTTGTAACATAAATTTTAAATAATTAATTCATTCATCTTATTTGGTAATTAAATTATTGTTTATTCTAAACCAAAATATTGGATTCATCCTATTTAGTAATTCATCAATTTTTACCATATTGTAATTGCCACAATTTGCATTGCCAATTTGCTACACATTGTATTGCATCAATCCTATATAAAATCAAAGTTATAGTTTAGGATATTGCATTTAAGATTCTTTGTAATTTCTTGCAGGGATCAAATTTGTCAGTTTAGATTTGTGTTTTTCAATTTCAAGTCTCTATTGAGATTTGCCAGTTAGATTTCTTGTATTGAAGTAAAATTGGTGTTCTCTTCAATTGTCAAAAAAGACAAACAATATTGGGTAGCTACCGTGCTAACGTTATCTAATTTTTGAATTAATTTTTTGTGTGGTTTTGTACTATGATTTGGTTGTGCTTCGGCATTTCATGTTTGACAAGTCTAAATTTCATGTTTGACAAGTCTAAATTTCATGTTTGATAAGTCAACATATTTTCTATATAACTATTGTATCGATTCGTCGTTGTGTAAATGTGAATGTGATTTAAGTAAATAGAAAAATAGTGGATTCAACATCCAAATGATGGTCATTGGATGTTGATGTTGCTAGAGGGTACTACTATAAGACGGAAAAAATGTATATATATAAATTTTTTACTATGTTAAACTTAGTTTGATTAGTGAGCTAATTGACAATAAAATAAATTTAGGCAAACCTATATGACACTAAAATAACTCTACTAATTTATTTTTATGAGTGTTAATTTTTATTTCAATTTTATTGTGTATATTTTATTATATTGAACTGAAACTTTAAGCTTATGTAATATTATTAAATATATAAGGATAAAAATAAAATTTCTGCCATTTTTACAAATAGAGACCTTAGTTATGATTATAGAATATATTCGATTGTCATAACACAAGTTTGTTAAACTTCTAAGGTTTTCGAGCATCAATTGTCATTTGCATCTTTGTAAACTATTTTCTTAATTTTGAACTTTTCGATCTCTTAGTATAATCATTGATAAATAATTAAATCTATCACTAAACTAAATGTTAGTTCTACAATATCAAAATAATTTTATATATCTCCAAACTCAACATCTAACATGTTGATATTTTACAGCATATCTATTTAAAATATGATTTTTTTACTCAAAATTAACACTTCTAACTCTTCAAACAATTTTTTTAAAAATTAAATTAATTTCATGGAAATTAAATTAAACTTATTAAATACTGATTATTTTCTTGATTTTATGGTCTTCTAATGTTTGTCATCCAATCAAGGGTTGTTTTCAAATATTGCTATAAGGTGATATTCAGATTTTTTTTTTCTACTCATTTGTTTCCTATTTGCTAGTCTCATTTGTTTCATTCAATATATGTGCTAATTTTTCTCAATGTTTTTCATTTTGTCAATATAAGTATAATTTTTTTGAAATCAATGTTTTAAAGTAAAACAACTGTGAAAAAAAACAAAAAAAAAAACACTTTCCTATTGTTGCTATATTACAACATTCTCTACATTATAAATGCATGTAGTGTTGGTCGCTTGCATTCCTCTCTTGTCGCATATGTTGCTCAAGAGTTAGGAATTGGTAGCTTTGATTTATTGTCATTACGTGGAGACTTTGCTTGATGGTATAAAGTTATGCTCAAGACTCTACGTGTATGTTATAGTGTTATGCATTTATTATACAACATTAATTAATTTACATTACCATATTTAAGTACCGAATTTAATTTACTTGTTATGAAATGGGTGGAAGAAATGTTTTATTAATACTATTGATGGTTGGGTCTTTGATTTGTTGTATTGTTGATTTAGCTTCTCTTGGTTGTTGTGTGATATAACCTTGTGAATGATTATGACCTATTTGGAAACTTTACCGGCCAAGGCCTTTTTAAAATTAGGTAATACATTCATTGATTGACTCATAGTTTCTAAATGGGGAAATTCATATGTGTTAATTGTATTTTTGAAAGAGAATTATTTCATCAACATGAGACACGAGAATGTGGAATTTGGTTTTCAAGCCGTAATATATCAATAAAAAAATGTCTTATATTATTATGTGAATATTGTTTAATTTTTTTCTTCTAACAAATTTTTTTGTTTATGAGAAGTTTGAGGACAATATTGTCTTAAAATTAAATTCAAAAATAAATGAAAGTTAAATAGATGGATAAAGTTTGAATTGGAAAAAAATTATCTATTTTAATTTTGAAAAGAAAATTAAATAAATCATAAATATTGAAAATTTATGTTAAAATAAAATTAGTAATTAATAAAAAAAGATAAATGAAATATTGAATGTTGAACTTTCAACTATATGTATGAGCTATTAACTTCTAAGCAAAAATAAAAGTTATGTTGTCATAAAAAAATAAAAAATTCTTGTGCGTCTAAAAAAAGGGTTATGGGCTCTTGCACCATTGTTTTTGGGTGTTGGTTATGGGTTAAAGTTTGTGGATGTTTGGACATATTATTATTATTATTCTTTTTTTTTTTTTTTTTGCCTTTTCTGTGGTGAGAAATGGCAAAATTTTACATTGTGAGAATATAATTAGAATATTTTCTTCCTGTTTGGATTATCACATTCCTCTCTTATTTGATTAGTATTAGTTTTATTATGTGGTATATATAAATCAATTATGAATCATTCATTAGTCAATTTCTTTTCTGAAATATTGAAATGATTTAATAGAGATTTGTGTGCCTAAACATACTTAAGCAATTGAGCACGGTTTACATCTGTTTTTATATAATTCTTGTTATTAATTTATTAAAAGGGTTTGTTTAGTTCACTTGTATTTTATAAATGATATTGACCTTAATCTATACTAAACTTCAATTTTCAAATGAATGCGTAGATAACTACGACTGTATTACGATTTGTCAGTCCCTTAATTTTAGAAGAAAATTCGTTCTATATGGTCTCAACCAGGTAGTTACAAATATAATATTTGTTATGAAGATATTTATATGCATAATATGAAAGAGTGTTTGTCTTTTTAGGATTTCTAAATCTCATTAAACTTTTTTGTTTTTGTTACATATTCAGCATTGATAATTTTTCTTCGGCTAGTTTAAACTTTACGGGTGGAGCATTTATGAAACTAAAACCAGCACAATACTTTTGTGCAAAGTATGATAATCATGAAATGTATAAGTCTATTATGATGCTCGTTATATTATTGAATATAAGTAAACTATTCTTTGAAATTGTATGCAACTCATGTGTCAATTTGCATTAACAGGGTGACACAACGCGGTGCATAGGTTTCCAAAAAGTGCAAAAGGCATTCACAATTTTAGGAGGTTAGATGATGACAAATTTAAATAGACTATAAACTCTGTAACAAATTGAGAAAAATAGAATTCTCTCATCTATTATATATAATTAAAGAGACTTCTGCCACTTCATGCTATTTTCTCCACATAAGCGCCACCTCAGCTAAAAAAACTGATGTGTACATCTTCCTAGAGAGTTCCCTATTCACTTTCTAAATAGTTTTTCCTCTCTCTCCTGACCAATCCGAATCTGCCCCAAAATCCGTTATCTATTATCAATATCAATCGATAGAACAATTCATGTGCCATAAGTTACCAATTTCAATACAATAAATATTAATTATTTGTCCTCTATTATTATTGATAACGGTTATTTCTCCATAAAAATTTTCAAATTGAATATTATATAGTATCATTACTGGAAAAAAAATAATTTAATAAAATTTATAATATCTTCGAAATCTATCACATGTCACTTATTAGATAACTAAAATTAATATTTAAATTAAATAGAGAGATATAATTTTGAATTAGGCCAACAATTTGTTTTTCTATTTTTTCTTATTATATCATTACTCAGGTGGACTTAGAGAAAAATTTATATATTTTCTGAAGTATCTATTATATATAATTAAAAGAGACTTCTGCCACCTCATGCTATTTTCTCCACGTAAGCGAACATTTGCCACCTCAGCTAAAAAGCTGATGTGTACATCTTCCTAGAGAGTTCGTTGTTCACTTTCTAAATAGCTTTTTCCCCTCTCCTGACCAATCCGAATCTGCCCCAAAATCCGGTATCTATTATCAATATCAATCAATACAATAAATTACCAATTCATGTGCCATAAGTTACCAATTTCAATACAATAAATATCAATTATTTGTCCTCCATTATTATTGATAACGGTTATTCCTCCATAAAAATTTTCAAATTGAATATTATATAATATCATTACTGAAAAAAAATAATTTAATAAAATTTATAATATCTACGAAATCTATCACATGTCACTTATTAGATAACTAAAATTAATATTTAAATCAAATAGAGAGATATAATTTTGAATTAGGCCAACAATTTGTTTTTCTATTTTTTCTTGTTATATCATTACTCATGTGACTTAGAGAAAAATTTATATATTTTCTGAAATATTGATATTGTTATGTATATTTTTAACTTTTTTCAAGTAGTAAATTGTTTTTTTTTGTACAACCCAACACATTTTTTCTAAGGACAAAATCACGAAATCTTACTATTTTGATAAAATAATACGTTGGAGTGTATCTGGTGTAAACCAAATTAAATAAGTAAATTTTGATACACAATATTTTAATAAATGTTACCAATATAGTTGATAAAATGTTCAAACACTTTTAAATATTTATTTAGACATTAAAAATAATCAATATACAACTTTTGTATTTTTTATTATTATTGTGTCGTCACATATATTTACCAAAACAAATAACAATTAGTCAATCTAATAAAAAAATTTGTGTTTTGTTTCTCTTATTAGTTATCAATGCATATATTTACCATGAGCATTATTTTGAATTTTTTTTAATATGTGCAGGAAAAAATGTTAAAATTTTAAAAATTCATACATAACTTATATACTTTAATAAAAATAGAGTTAACAATTATCAATTATATAATTTATCTTTTAAATCATGGTTAATATTTTATGTCTATAGACCATAAAAAATCAGCTAAATGGTACAAATTTGATATTGTAAATAAAGTTCAAATCTAACTTGACGATTGTAAAATTGTTAATTTTTTTTATGATTAAACTTTTACAAGATATTGTTCTTTTATCTTTTTTTTAGCAGTAAAAATACTCATTTAATTACAAACTCTACAATATCTTTTATTGCATTTTTTTTATAACTTTAAAAATTTACAAGATTAATATTATATATATATATATATATCACCTTATAAAAAAATTAAAATTAAACCCGCGCAAAGTGGGTTTAATTAAAAGAGACTCCTGCCATGCTATTTTCTCATTATCTTCGTTCAAATTGATTTCTAATAAATATTTAAAAACTGGTATCTCCACCAAATGAATTCACTCTTCAGATTGATACTGGAGTGACCCTTTATGGATTAATTGCAACAATTGTCCTCAATCTAGCACACTTCAGTTCAGTATTTTCGATTTTCAAGTTTTTATCGTTGTTTTTTGTTTACAATACATACTTATTAATTAGTACTATTTTCTTATGGTGTAATGTTTGTTTTGTTGCTTTACCAATCAAGGTTCTTATTTGTTACCTATTAAAAAGACCATCTTATGTGTAACATTATTCACAGCATAAAGAGAATGATTAACATGGCTTTATTAATTCTACTAGCTACAAGATTAAAGATTTCACTAAAAACAACTAAAAGGGATGTTAAAATTACAAATGCTTAAACTCTAAAATTAAAATTAAATCATCAAATTATGTTAAAATTGATTGACACAAAAAAAAAAAGGTAAACTAAAGAAGTAAGCACTAGTGTCCTCAATTTCGTTATTCCATTAAAAAAATCAAAATTACATAGCATCAAAGAGAGAAAACTTTAAATTAAGGGTATAATGTTACAATTTAATGAATTTTTTCTATTTGATTTTGTAATTTTCCTTAATTTTACATGAGTGTTGTTTCTTTAATATTTGTTGATTGACGTGTTTTGTACCACAGAGATTGAGCTCAACTTCTTTGACACGAATGCTTGCGTGCGTGCGTGGGTTTTTTTATTTGTTTACTTGTTGATTTGGCTTCTTTTGTTGTTGTATGAATAAATGATGATACCATAATTAGAAACCTTACCCTTCAAAGTCTTATTCAGATTGTGTGATTCACTTATTAATTGGGTAATAGTTTATAGATGGGGAAATTCATATATGATAATTCTTCTCAATTTTTTTAATTTTGTCAATACAAATATAATTTTTTTGAAATCAATTATTTAAAGTAAATCAACTGTGAAAAAATAAAATATTTTGCTATTCTTCTAAAAGTATGTCATTTAATTTTCATGTATTTGTGTAATTTGTTCTCTTCATGTATTATTTAATTTAATTTATATTATTTTTGCAAACGTTGAAGAAGAGATCAAAGAATTCCTATAAGGGTTAGGGTTGTTGACCCACTTCCAATTGGAGACACTTTTAATTCTGCACCAACCTATTGACAAAGATGTTGATGGCTCATAGGAGGTTATCTTGGTCATTTGGCTTAAAACACAATAAGATGTAATTTTAATGAATAAGAGAGTCAAATTGGGCAACCAGTGAGCTGTGAAATTTTATATATTGATACTCACAAAAGAATTGATGGAACATACATTAATGAAAAAGCTAGAGTTGTTTGTGTAAGTAATCAATTTTTCGTATTATTTTAGTGGCATTTTATTTTTTATACTCTATGTTTTCATTTTATAAATAACCCGTGTAGAAGAAAATTGTTGAGATTGAAAGTCAAGGAAATGCTCGTGTTCAAGTATAAGAGGCAAATTTTCGACAATGAACATTCTAGTCAGGTTAAATGTGTAAGAGATGGTCTTTGGTCGTCCCAATTAGTTGGATCTACCAACCCAAGATTCTGTGATTCTTTTATTTTTTATAAAGACTAAAAGTTGTAGAAGACTTTCATATATACAAACTAAAATAAAAGTTTTAAAATTTATAGGTCCAAAAATTTATTTAAAATGTCAAATTCATCCGTTAAAATATGACTCAAAAGTATCTTTTCCAATTGAAAATATGACTCAAAAGTATCTTTTCCAATTGAAAGGATTGAGAATCCAATCATTATAAACATATTTTAGATAAAGATTAGAATATACCATTTTTGGTCTTTGCTATAATATATCATTTACCAACATAAGAGACTCTACTTAGAAAAGAAACTCTAAATACATTTATTTAATATAAAGTCCCTAATTAAGTTTAGAATAAAGCTACTAAGTAAAAAGAAACATGGAACCACACTCAATTGACACACAAGATGATAATTTTAGTAATATGAGTAGGTAGTGTATTAGTATAGATTTAATTCAATTTGGCTATCTATCTTCTACTTATCTATATTATTGTAATATGTAAATGTCTTTAAACTACTATATTTCTCACATGTCATTTCTGCAAACCTCCTCACTTTTTTACTCATAATATTGTGTACACTTATATTTCCTCTCTTAATATTTTTTATCATACTGTGTACACTCTTATATTTCCTCTCATAATATCTTTACCACTAACTTTTGCAATTTCTTTTACCAATAACATATTATCAATCTTTCAACTATCTTTTTCTATTAGCCATTGCTCACTTGTCCATTCACGTTGGTTCCATTCTGATGATTAATATGACATAAAATATATCTGAGATGGATCTTCAAAAAGGTGTGTATTTTATCCACCTATTTTTCCGTGCATTTTTATGTATATATAAACTTATTAAATATCAATTATTTTCTTTATTTTATAGTCTTCTATTGTTTGTCATTGGACCAATGGTTGCTTTCAAATATTGTTATAAGATGATAATCAGATTTCTTTTTTCCACTCATTTGTTTCCTATTTGTTGGCCACAAATATTTTTATCCTTGTCTATTTTAAAGATATATATATATATATATATATATAAAATAAGTTAAATAAGTTTTTAATCTCTATAAATCTCACTATTTTGTTTTTTAGACTTTAAAGATTTTTTGTCAACTTTTAGTTCCTAATT
>JBBPBP010000001.1:20417508-20461812 GCA_037974735.1 Cicer chorassanicum
TCTCTAATTTTAAATCAACTCTTGTGTATCTTTTGAACTTTTAAATAACTTTTTGTTGTAATATTTTGAACATGTTTCACATCTTACTTACAAAAATTTAGAATTTTTCAACAAATGGTGAATTAAAAATGATTTTTTAAGTTTTTGGCCTTTAAAAATTCATGTTTAATTTATTGCTCGATAAAAAATTCTAAGTTTTTGTAAGAAAATTTTGCACTATGTTATAAACATTACTCCAAAACACTATTTTAAAGTTTGATGGATACCCCAATTATTAATTTAAAATTAGAGGCAATTATTATTATATATAATAAAAACATAATGCAATATGTAATGATACCATTTAAAATTAATTATTCAAAACAAAAATTTAAATTTTTTATATATTAAAAATTTAGTTAGGGGAGACACACTTTCATGTAAGGTCAAGAAGAATACAATGAAATTTATATAAAACCTATCAATGGCAGAATTTCAGACTTGAACTCAAATAATAATAATGGACATAAGCAGAAGATCTGACCATATGTTTCAACCACATTGAGTATATAACTATTTAATATAATTATATTTTACAACTTGATTAAATTCTATAATTAAGATATTTTCTTTTATGTTTATATTTTTAATTTATAATTATTTTTATTTATTTTTTAATTTACTTTAAAACAATATTTTAATTAAAGGAATTCACTATTTATATTGATACTAGAAGTGATTTTTTATAGGTTAATTGCGGTAATTTCCCTCAATCTAGTGCACTTGGGGTCAGTATTTTCAAGTTTTCATTGCTGATTTTTGTTTACGATACATACTTATTAATTAGTACTACTTTCTTGTGGTTAGTGTTTGTTTTGTTAGCTAGGCAATCAAGGTTCTGATTTGGTAGATATTGAAAAGACCATCTTATCATCTTACCATTTTGTTATTATTCACAACATTAAGAGGATGATAAACATGGTTTGATTAATTGTACGGGATAATACATCAAAGATATGGGCCAAGAAAGATTAAAGATTTTATTAAAAAAAACTAAAAGGGATATTAAAATTACAATTACTAAAACTTCAAAATTAAAATTAAAAACATCAAATTTTGTCGTAATTGATTGACACAAAATGCCCTCTCGGGGTTTAGGGTGCAGAAGTTTATTGCTCTCTTCAGAAAAATCATAATCGGTACAGATATACTTATGGGTATCAAGATGATAGTATCACCTCGAGTGATTATGCCTCTGATAAAATATATTTTGACACGATTCTCGAACATTCTTCTCCTGTCAATATTAACTCGTCGACCACTATTGTTTTTGAGTGAGAAACTATTGTACTTATTTATTGTGGACAATTATAAATTTATGTGTGTATGCTCTCAAGAGATTGACGAGTCAAAGGAGTCTATCCTTGAAGTGGAAACCGATAAACATGTTTTGTAGGACTGAAAATTAGAAAGAATGTTGTTAGAGGGGATTGAGGTTAAATTGGTAATGCAATTTTTGCAAATAGGTTGATTTTGTTTTAAAAAAATGGAGAATTAGAAAATAGTGGGATTTGCATGTATTCTCTAATAGTTTTTGCATTTGTTACCATGTTTTTGTTAATACTAGCTAGTGCTTAATATAAACTTTGGTTTAAAAATAAACTTTTATTGAATCGTTTGTTTTGGCAATAGTTGTAGCACCAATTAATCGGGAGGTTTTACCGAAACACGTAATACTCTTGACGGAATCTTTGAATTTGACCTTGGTACTGTATCGGTTTTCTCAAAATTGTCATCAAGAAAAATAGCACCCAAAGTTTTTTCTCATCGCTTGAAAGGAGATGTTAATGGAGGAGGCATTCTAGTTCTTGATGCAATTACATATCCAAATATTGTATATAGTCTAATCGTCTCATTGCACTATGTTTTCTTTTGTACTTTTTTCCCATTTTATTTTTTTAATTTGTGGTTCATTTCTTTCCCCTCCAATTCTCTTTTAGTATGTTTGAATCAACTTGGTGGCGTGTGAGAACTTAAACTTGAAGTTTGACTCTAAAAATGAATTTGAATATAGCTGCCATTGAGTAAAATCCATGTTGGGTCTTCACTCGTCTCTTTTAATGTGGGTTTTTTTAACCTATCTTTTGTTATTTCATTAATTCAATTTGAGTAAAATAATTTTAACTATTTATATATGATGATTTATATAGGACTACTTGATTTTTTTATAAAAGAAAAACAAAAATGTAATCAATGGCCCACAGTTTATTTTGCTTCCTTCTTTGGTTACAAACAAGGCAAGTTGAACAATGAACAGTGCTCTACTGAATAATTTTTTGGGTAAAGTTTTCAAAGAAAATAGTAAAAGTAAATGTTGCGAAAATATATTGCACCAAAAAGCAAAATGTGAAATGGGATTTTGATGGTGTTTGCTAACTAATTTATCACCCTCTTCCTTGTAGAGGTGGGCAAATAAATAAAAAAATAGAACTAGTTTAGTGAACCAAACCGAATATAATCACTTTTGAATTAAACCGATTTATAAAATTGAGAATCAAATTTTATTTTCGAATCAGTTTTCTTAACATAACTGATTTTTAAATAATAGAATTGAACTGGAACCAAACTATAACCATAATTTATTAACTTAGTTTATCAAATTATAACCATAACTTACAAGTTTCCTAAAATCGAAATGAAGTCATTGTCGCTGCCACCGTCGCCCACCACCACTACAAATAGAAAAGTTGTTGCCACCTATCATCTCTACGATTAACAACAACACTCAATTTTCTTTCTTCGCTCAACAAGATTTGTACCTCCGTCTTCCATAGTGTACGCTCAGGTATTAATCCACATTCGTCTTACCATTTTCATTTTCGTTTTTAGGTTTTCGTTGTTTTACCATTTTACATTTTGTTCCAATAACCTCCGTCTTAACACTGAGTGTGTTTTGCCATTTTTGTTTTCTTCGAATATTGGTTGTTTCATGAACTCTTCAATCAAATATAGGTTTTGTTCTGCTGTGAGTTAGGAGTAGGTTTTTTCATGAACTATTCATTAGTAATCTAAAAATATATGTTGTTTCATGAACTCGTCAAATATAGATTTTGTTCTGTTGTGAATTAGGAATAGGTTATTTCCAATACAGTTGTACTTTTCAAAGTTGGTGTTGTTTGTTATTTCTTTTTGTTTGATTCTCTTCTCAATTTGATATTGCTGACATTTAATATTAGGGAATGTGCCAATTGCTCTAATTTTGGTTCTTGCAAAGAGTAGTGTTCTGTTGTTGGGTCTAAATTTATGAGAGGAATGATAGAGAGAGGTTAATCCATGATAAGGGGTTAGTTTGAGTTGGAAAAGTAACATTTAGCGTAAATATGGAGTATTATTATTCGGCCATTCAATTTTATTCATTACTTTTTCACTATCAATTTGTAATAATCCACATTGTTGTTAATTAGTTTGTGCCCTCCATTTCATTTTGCTTAAAATTTCATTTTTATATCTTTTTTGTTTGAGCTATAGGCTAAAATCTAACTTAACTCACTTAGTTTTTCTTAGTGAGTAAGTAAGTTAGAGTCATATTATTGTTATTATTATCATTACCATTTATGTTTTTATTTGTTTTAGGTCAACTCTTATTTTAACTTATTTGTCATATCATGTGCAAATGCAGAATTTAACTTAGATGTAGACTTTTTTATCATATTTATTTAAACAGATGTTGTCAATAGGTGATTATGTGGACTCTCCATCTATGGAAAATGAAGAACATATTGCTACCACTTTGGTTTTCCCTCCTAGTGAAGCTATATCAACTCCTCTTCGCAAGCATGGAATCACTTTACTAAAGTGTCTAATTCAGGTCAAAGGACCAAATGTCATTATTGTGGAAACCTGATTAAATTCAAGGATGGGACAAGTGACATGACTATGCATTTGAAAAGATGTAAGGACCACCCTGATAATCAAGAATGCAAAAGGCAAAAAACATCTCCCTCAACAAAGTTTGACCAAGAGGCATGTCGATTAGAGCTTGTGAAGATGTTTGTAGTCGCAAAGCTTCTTTTTCGATTTGTGGAGAATGTATTTTTTCGAAACTTTGTGAATGTCTTACAACCACGGTTTGATATTTCATCCCGCTCTACATTAAGGCGTGATATTTGGTCACTTTATGATGCGGAGAGGGAAAGACTTAAAATTTTCATCTCAAAGCATAGTGGGAGGATTTGTCTTACGACGGACACATGTATTTCTATCCAAAATCTAAGCTATATGAGCCTAACTGCACATTTCTTTGATAAAAAATAGAATTTGCACAAGAGAATCCTGATTTTTTTGTCAAATCACAAGCCACACAGGAAAGTTCATGGCTAAGGAAATTGAGACATGTTTAAATGCTTGGGAGTTGAATCATGTCTTTAGCATAACAGTAGATAAGGCATCGTCTAACAACAGCGCAATTAAATTTATGAAGAAGTGGATGAGTGCAAGGAACTGTTTGCTCTTGAACGGAGAATATATCCATATGCAGTGTTGTGCACATATCTTGAGTTTGATTTTAAAGGAAGGCCTGAAAGATGAGGACATTTCCATCACAAGAATCTGCAAAGCAGTCAAGTATGTGAGATCGTCTTCAAGATTGATAAGGTTGAAGGGATGCGTTGAAAGGGAGAAAATTTCTTATAAAGGTCTCATATGTATAGATGTGGAAATCATATGGAATTCTACATATTTGATGTTAGAAATGGTTGTGAAATATAAAAAAAATCTTTGATTTGTTAGAAATTGTCGATGCTAAGTATGTCAAATAACTATCTAAGCATAAAGGCCATGTAGTACCTCTAGCAAAGGACTGGGACTTTGCTAATACGATGTTTCCCTTTTTAAAGATTTTCTATGACGCTACTATTCGTATTTCCGACTCTTCATATATATAAAGGAGGTATTTGTCATTGAAAGGAAGATTCAGGATTAAGCGAGTACAATGATGCAATCATAAAGTCAATGGGGATTAGTATGAAGAGTAAATATGACAAGTATAAGGGCAATGCTGATGGAATGAACATGATGTTATTGATTGCCGTTGTACTGGACTCGACTTGCAAATTGGGATATGTTAACTACTTTTTTGATTATCTTTTTGAAGTAGATGGTGAAGCATTGAAGACGAAATTGTCATCTTCCTTGAAATCAATTTGTCGAGAATATGAAAGGCATGGAAGAACGTTCTCAAAGTATGGGAGAATCATAACTAGAGGAAGATGATAATGATATACATGGTATGGGCTTCTATATAAAATCAATTGGACAAAGAATTGATCCAAAGTCTGAGCTTGATAAATACCTTGTTGAATAGTGTGAATCATATTTTGTGGAGTTGGACATTCTGAATTGGTGGAAAATCAACTCAACTAGATTGTTCATCCTTTCAAGTGTTGCTCATGAGATGTTAGTCATCCTTGTGTCTACTGTAGCATCGGAGTCTCCTTTCAGCACTGGAGGTAGGGTGTTGGATCCTCATCGTAGTAATCTTACACCTATTATAATGGAAGTGCTTGTTTGCACTCAAGATTGACTAAAAGGATCTCCTTTCTCAGATCTATTTGATGAGGACCTTGAAGAACTTGAAACCTTTGAGAAAGGTAATTTTGTTATAATATTTTTAGTTCTACAAACTTTGTATTATATTTTAAGTTTTTTGAAAAATAATGAAGTACTCTTTTTTGCAGAGATGATTTCCTCAATGCTCTATGCAACAACATATGCTAGCATCATTAGTCTTGACGATTGAAGACATTTGTTTCTATTTTATTTTCTATATGAGTTTAGGATTAATTGTATTTGAAGTAATACTTCTGAAGTAAAGGGATTATTTGAGTTTAGGGATCATACTTTTGAAGACTATTTTCATATTTGGAAGTAATTTCACAACATTGATGGTATTTTGTTTGAAAAATACTTTGAAAAGCCTTAGAATTTGCAAGTTTTGTAAACCTTTTGAACAATATATTTTATATGGAGATGGTTTGAATTTGAAAAGCCTTAGAATTTGCAAGTTTTGTAAACCTTTTGAACAATATATTTTATATGGAGATGGTTTGAATTGAAATTTAAATTATTAGCTTCATGATTTTAGAAACATGAGGAGTATGTTTACATTTTCTTAAAAGTTAACATGCTGATTCATTTTCTCATGAATATGAGTTTGAGGATGTGGAAAAAAGATTATATAGTGTTTTTTTAGAAATAATTAGGGTAATTATGTAAAATTTGGCCTATAGGAACAAAACAAAAAAACCTATATGAATAAAATAGTTTGGTTCAGTTTGATACAAAAGCAGTTTGGTTCGGTATCATCTATATTGTAACTGTTCAGTTTGCCAATTTTTAAGTAATTTTAGTTCAGTTCAATTTTTAAGTAATTTTAGTTCAGTTTAGAATTAACTATGTCCACCCCAACTTTCTTGTATGGTTGACTGTTGGTCAGTCATTTCTTCGTATCACTTTCGGATTCATACTTCCATTTCATAAAAGAATGCATTACACAATTTTTAAGATGCAAAATTAAGTTTATTGTGTAATTAACTTGTTTTTTCAATTTTCTTATTAAATAGAATTTATTTTAAATACTTTAAAAATTATCTATATCTATTGACAAAATAATTATTGTGGTCCCTTAATTTCAAGTAACAATTTTGTCTTTTTTTTTCTTTTCAATTTGATCATTTATGTTTTAAAAATGTCTAACATTGTTATCATTTTTTACATAAAATCAGAAAATTCATCGTCATCTTCAAACAAAACTCAAAATTAGTTATTATCTTCAACAAAATCTATATTTTCATAAAATTCATTACTCAAATATTCAAATAAACTCATATTTCCATCTCCAACAAAATCAAATTTTTATCATATTAAACATTGTTTGAATTGTTACTTTCATTGTCCACTTTTAAGATGCAAAATTAATTTCACTGTCTAATTAGCTTGTTTTTTCGATTTTCAGACTTTAAAAATTATCTACATTTATATTTTAAAATATTTTTGCACTCGCAGCTACATATTGGCTTTTCTCAGGAAGAAAAGGAAGTATAATTGACAGTCGAGAATACAAAAACTCACTCTAAACTTTTTAACAGGGATCACCCTTCCTTTTATCTTTTTCCAATTTTCTTATTATAAAAGAAACTTTTTATAATCTCACTCTATATATTTTTCTCTCATCAAATTTTCATTCCACAACCAAATCTCCAAGAAACAATGCAATAACAATTTCTGGTATGGTCATTACTTTTTGTCACAAACAAAAATTACACAGCATGTTTGGTTATAATTATCTTCACCACAAGAGTGACATTTTGCGCTTTTGGGACACTTTTGATGAAAGCTTCCCTTCCTTCAGTCAAAATCGATTTTGGCATCACTAAACGGACAAACTAACAGACTGACTATCTTTCATTATCCATTAAATTTTTACATTACAGCATTCAGCCCTATCGATCACATTCTTTAAAATAACATACATGGTCAGTAGCAATGCATCAACTGACTGCACATTCATCACTTAATTTCCATTATTGGAAGATGCTTTTTTCTTCCTCCTGTTCTTGGGCTTTACAGCATCCTTCAGAGTCTTACCTTCATTACTCTGCCCAGCAGTTGGAGCTGTGTCAATTGGTGTAGAATCTGTCTTGATTTCCTGTGGTGGTTCTTCCGGCTTAGTTTCCTGTCTCGAATCCTTTTGTTTACTAGGAGTTGATTGTCCAGCTGATTTTACAACAGTTCTAATCAGTGAAATTATCTACCTCTATCTTCTCATTAGACTACATAAATAAGTTTAAAAGGATAATGAACAATTGAAATCTAAAAGGAGAGTCTAACCAAAATCAACAAGAGAAATGATGCATATTTAAACCAAACCCGTAATGAAACTACCTGAGATTTATGGCTGTGTAAAGTAATGGGTGGTTTACTCTTCTCAGCCACTAAATTATTGTTTTAAGACGGGCTTGTGAAGGTTTTTTTTGCGTATGCATAATTTCTCAATCAACAAAGCCTCCAAACTCTCATAAGATTTTTAAGTGGATGTCTTTTAAACAGAATGGGTGGCAAATAATTCTAAAGCATCCAATTGGATAATTTTATCCAAACAAATGAGAGGCCAAAGCCCAAAGTACTGCAACGAATTCAGTGTTCGGGATTTGGAAATATCCTCAAGTGCAAGCAAATAGAGTCATTGGTTTAAATGTTTAATCAAAAGCCACGTGACAGCCAAGATCATAGTGAAGATGAAAGAGAAGCAATTACCACGAGAAGCTAGAGAAGCTTTTAGAAGATCTGAATTGACACACTCTGAGTAGGGATCCCTGAGAAGTGAAAGAACAATAGTGGCAAGATATGAAACGTATTTTTACTAAAGTTTAAAAGAGCAAGTATACATTTTTCCTCAACATAGACAAAACTGAGAATGGAAGAACCAAAATGACCTGTAATAGTACTTAATAATTTCAGCAGTTCACTTTCTAGGAATGTTACTTTAACATGCTTATGCCATATATGTTTCCATATTATTCTATCCTTTCACAATTAACGATAAATAAAGTTCGGTTTAATAAAATGTTCTTATAATAGATTTATATGAAAGAAATGAACTAGAAACAACTAGACTATACTATCAATAAATTTAAAAAAATCCAAAGTTATTAGTTCTTGGCAACTGATACCATACCAACTTGAGGGACCACCAATGAAATTATTTGAGCCTCCGTCCTTCTTCTTACTCTGTACTTGTCCCGATGATGTGGTATCACATTCCATAAAATTTGCCTCATCTTTCAGCTTCAATTGGTCTAGATGACTACCATCTTTACCATCATCTGATTGATTTTGTTTTCCCTCTAATTTGACAGTGGTTCCACATACATCCATTGCAATAGAGGAGGAATGGCGTTTAATCTTCTTTAGTGCCCTTTCAGTGTTGTGCTTCTCAACCTACATCAATTTCAGACAACAAGAATTGTTCAAATTATTTAGCACCAGCATAGTTTAGCACCTAACACAAAATGGGGCATGAATTGATGATATTAACTAAATGCATCGTTCAGTTCATAAGAATTAAAAGCAAGCAAGATCCTCAAAGCTAAAGCATAAAAAAAGAGAACTCACTGCATCCTTTATCTTGGTTGTAGTATCACCAGCTTTAACATGAGCAAGTTTCAAGCAATGCATGATAACCCGCTGACTGACTCCCTGCCCCCCCGGCTTTTGAATGGCACAAACCTCACCATTAGCATTAAGTGTTGCAGTCATACGTCCAGTCATTACAGCCTCTTCATGGTATGTCGGATCCAAGACCTAGAGAGTGTCATATAAAATCAAAGGACCCTTATCTCGTATATGTACCAAAATCAAGAAAAGCATGTATTAGAGAGAGAGAGAGAGAGAGAGAGAGAGAGAGAGAGAGAGAGAGAGAGAGAGAGAGAGAGATATCTGTACCACAAGATTCTCATTACTGAAAAATCCAAATGTGACAGCAACAGGAAGATGATGTATAATCAAAGGGAGTGGCTCGCGCACCTGCAATGCATATTATAGATAACAGTTGTGAAAGTTAAGAAAACAGGGGCAAAGCAAAAGGAAACACTGTTAAACTGAGGAAGCTAACCTCAGGAGGATGTACTATAACTTGCTGACCATCCTCTCCCCCCAACGAGCATTCAGGCCTTCTGAATGTCAAGAGAGAAGCCAATGCAGCAATATTTGCAGCATCAACAAGATTCCTATTCACAAATTCAAAAAATAGTAACAATTAGCCATAGTTATAGATAAGCAAATTAACAAGTTGAATAAGAAAAAAGAAGAGAACAGAAGTAAAGCTGATTCGCACCCTGCATTGTCCAGTATATGGATATCAATGCGAATGGCCCATACAAGCTTGGCAGAAAGAATGCAGAGTGATTCAGTGTCAATGGCTCTGCTTTCCCGAAAACCGCGGTCTATAATGCGTCCTAACTCAACAGCAGATTCTCCAGGACGGCCAGGCTCAAAGGAAGGATCAGCCATGGGAGAGAACTCAGTGAAGATGGAAAGTGAGCCTTCATTGGGCCTATCCCTGTAAGGCTGCACAAGTTGAGCACTCACAAAACTCATCACACGTGTCTCACCCAATTGGACCTCGGCAGAGCCATCATCCTTCCCAAATTTAATGTTCAACTTGCGATAGTCCAAGGGGCCACGGCCATCCACTCGAAGGTCTGATAGCAGAGCACTTTCAATGAATTTCTTTTCGTTAACTGTCAACCGCCAACAATTAGCTAATCTCTGCTCCATTCCTCTCTGCTTAACAAAAAAAATAAGCCTGATAACCAAGTAAGAGTGCAATAAAAAGAAACAAGGCTAGACATGGAAGAAGCAGATGGAGAGTGATGTGGCTAAGCAATAACCAAATTTGTACTTTCTTCACAGAGAGAGACACGGCAGAATTATTTAAGTAATGACTGCATAGTAATGCAAAAAAAACAACATTTTGTTTAATGTTTATTAAAAGATTACTATATATGTTTTTATATATTTTGGAGTTAAGAAAAAGGTAAAAGTGAAATGAGGATTGATGAGATGATGAAGCATACGGTTACAATACCTGTAAAATCAACGACCTTGTTAAATTCCAGGAGTGCAACAATGATCTAACAATAAACTAAATCCAATCTGCAAAATAAAATAAACAAGCATTTATTTCAGATGAATACTAATAGATAACTAGATCTGATTGAGAAAAAAAGAGAATAGAAAAAGATCCTAAAACAACAAAGGTTTTAATAAGTTATCTTCAAACAACTATGAGACCAACATGTTCCAAAAACAACAAAGAGATGGTAAAATATTAGAGATAAAAGTTAGAATGGGAAAATAAATCCCCTGTAAGATAAAACAGCTTCAGTTCTAACTAATTTAGCTTTTAGAAGGTTCTGTTAAGATGAGTTAGTTCAAGTCAGTTAGGAATTGTTAGACTCTGTTACATATCTCTAACTATAAATGGAGATCACCTTCTTGTAATCCATAATTTTTCAAGTAATGAATATTCAGTTACAGATTTTCTCTCCACTTTCTCCCAATATGAATCTTAACATAAAATAACTAGTAGCTTTTTAAAAGCTCATAAAGCTATGTATCACCTTTTTGAAAATATATTGTCCATGCTCTGTATGCTACATTTTCTTTTTTTATGAACGTTTATGGTATGATTACAGAGTCTCTTAATACTAATAGCTTCCACTTTAAGGAACAAATAAAGTTAATTAATGCATCTTTGTTCTCTAAAGCCTTCTAAACTGAACAAATATTTTATAAACTTGTCATGTTCAAGTAAAGTTCACTGAGAATAAAGCTTGAACAGGTCTTATTCAACTAGATTTTCTTTATATAACTTATATTTTAGACATATTAATATTATCAGTGTGGCAAGAATCTTCCCATGCAGGTTATGGTTGTTCAAAACCTTACCACACAACTTAAGTAAAGGCAAATCTGTGAACCAGTCATGAAGCAATAGATAACAAAACAACAAGCACAAACAAAACACTTTATAAACATATAGAGAAACAGGGTTTTGCAGCTGCCAAATTGTATTGAAATCACATCCGACCTAGACGACTTCATCACTGTTACTGGCTGTCGACAATGAACTCCAGCTGCATTTTCTCGGTCATGGGCGAAGCTTGAACAAAAATATTGCGGGTGCCAAGATTTTAAATTTTGAGAAAAAGGGACATGCAATTTTAGTATAAACTAGTTTTGCACTGACGTCAATAATAATCTAGCATTTTGCAGTTATTTTTAAATTGCAGTTATAAAAGTGAGCTTAGGTAACATTATCATGAGGAATGTCGGTATATCTCCATTAAACTCTTATGCTCCATTTGAGAGTTTAGGATAGGAGGGGAGAGGAGTGTTTTGGAAAATAGGAAGGATAAAACAGAAGGTGAAGGAAGATAGTCCCCAACTTGAATGGGTTTAATTTTCTTCATAATACAAAATCCTCTTAAATTGGGAGAACTCAAAAAATGTATTGGAGGAGGGTTTTCGAGAGCTTGGATAATTTTTTCAAATTATTTTCATCTCTTTGTAGTAATCTCAAAACTAAAAACATATTAGTAATTTAGTCATATGTATCCCCTTTCTCATTCTCTACAAAAATACTTAAACACTCTCAAATAAGTTGGAAGATTACTCTCTCCTCCCCTCCAAACTGCCAAACGGAACTTACATTTTAATGCATAAATAGAATATATAATATCATGCAGAAAAGAACCTAGCAACAGCAAATCAATTCAATTGGCACAGAAAATCGTTTCATACAATGAAGCAGCAGCAGAAAAGTAAAGAAACAAAATCGAATGTCTGAAGAAACAAAATCAATTTTGAAAGAAGAAGTAAGGAAGGATTCAACTTACTGTTCCTTGAGGGACGAATGGGGAAGCAGTCACAGACGCACGCAGAGACAGAACAGAGATAGGAAGCACCGCGCACTATAGGAGCACTGAACGGAGCGGAAAGAGACGCAGTTGCAGAAGGAGGGTGTGGGCGGCCGCGGGACAGTGGCTGGGGTGATGAAGCAGTGATGAATCACCCTTATGACACAGGTTTTGGGGTTTTGGTCGAAGGGTAGGGTGTTGTAATTTTTAATTAAAACGAGGGTTTTCAAAGGGTAGGGTGTTGGAATTTTAGTTTGAAGAAATTAAAATAACTTTTTATATATGTACCGTTTGATCAAAATCAAACGGTTGAAATTGTATAACTCCGTGCAGTCACACTGCATTCAATCAAAATTCATTGTTTATGATTTTGTTTTTTTCAGAAATTTAGAATTTTAAAAAAAAATATTAAATATAAATTTAATCAAACATAAAAACTTAAAAAAATCATATTTAATTCAGGTCTTGTTAAAAAAATTTAAATTTATGTGGGAGATATTTTTATAATGTTATGAACATACATACAAAAAATCATCTAAAAATTCAAACGATACATTTGAATTCATTTAAAAGCAACGATCAAAATTGTTGACTGAAAATATTTGAGAGACCATTGTTTGTAGAAAAAATTTAGAATGATTAAAAACGAAATATGGTATATTTATATGGATCAAAAACTTATTTAACATTTAAAAGTATAGGTATTGAATTTAATGTGTTTATTTTATGTATAGATGTTCCTAATTTATCATTACTTTGAGGTTTCATTTTATAAAATAATTTAGTAGTATTAGACGTATGTTGAAAAAATAAAGAAAATATATCTAGTAATTTAAAAGGAGTTTATATTTAATGGCTATTTGGTGTACTATGTTATTATCTTCAAAAGAGAAGCTTTTTCTTTTTCAATAATCTCTTCCAAAACTATAATTTATGTTATCTTGGTAGTTTCACATTAAGAAATATCTTTTAAGAATGATCTATTTCTTGATTTCAATAAACATGTGACTATGTTGAAATTCAAGGAAGCCTTGTTTTCTATTAACTCTAATAAAGCTCATGGTCTTGACGACTTTTATTTCATCCTTTTCAAAATCTTTTGGTGTTCTATGGAAAAAGATGTTTGAGAGATGACTATTAAGACTTTTCATTTGGGTATCATTGATATCCATTTAGCAAAAGCTTATTGTCCTTGTTTCTAATATGGATATTTCTAGTAGCCTCAATAACTTTAGACCAACCATTTTGTGCAATGTCCTCTCCTCCTCAAGTTCATTTATAAAGTTTTGGTTAGGAGGATAAGGTCACATCTAGACTATTTGACTGACTCTCTTCACATTCAGGGTAACTTTATCTTCAACAAACGTACTACAAACTATGTTTTGATTGCCCATTAGATTGTTTGTCGCATGCATAAGAAAAAAGGTAAAGTATGTCATCTTCTCTTTTAAATTGAATTTGAAAAAGTTTATGACCGTGTTGATTGGACCCTTTTGAAACTTGCGTTACAAGAGATTGATTTTTTTTCTCATGCCATCATCAACCTTGTTATGAGTTGTGTCACTTCATTTACTCTTACACTGGAGTGGAATGGTGAGAAATTGAATCTTTTTCTCCTAACATGTTGATTGATGATTTTAGATGACGTGTAAAAGAAAAATGACCATCTATCGAGGTCTCTAAAAATGGACATGCCATCTCTCACTTGTTCTTTGTTGATGATTATCTTGTTTTCACCCAAGTTAAGACCTCTCATGTGAGACTTATTAAATAGGTACTTCATGACTTATACATACGATTTTGGTTTAAAATTTAATATCTAAAAGTCCAAGTTTTTTACCCTTCCAAGACCATTACAAAGACCTAGGTCAACAAATCCTCTTCTAATGTGGATTTCCAGCACACTTACAACCTTTGAAAGTAATTTGATTTCCCCCTCGTTACAAGTTGAGTTACTAATAAAGATTTTGATTATATTTTTAATACACTTAATGATAAACTTGTATGTTGCAAAAACAAATTCTTATTAGGTCTAAAAGGGCGACCCTTGCAAAATTAGTGATTACTACCATTCTCATATATTTTATGCAAAATCATTGGTTTGTTTGCGACAACATATTGATGTTTGTGTCTAAAAAATTTATTTGGAAAGCAAACTTAAACAGTCATTAAGAAAATTAAGATACTATTACTAAACAAAAAAAATTGGTAGTCATGGAATTCATTATGCGATAGCTTCTAATATTTCTCTTTTAGAAAAGCATTTATGAGATTTGCTTCATGATCCGAATAAACTTTAGGTTCAACTGTTTGCCAAATATTTTCACAAGTCTCATTTTTGTTAAGGTCAAACCTTTTTATATGTGTTTTAATGACAACAAACCTTATGAAATAAATGTATAGTTTTATGAATTGTGATCTACTGATGTTTGAACTTGAGTTTTTGTTGGAAGAACAAGAATTACATAAGTGGACTAGCTTGAAGTCACTCACTAAACAAGTGTATTGTGTCAACTCAACAATAAAAGTGACATCAGAAGATTACACTAGTAGTTTCATAAGCTTCATAAAGATATTCAAAGATTACAATTTGAACCCTAATAGCTTCAACTGACAGGATGACAAAATCATCATAGCTTTCAAGATAATCCTACAATGATGGGTCATCAACAAGAATACAAGTATAGTTACACTGGCAGAATCGAACATATTTGGAAGGTACAATAGGGGATGTATTTTGTTACCACACCATTTGCAAGCAATGTACTTAACCATCATAAATAATTGAGGAGCTTGTTGGAACCAAGTTGGTCTTACATTTAGAGTTTTGATGTTAACAAAAGTATTTTATGAGAACAATATATTTGACTTCAAAGAGTATGAAAGAAGATTCATGTTTTTGAAGAAAATCTAAAATAAGATTTGATTCAAATTTATAATTGAAGAAAATCTTTGACCAAGTTGAAAAGAAAATATGGTCAACATTTGAAGAAGATTTGAAGAATATTTGATCAACATTTAATGGAAGATTTGAAGAATATTTGGTCAACATTTTATGAAGATTTGAAGAATATTTTATCTACATTTAATGAAGATTTGAAGAAGATTTGAAGAATATTTGATCAACATTTTAAAAAAGATTTGAAGAATATTTGATCAACATTTTATGATGATTTGAAGAATATTTGATTTGAAAAATTTACAAAGTCAATCTACACAAAATAAGAACAGAATCATTCTGAAGAATTTACAAAGTCAATCTACACAAAATAGGAACAAAATCAATTTGAAGAATTTACAAACTCAATCTAAACAAGATACAATTCAGAATTAAATAAGGACTAAATTGAAGTCGAAATTTGCACTATAAATAGACACTCAAGGCTGAAGGAGAAAAGCATCGAAAAGCAGAAAAGAGTAACTCAAGCTCAAAGTTCTCAATTCATCTTAGAGTTCAAAGAGAGAAACACTTGTTCAAGTTAGAAATATTTTCTGAGTGTTATTTTCTTAAAGTGTGAGAGTTATTATGATTATCAGCTTTGTTAGAAGCAACTACTCAAGTTTCAATCTCTTGTATCCAACCCGATTGTGGTTTAGTTCCTTCTTCAATCTGGGGTCGTCAAGTTGTTAGGAGAAGACTTGGCTTGTAGGGTCAAGGTGGTTAGTTCCTCAAAAGTCTGGGGTTGTCAGGTTGTTTGGGAAGACTGGCTTGGAGGGTCAAGTACTTTGTAATTCAAGGTTTTTGAATTAGTGGATTAAAGCCTTCTGAATGAGGGGACTGGATGTAGCCAACTTAGTGGTGAACCAGGATAATTCTACGCGTCAAATTATTTATGCTTTCATTGTTTGCTGCATCTAAATTCAATTGCTTCTACTCCAAGTAAGTCACCAAAACCAAACTAATTTTTAATTATTTATAAATTATCAAAAAGTTATCAACTTTGTGCAAACACAATTCAACCCCCATTCTCGTGTTCGCACCTTCAGAGCTTAATTCATATAAATAAATAATACTATCCTTAAGCTGAGGATAATCATCGCCAATATGTTGCATCTCAATCACACATAAAATCTCTTGGAAGAAGTCAAGAAGAATTACGAGTCAAGATGTGTCTATATGAAAATTAGAGGATGAAGTATCAAGATTAGAGGATGAGTATTCTTCACAGTCTCATATCCGAGTATAAACTCGACGATGGACATTCATCATAACTCAGATTCGAGGATGAATATTCTTCACAATCTTAGATGTGGGGATAAATATTTATAAAAGTCTTCATATCACAATTATTGAAAAAGTAATTGTCATAAAAATACAAAAGAACAAAAGTTGACTAGTTGTTCACACTATTCAAGATTTACCAAAAATAAGAGAATAAGTGACATCACATAAGTTACGAACTCTTATGTGGGAGATAAGAACCTTAATCCTCGCACTTAACATAACATGAGGATGAACTCTCGAAAAAATCATCCTCTCGTATATAAAATTGAGGTCTTATGTGAGCAATACAAAAACATTGTTAGCATTGTTCAAATTTGTATAAAAAACCTTTGAAATAAGAAAAGTACATTAGTCATGATTTCCAATGTATTGAAAACAAGAAGAAACTTTCTCATCCATAATAGATCAAAGGGATAATAGGAATGTCTTCTACAAATTATATTCTAGAAGGTGATGTACTTGACATGAAATGCACATTGCTCAAAGTGGTTGGAAAAAGGGGAAGCAAAAAACAACAATCACATCAAGACTCAAGAAAATAAAAGATTAATCCTCGTACTTAAACCAGATATGAGGACAGACCATAACAATCATCCTCTCCACATACTTAACACGAGGATAAATGTTGAAGTGACAGTTTGCAACTAAAGACAAGTCCAATGAAACTTAGTAAGTCTCCAATAACTAAGACTCAAGAAAATAAAACCTCTATCCTCGTACTCAAATAAGATATGAGGGCACACCATAGTAGTTATCCTATCAGCATACTTAACACGGGGATAAAAAGTTGAATGACAGTTTTGCAAACAAAGATAAGTCCAAGGAACCTTAGCAAAGTCTCAAACAACTATGTTTTGCTAATCCATATGTTTGAAGCTCCAAATGCAACTATAAATATAGAATTATTAATCTTCAAAGATTAAGAGAACCGTATACAAAAAAATATCTAAGTTATTCAAGTTTATCATCATTCTCTTTATTCTACACACACTTTTCCAAACTTAAACAGATCTGACGGTCATTTTTATTGAGTGTGTTATATACAACTTCATATCACTATCTTATCTTAGAAAGTTGTAATATGATCACAAACAAATCAAATACATTAATAATTGTATATCCTCAAGTTGATATAAACTTGAGTTATTGTGTAAGCCTGGTGAGCCTAGTAGAATACAATATCATCATTCTCTTTAATTTGTTTTATTCACACCCTTATCACACATATTTCAAACTAATATTCTTCTTCTTCTTCTTCTTCTTGTGACATTCACTTCTACTTCAATTTTAACTAATCAATCCAAAGCTAGTGACTCTTATACTTGGTCCTCGTTTTTGATGTCCTTGGATGCTTTATATTAAGGGTTTATTACAAGACTAGCCATGGTGAGACGTCTTATGGTATGACAATTGAATGAAATATATATATATATATTCTTGTCACTAACTTGTAAGTTAAAGATAATTTTTAGGATAACTTGCCACTCTAATATACTTGCTACTCAAATTTCTCTTGACATCCATAACTCTATCAACAATTGTGTTTGCTATCCACAATCCTCTAATAGATCATTTAGGGTGAGTCTTCTTTTGGCACATACTTAGCTAGAAGTGGTTATATGTAGTCCGTTGGGAGATAGATTACTAAAAGGCTTTATGAAAGGATTTGGTCTTGGATTTAACACCTAAAAATTCATGTAAATATCTAATTTTTTTTAGATGATATTTCATTCAAATCTTTCTACAAACCAATTATGGCACACAAATTTAAAATATTTGAAAAGTTCATAAATTTTATCTGTTTTCTTTATATCTTTAGACTCGTAAAATAAAAATCGATAAAAAAAGTATTTCTCACATATGATACTTGAATTGCCACATCAATATTTTTTGTATATTCACATAAATTGAAATAATACATATTTTTGTTCAAAAATTACAAATATATGTAAAAGTGTAAGAGTTGCTACCAACATTTTATTCCCTCCATTCTCAATTATAAAAAGAAAAATAAAAAGATCAATATCAATAAAATTATTTATTACTATCACTTTTTAAATATTTTTGCAAATATATACTATTTATAAAAAAGTGTGAGACATAAATACATCTACTAATATTTAAAAGAAAAACATTAAATAAAAAAATAATTTAAATATTAAATACATCTTAAAAATCAGTCCAAAATTCTGTTAGAAGTGGGACAAGAGGCAGTATCAACTTGAGTAAAATTAAATTTGGATTTTTGAAGGTTTCAAAATTCAGCTTGTGAATAAAACAATTCTGATTGGGAGAGAAGACATCATGATCAATAAAGATAGGCCAGTCATGTAGAAATCACCCGACCAAGAGACGGTCCTGATTCAACAGGAAATCGTTTTCATAAAAATGGATCAAAATAATGAAGAGACAGCATATAAATGAATTACAGTAATTGATTGGTTATTAATTGATTATTATTAACAGTATGAGTAGTATTCATCCTTGCTTGTTCTTGGTTCCTTTTCAGTTGAGCTGAGCTCGGGTAGGGGTGAGGCAGTGTAAGTAAATGGCCACCTCAACCGCCGCATGTCTCTTCTGTCACTTCCCAAACTGCTTCTTCACACATTCCTTTGCTCGCACCATCAACAACAGCAACTGCATGTTCTCTCTAACGCATCTCTCAACCACTCGCACTCACTTCCACCTCCTCGCTTCCCAAACCAACAACACCACCACAACACGGTTAAAATTCTTCACATCTTCATTCTTATTGATTCTAACAACTAACAAGTAACTATTGAAGTGTCATTTCAATTAATAAATTTGGATTTATTCAGGAAAAGTCGAAGGCTTAAAAGTGACGATGAGATCTGCTCCGATATTCGTCAATTCCTCGCAGACGTTGGCCTTCCGCAAGACCACATTCCCTCTACCAAGGAGCTTTTACACCATGGAAGGTCCTTTCACTTTCTTCTTCTTCTTCTTCTTTCGCTTCTCCTCTTCAATTTCAATTACAATTTTGTGCATGTAACTGTAATCTCTTTTCTTGAATTTAAGGATGAAAACAGGAATTGTTTTCACAAAGTCAACGGCTACTTAGATGCTGAACTTCTATAGTGGATAGAGAAGACTATGCAACTGAATAGCCGTAATTAACTGAATTAGTTTTAGTTTGTTACAGATTACAATTAGAATATTCTAGAACAGGCTAAGCTTTAATTGAAACTGCAAAACTGTACAAGCTGCTGCAGCTAATACAATTGCTACAAAACAGTGAAAGCAGGATAATACTTAAAAGAATAAATTAGCATTTCAGTTGTTGAAATTGTAAGGGTCGAGTAATTTAGTCCCTCAAATATAAGAAATAGCTATTAGTCCGTTAAATTAAAGAACATCAATCAATTTCAAGGACTAAAATGACTATTTACTCATAAATAAACAGCAATAACATAACATATGCAAAAAAGATAGTATTAGTTAGCTAAACAGAAGGATAATCAATTGTTTAATTGTTCTTAGTAGCAATAATATTTTTCTTTTTAAATCCCGCAATATTAATAAAGTATATGGTGTTAAATGGCATTTTTCCTTTAACTGGAAACTTTGTTATTATTGATTTATTTGTTCTCTGCAAATGACCTGAAGAAAGAGGGTTATATGTGTTTTAGATTAATTTTTAATTGTCTTGTCTATTTAATTTCACCCTTGCGGTTATAGGAATGACCTGGCAAACATTGTTAGACGGAGAGGTCATAAACAGATCCGGGACCTTCTCACGAGCTCATTATATGGCGACATTGATTCTTTAAACACGGGAAAAAGTTTAGATGAAAGACTGGATGCTGCAAATGATAGTGAGGATCTATTAACAGGTCAAACAATTTTCTTCTTTGTTAATGGGCTCTTTTTTTCTCTATTACTCTCAATCATGACTGATGATCAAATTTAAAACAATTTAAAGGTCAGAATGAGAAGGTTGACACCTTGGTCAATGGTGTTGTGGCATCTACTGAATTTGTTCATGTTGACTCAACTCTGAGATTAAATGAATGCACTTCCATCCCTGTAGCATCCTCAGCTAGTTCATCTTTGGTGGATGGCTTAGGTGAACTCAAAGATCATTCTGAACAGGTCAACAACATGGCAAAGGAGAATTTTTATCCCAACATGCCAACAGAAATTTCTGGTGAATCATCCTTTGAGACAACATGGTCTGCAACTTCAGAGCACGAGGACACTTTAATGGGAAGAATGGTTGGAGATATTACCTTTCCTTTGAAAGTTCCTTCCATGGAAAACCATTCCAACACTTCATTTAATGATCCTGATCTCGACACTGCAGACATAAGTGATATAAATGTCGACACTTTGGCCAATTTATCACTGGAGGAAAAGGTCGCAAAATTTATTCAGAATGGAGATTTAGATCAAGTTGAAGGTAAGTCTACTATGTAGTTTCATATGGCGTGATGAATACCTACATCTATTGCTTTGACAACAGAAGCTTGTGATTTGAGATTTAGCATATTATTGTTCAGTAAAAAGAAAAGAATAAAAAATGCAGAAAGGAAGCTGTTTTTTTTATTGCTTGCCAGTCCCGTATTTGTTTGATACCGTGATTTCCGTATTTCTCTATTAGTAAATTTTATATTGCCATGCAAGTAACTCAAGAAATAGACATATATCTACCTTGCTTCAGCTCAAATTTTCACTTTATTACCAGGTTACATTGCCTAGATTTCAAGCATTTTAAAAGAATCACTGGCAACAAGTTCCTAGGATTTAGTCAAAGCCATTGTAATGGACCGATTGAGTAAGAGAGTTACAAAATAATTTCTCTCTTTGGTATACATTTTATGGACATTTTACTGCTGTTACTTTTGGACAATGCATACATACATATAGTTGTTTAATGCTTAGAACGTGTCTCTCGCATTTCAAATGGAGGTGTTTCTTAGTAAAGCAAAGTGTAAATTGAATCAGAACCTATTTAATATTTTTGATATGCCACTAGGTGTCCATCCACCTAAAGAGAATAATAACTTGGCACATAATGGGAACTCGCTTACATCCAATCAAGTTGTTCCATCTGGAAAATTGGACCAGCCTCTGTGGTAAGTGTTATCAATTATATGGATGCTAATTGCCAACTACCACTGTTGGAGGTTTATTGTTGTTTGAATCTGAACTGAAATATCCTTTTTACCTGTATTCAAAATATATATAGGGATGATCACATGCCACCTGAGAACCCAATAACTCATTTTGACAAGGATTTGGACAATGAGGTCATTCTGTGCCTAAATATCCATAAATTCTATCTTGACTGATAGCTTCTTGAGACCTAATTTGTTTAATCTCATTATGCAGGCGCCAAATGTACCAAATCAAAGTGAGATAAATCATCTCAAGTTCATGCTGGTAATAATCATGAAATTTCTTGTGATTTTGATATTTACAAATTGTTGGCTAAAATTTTGTTTAGAATAGTTATAAATATAACTTGTTATCATTTTCTCTCTTTTTCTCTCTCTTCCTTTTGCAAATGCTATTTGGTGCATAGTACCAGAAAGAGTTGGAGCTGTCTCGGCTGAAGGAACAAATTGAGAAGGAAAAGGTAGATGATCGATTTCTGAAAATTGGCCTACAAGATGTCTCTATATATTATTGTTATCCCACATTGGCTGTATGGCCAAAGTGCTTCTTATAATGACTTGGGAAATGTCCAATCTCAAATTCTAATATATATTTTCTGCCATCCACCACCTAAATTGTTAGCATAAAATAAACATTTCAATGGGCTTTGGTACCTTTTATTCACCTAGGAAAAAGGAAACATTTCTAAAAGATTAAAGTTGCTAGATAGACAGAAACAAGTGGGCATGAGTCAATGAGTGAAAGAAATAAATAAAGAGGCGACATCAACTATATAGTGGAGAAATAGACGATGTAGCTTATTTTTCTTTCATGAGCAAAAATTACTATACAATAATTTTCAATTTCTTTTTCTTCAAGAACTACTTTTTTGGATGCATGCTGTTTGATTTTACACTCTTTTTAATGATTTTTGACACTAAATCCTATTTGCTTAATGTTTAATTGTGTATATATGATGCTCTCATTCATGAGAGAACTTTGTGAAGGAGTCTCTACCTTCTGTAATGATTAATGACAGCATTCAAACCTCCTCAAATTCATGTCATACCTGCAAGTCATTTTTAAGGTTGAAAGTTATAGATCAACATGTGTGACAGGTTATCTAAATTTGAAAACAGATGGAAAATCGCTCGGTCTTCTAAAGGATATTTGACTCACAACTTTATACACTTGGTTTTGTAAGAAAATTGAATATGTTTGTTTGAATTTTGTATGAAGCTTGTTGTCTGGTCTTAATGTTAGGATGGGAGAGTTTATACTATTGCATTGAACTTGTCCCAAATCTAATAACATTATACATATTTTGTTTTTTAGTGTTGTGTTAACAAGATCTAAGCTTGCTAAAAGCAGCCAAATTATTTGTGAATCTTATAAGCACATGAATGTTAAAAAGTATTTCTTATGGATCTATTGCTTAGAGGAAGGATTTTTTTTTTCTTTAACAAAGATATCTTGTTAATCCCTTCCCTCCCTATAACGTATGAGAGTTATTCCATACAACTTGCTTAGCCACATGTTTTTTGCTTTCAGCATGCTTTGTCTGTCTTGCAAACCAAGGCAGAGGAAGAAATCAGCAAAGCCAAAAAACTTATATCTGAAAAAGATGTAGAGTTGCATGTTGCTGAAGAAAGTCTTTCAGGACTCCAGGAGGTATTGCATCTGTGCTCTTGTGAACTTTTAGTCCACTAATGTATTCGGAGGATCTTGCATTTTCTTGTCCTATTGGTTAGCTATTGTTGAAACTTTAAGCAGTGTTGGAATATTGTATTTGAAATTGAACAGTACACTAGATAGTCTAGATTAGAAAACATTCCCTGAACTCATGATCGCAAAACAAATTCCGATGAGCTTATCATAAGACCATCAGATCCCTCCTTTGTCAAAGCCAGTACCAGACCTAGTTTTGTAAGAAGCAGCATTTTTTGTTCTTTTTATTTAATAGGGAGCCACAGTGGTCCTTTAAACTTTGGCACTCCCATTGTGAACGAAATTTACTTATTTCTCCCCAAATTCTTTCAGGATATAGTTCTTGGTTCCTAACAAACTCACTATAGTATATGTGAAATTGTATACACAATACACACTTGAACTATACACAAAGAATGCACGAGAAGACAACATTTTTTTAGGTAAATTCTGACGGTTATTATTAAGAGTAAGGACTAAGTGAGGTTTAGCTGAGTATATATGTCTACTATTAGATGTGAACCTAAAATATCACTGGACTGGTAGGTGACAATCAAATTCATATTTTCATTTATGAAAAACTATAATAGAGTTCAAACTTTAATCTTGTTATTTGGTCATTATCTTCAATAACTGCATTGTGATATAAGTATGCATTTTCACGTGAAAGAGTTATTGCTTCTAATGATCCTGTATATGGTGTCTTTAGTAATCAATTAGTGAAATTATATCTTCCTATCCAAAAAGATTAAAAAAATTATAAAAAAAATTGCAATTAAAATCTGTAGAGCTACTGATAGCACTGTTTACCTTATATTTCCAGGTTCCTGTTGAGTTCTTCTGCGATGGGGATGTTGTGGAAGTGGCTGGTAGCTTCAACGGCTGGCATCACCCAATAAAGATGGATCCTCAACCATTAACCAGTATTATAGATCATGGTGGACCAAGGTTCTAAATATTTTAATGGCATAAGATACCTGCCTCTGTTTTGTGGCTTCAAATCTAATTGAAATTTCAATCAATAACTATTGGCTGATTATTTATTTGCCATCATTCTGTTCTTGTTGATTATGTTTAGCTCGTATATTACAAAAGGAAAGTTAAAAGTATTTTTTTGTTTAGTAAAAAGTAATCTGTCTTAGTAATAATTGATATCTGCCGTTTGTTGTGATAATGTCCAGGAAATCCAGATTTTCAACAATGCTGTGGCTTTATCCTGGTGTGTATGAGGTCTGTGCATCTTCCACTAATGTTTATGCTGTTGATATCTGCCATGTTCCCAACTGGGTATAATTAATTGAATTTACTTTGGGACATAGTTGCAGTTCTTTTACGAAGAACATTTCTACGTTAACATGAATAAAGCATTGACTTGGTGCACTTTACTTTTTTTATGTTAGTGATGGATTATATTATCTGCACTGATAAAAATATATTATTACCTATGCACTGATCTTTGTCTCTATAAATACCCAATTACTATATCTGTTAATTTCTGTTTTTGTTTTCGTTTTCGTGCTTATTATTCTATTAACAAACAGTTCTCTCATGTGATACATGCCTCGGGTGAGTGTATGTTGTGTTTATGCATATTGCCTAGTCATTGCAAACACTAAGAAATTAAAACTAATTTATTATGTGAAGTAGACTATTAAATTGACCCAATCTAATACAACATAATTTTATTTTGTATCTGTTCCTTTTTTCCCTAGTTATTTAAAGTAGCTTGAGGGTGTTAATGCCGCACAATGTAGTCTCTTAGGGATTAAAAATCTGTAAAGAATATACTATAGACACATTGTATATAGGATGAAATTGGTGTTGTATTTGAAATGTTGACTTTCTTTGTGAATTATCTATTACTCTCCAGCTGAGTAGATAAATTCTAATATAAACTCTCCGTAAGGTGTCGAAATGATGATTGAACTATTGAAACTTTCTTTTATGGACAAAACCTTCCTATAAGTTTTCTCCTTCTCCTGTTATTTTTATGATATTTTTCCTTTTTCTGGTTTAGGTTGGAAAAGGTTGGTTTGTTTCTACACATGTCCCCATTAACTTTTTGAGTTATAATAATATTTGAAATTTAATAACTACTTGTTTTTCGTAGATAAAATTTGTTGTTGATGGCCACTGGAGAATAGATCCTCAACGAGAGTCGGTAGCAAGGGGTCACATATGTAACAACATTTTAAGAGTAGATAGATGATACATTCTGGTTCAGGTCACAACTGCCAGATGTATATAACAAGGTAACATGATAGTTTCCACCTTGACTGTTCTTAACTGTCGATTTAAATGTTCCCAGATTTACTCCGAAAGTAACAGAATCAAACTAAGGATCTTAAACTCTTAACTGATTATTGATAGTAATGCATTTAAATCATTTAGGGATTACCGGAACTTATAGTTAATGTCTGCACATTCTTATAAATTTTTAAACTTTTTTGAACTTAATATTATTGAAACTGTGCTTCACATCTGTAGAATGACCTAATATTATTGTTGACTGTTGTAGCCTCGTAGGGTACATATAAATTGAAGACAATGGTTTGCTGTGAACATCTAAATTATCAATTTTGACAGCAATATGGACAAGAGGGGACACAAATATGCATGCAAGATAGAGCAGCATTTAGATTGAGTATCTTCTAATACCATCCAGTATGTACATTTACTAAGTTTGAGATTAGTGTTTAATGTCTTGACATCTTTCAGGTATGTGCAAGGGTTAGTTTGTAATCAGGAGAAAATAAATCATTAGGTGTGGGCTATTAGTGAGGGATTTAGATAGTTTTAGAAAGAGTTAATAGGTTTTATCTTTTAAAGTCCACGCCATCACTGTATCTATTAGGACAAAATGGTTGATTCATTTGTATTCCTCATCTCTTCTTTCTGTCATTTTTTGTGGTTCATTTTCAAAGCGGCTCACAGGAACAATGATACAAATTCATTTTGCTTAGCGCTGTAAATTTAGGAAGCGATGTCGAAAATTCAGACTAAGAGTACATAATTTTATAGAATTTTAAACAGATTGATGCACTTTTAGCAACAAGAAAAAGAAAATCACATTCTTAATTAAGAATGTAACTCCCACGGTAGTCAGCAACAGAGGATTAGTAGTGAGGGGAAGACCAAATCACAACGATTCGAATAACATAATATTTAAAATTCCTTATACTGGTTGCATACTTACGAAATAATTGGGAATATCACTCAAGAGAGATGATATACTTCGATAGAGTTGCTTTTTGCACGCCATTTTTTGTCACACACCGACACTCTACACCACGTACTTTTATCTTCAAACTACTCCTATTTTGTGTATCTTGGGAATATGCATTTTCCGTAACATATATTTCTTTTGGGAAAACCAGACAAATTAGTTTTTGAAATTGTAAGAATTTAACAAAATGGTCTCTTGATTTTAAGAATTGGCAAACATTTTCTCGAAATTGTTTAGTATCATTCACAATGTCCCTCCGCCAAATTCTGTCATTAGAAACTATGAATTGTTGCATGAACCGAATATGCAATCCTTTCAAGTTGATACTACATTAAAAATTTGTTTATTTGTTTCTAAGTGGGTGAGTTATTGTGAAAATCACGGTGAAAGACTCACGTTTTAAGTTAAATTGTTATATCATAATTTTCAAAGATATAAATTAATATTATAGATTATTTTATATATTACTACTATAATTTCAAAAACGTACTTCTTCTATTTTATTTTAAATGTATTATTTGTTTTTCTTTATTTAAATTATTTGTCATTTTACAATACTAAAATAGTATTAATTACATTTTTTATTAATATAATTTTATTTATTATATTTCGACTTATTAAATTTGTCAATTAACTACAATTAATAAAAATATTTGAGTAAATAAAATTTATTTTATTATTAAAATTAACAAAACTAACTATTTTTTAAAATTATGCACACTTAAATCAGACAATTAAAACGAGACACATAGAATATGTATTTAATAGTTCATAAAAATGTTAACCGATTATAAATTTAAGGAAAATACTAACAAATGTCTAATATTTAAGATAGAAATATTACATTAAAAATTATGTATTTCAATTTTGAAAGTTTAAAATTTGTTTTTTCTAATACAAATTTTTTATTTTTATATCCTAGTGCCTAAAAGATATTTGTCAGTGTGATCTTAATTTTAAATAATAATTTGACTCATTTATAAATTTCACAAGTTTGACTTGGAAATTTATGAAAAATATGTCTGGGAGGGATTTATTCAAAAGATATTTCGGATGTCATTAATCTTGAGTGTTGATCGCTAGACTAATTAAACATTGTACGATATCCTCTTCCAAGAAAAGAAAAGGAGTTTGTATTTAGAGAAACTAAAAAAAAAATAAAAAAAACAAAGGAGCGTGTTTTGACCACGTGAAAGTAGAAGTCGCATAACATAGTCGTGTCTCTTTCCTCACCTTTCCACTCTCATCACTTACTACAACAACTTCACAGTTTCCATCACAAACAACAACAGAAGCTTCTCGTTCATTCTATTCTCTAGAAATGACAATGGTAACATCTGCTTCTTCCATAATTGGCATGAATCTTCGTCCTCTGTCACCATCTTCTCCCATTTCATTTCATTCTTCTTTCTCCACAACAACAACACGACCCGTGAAGCTTCGCCTCAACCTCAAATGTCTCGCCAAAAAGGAACACTCACACGAATCCCTAGAATCTTCAAGACCGAACAGTGAAACAATCTTACACTCTTTCTCTCCCTTCCCATTGCTTTACGCCGCCGCTCTCATTCCCGGAGGTACTAATTACTACAATTCAATCCTCAGTTAATTAATTTGAACATTAAAAATAATAAAGTGTATTAAAAAGTGTTTAATTAATTAAACAGGTGAAAGTGTGAGATCTGTGTTTGAACCTTTCGTTGAGATAGTGAAGTCGTTGAATCTGCCGGACTGGCTCGTACATTGGGGTCACCCTGCAAACATGGTAAGTAAATAAATAATAACTGATTTCAGTTATAACAGAAAGAGAGTTAGTTAGTTAGTTAGTTAAGTTGTTTGGTTTTTTCATTTCAGGCCGTTGTGCTGTTTGCTATGGGTGGTTACGGTACCTATCTGGGTTTTCGCATACGTTATTCCGATGACGTGGTAAGCTAGCTAACTCGATATTTATTGATGCCGTTTTATTTATTAAATCACTATATTTGATTATTAGTAGGGTCCAGTGTGATTTCTGAATTTAGACAAAAAGAAAAAACAATGATTTAGACTTCTTTTTTTGGTGTTGAACTTAATCTGTGATTGAGAAATGCTAGCTGTAATATGGTATAGTAATTCTTCTTTTTTAGTAGTCTTTTGGGGTTTATTTGTTGTCTCTTTTTCAAAGAAAAAAACCGAATCTGATGTGAAATTGCTTTTAATTAGATTAGATAAATTGGATTGGATTGTATTTGAATGTAGCCAAACTGATTCACTATTTGGTAAAATCAATTAAATTTGGTGGTTTTGTAAAAACTAATTCATTCAAATCTTCATAACTTGTTGAATGTTTGTAGAAGGAAAAGGCGAAGGCAAAGGACTTGCATCCCAAGCTATTAGCTGGTATGTTTTTCTTCTTTGCGCTTGGAGCTACAGGTGGAGTAACATCTCTACTCACTTCAGATAAACCCATTTTTGACAGGTATACATTCAGAAGATTATTACTTGTTAATTTAATTCTAACTTTCATATCACATGACATGTTTATTCATTTTTGAAAACAAAAATAATAGTCTTATATCATTTTGTTTGCATGCAGTCCTCATGCTGTTACAGGCGTTATTGGTCTTGCTTTGTTGACAATACAAACTATATTACCTTCACTTTTTGAGGTAATGGTTCTTTCCAGTGTGCTAGCTTGTTTCGATTTCCTTTCCTCTTTCTTAACGCGTTCTTCACCCACACATTTTGAGGATATTATAGTACTGAAATTTGTTTTATGAGTTGATAATTGAATTAATTAAAATTGAAGCTTAAGAGTGTACTTGTGCAAATAATTACGCAGTCACAGTCTTGCTGTTAAGAACATTGTCAAGAAGCTAGTAAACCAAAGGAACCTGAACAACAACTAAGAATGAGTTAAAAGCTTTACATTGTCGATTAATTTGTTAGCATTTTTCATCCCTCACTTTCAGTTGCCTGAATTATATGCAGGGAAATCCTGGATTGAGGAACGTTCATGGTATCTTGGGTAGTAGTATCATGACACTTTTTCTTGTTCATGCTGCCCTTGGACTTCAATTAGGCTTCAGTTCCTGATTACAGTTTCTCCATTGAACCTACTAGTTATGACGAGGTTGTTTATTTTATTAATGGTGTATATTCTTTCCTGCACGGGTTCTCAAAACTTCATCTGAAAATTTTGATTACCAGGATGTTATGTTATCTTATATCATTTTGTTTAAAGTAATTCAGATTGGTTGTTGATTCACACTAATAGGGGGAAAATTAAATGGCTATAATTTTATTACTAACATTTTCACATGAAGAAGGGAGTGAGAACTTAATATTTTAGTACAATATTACTGATTGACTTAGATTCCATTTACAGTTTTTTGAACTGTGAATGCAACTAGAAACTGAGTTATCTTTACAATTATTAAATGGAAGACATTGCAAGTATTGTGGGTTTTTTTTATCAATGCCCTGATTTCCAAAAAAAAATACCAAAGTGCCCCTGTTTAAAAACTATATACGCAAATGCCCCCATTTCTTTTTCAAGTTACAAGTCGCCATTGCAAAAGGCGACTTCCTTAAGGAAGCCCGCGTTGCAAATGGCGACTTCCAAGGGGATTTTTTTTTTAAAAAAATTTAGTTTTTTTTTTTGAGTTTTTATTATATATTTTGAGTTTTTGAGTTTTTGTTATGATTTATATTAATTATATATTTAATAAAAATTCAAAATAAACTGAAATTATTTTTTTAATAATTATATTAATTATATATATATATATATTTATTTATTATTTTTTGTATTAATTATAATAATTATATATATATTTTGTTATTTTTTTATGAATTATATTAATTATATATATAATAAAAACTCAAAAAAAAAACTGAATTTTTTTTTTTTAAAAAAATCCCCTTGAAAGTCGCCATTTGCAACGCGGGCTTCCTTAAGGAAGTCGCCATTTGCAATGGCGACTTGTAACTTGAAAACGAAATGGGGGCATTTGCGTATATAGTTTTCAAACAGGGGCACTTTGGTGTTTTTTTTTGGAAATCAGGGCATTGAAAAAAAAACCCAAGTATTGTAGCTTTTAATTAATTATATATAAAGGGTGGCAATCGCTACCTAACAAAGCAGACATGTCACACAGGTCACAGATGGCAGAAAATGTTCCCCTAGCATTAAACTTTTTTTTTAAATATGCATCGGTCTTCTGAAATGCCCCCTATATGTATATAAGTAATAAACGATATTTGTTCATTCAAATTAATAAAAATTATATCGATCGAGAACAATATAATTCAAGTTCTCTAAAATAAAAAAAGATGAATCAGTTAAAAATTTATAACACTCAATTTAATAGCATAAAACGGCAAAACTGGCAAAAGGTGAACCTAGGTATATACAATGCCATTTTGGGTGCAGAGTGTTTGTCTGAATCAGTTGGTCGTAGATATATGATGCAGAGAATAGTACTGATTGATTCAACTCAATTACGGGCCTCATCTATGGGGGCTAAAAATTCAACATAAAGCAAGGTGTTTGTTTGGGGTCTGACTAAGGAGTGTATTCCAACGCATGAGAGACTACAATATAAGGGAGTTCAATGCTCCCTAGTGTCTGTCCTATTTTATGTCATAGATGATGATTTGCAATGTTATTTGGTTGCAACCATGCAAAGATGGTATGAGAGGTGGCTGATTTTTGGCATTAGGTATCAATGGCGACAAGAGGCATGGGTAGTGTGTCATCTTGCACTTTTAGGTTGCTATGAATTCCAAGAGATTTGATGTTGGGATATGCTTAAGAAATCACTTTGGTACTCTTATCAGTGTGAAAACATTCTACCATAGTGGAAGTCCATTTCCGCATGAAGCTGAGTGTTTCGATTTCGGTTTATTTGTTGCGTCGGAAAGGATGGTGAAATTAGAGGTTGAAAAGTTCATGGCTGTAGTGAATATACAAATGAATTTGGAGATCTCTTAAATAAATGTAGATCTATCCTTAGTATTAGACACAATTTTAAAGTAACTTTTATTAGGAGACAAGTTAATTGGGTTGTTCATACATTAGCTAGAGCATTTTTTTTTTGCTTTGTCACCAAGTTTTTATTTTTTTATTTTTTACTTTAGTCCAACAAATTTGATTTCCAATAAAATAAGTTGAAATAGTTCTTATAAAAAATAAAAAAAGGGTTAAATTAAACATTTAATCATTTAATTTTTTTTATTTACTTTGGTCTCTTAATTATTTTTTTATATTATTTTTATCTTTTAACTTTACTTTTTAATCATATTAGTCATTTTTCAATCGAAATGTTAACTCTAACATGAGTGAAGTGAGAGCAACTTAAATCACAAAATATATTAAAGGACTTAATTTAGGGTTGGATTTCATTTGAAAATATTTATGGTGTAAAACTTTTTTATACATGTAATCAATTAAATCAGTTCATGTAGGTTTTTCTGGAAATTTTTTAAGAATTAATCTAAATAAGTGATACTATAATATGATTTGATTCAATACATGTAAACAAAATTTTACACACAAAAACAGTATTCCTTTTTGTTTTCTCTTTATCAACTTAGGATTCCTCATCTTCAATTTATACAGCATTTTGTTTGGTGACAGCAGTTTAAGAATAACTAAAACACCACCTTATATAATCATTAGCATTATGATTGCATAGACTTTTAGGGTATAAATTGCAAAAGTGAACTCGTCCAAATCAGTGTGAAATTGTTTCATCCTTATTCTTCGTTTTAATTTTCGATCTTAACAATTGTTATTCTGATTCTGTTCTCAACATGGCAACAACTTCGTATAACTCTCTCATTTCAATTTTGATCATTTTTTAAGGATTTTTATAGCCCGTTTGTTTTCACGGTAATACCAACTTCAACGTGCGTCCTTCCTAAAGCTATAGTTTGTAACTTCACTAAAACTGCGGTAATAATACATTGGACGCGAGAATTTAAAAGTTGACGGATTTTCCAAACATACACTTATGCTCTAAGGTTTCTATTATCAATTTCGCTCTATAATATTATTTTTGGAGTAATTTTTTGTAAAGCTCTCTATAAGAGAAAGATGGCTCGATGATTTTAATATCAAAGCATACACTAACGTTGAAAACTCAATAGATCCAAAAGACTGTAGAAAATCCTCAGATCCTTGATCATTGGTTTGAGAGGAAGAATGACTTAATTTGAAAATTGTTGGACATTTTCATGTCTCGACAGAAACATAAAATCACATATGACCAATTATTAAGAAGAAGAAGAACTCCAAATTGGAGAAGAAGGGAAACTTTGTTTCTTTGTAAACCTTAATTTGATTTTACATTGAAATGGAGCAGCAAAGAATTAAGAGGTCAAAGTGAAATTTAACCAAATAAATAAATACAATTGTGATACAAGTATATCTACTACTCATAATAAACACATTACACAAATTTGCCGTAGCCTATTTTTCTTACAATACTATCCTTTCATATTTCAAGCTTAACTCTCAATAAACGTCCATGACGGTTTAACTTTAGAAGATCATTTGCTATTCATATTTCAACTAGATACTCACCATCTTCTATCATTTCTTTTCTTAAGTAACTTGTTTTTCCACAATCAAATGGTCATTGTTTTAACCAATTTCATTTATTTTATTTAAAATCAAAATACAAACTACACAAAGACTATTGTTCATGATTAACATACGTTAACAATTAATAGAAAAGTGGACAGACAAGAACGGGAGTGCCCATCTAGATGTTAGTAGGTTAAACAAATGATTTGAATTAGGTGCAATGTAACTGCATGCACTCCCACAATATCAGTTATCCGATCAAAAACAAATGGTTCAAATATAAAGACAAATTTAATATTTTTTTAAATAAAAAAATTGAACAATCCAATTTTGATAAAAAAAAAAGATCGCATGACTATATGGAGTCCGAAGGAATATGACTCACATTGTTGCATACCTAAGACCTTGAATTAGCTGAACGGAAACTATTAAAGCATTTTAATTTTTAAATTATAATCATGAGCACTATTTGGAGAAAAAAATTGTGTCTAAATATAAATTCTTTTAAATTATTATATGTATTAATTATTTTTTTTTCAAATATATACCTCTTATTAAAAATATTGATTTATCCTGACAGATGAAAAATTAAAGTATAATACATTCTTATACAATTTTTATAATACAAAATTTTATAATATCATTAATAATTTATGATTTAATGAATCATGTATTAAGGAAAACTGTTCAATTCGTTTTTGTTTTGTGAGGAAAAAACTGTGATAATGATATCAGAATAAATACAAATCTAAATCAACCATTCTTTAGTTTTTGTATTTAGAAGGTAGTGTTTAAATATACAATTTTTTTTTTAATTATTTTGATCGTTTCCATTTTCTACTTTGTTTTGGGGTGTTTACTAAAAACACTTAATTAATTTGTGTGGGATATTTCCTCAAAAAATATTATATGGACAAATAAGTAATTACAAATAACAAGCACATGTTTTTTTTTGGCTTTGGTGAAGTTATTGTTGGTATGGTAATAGTGAACATGTTCCTAAATAAAAAAAGGAAAAAATAGCTAAAATGGTGAGTGGTAAAAAAAAGAAAATACTTAAAATAAAGTCGCGATATAATTGGAGATAGATAGAACGAGTCGTCCGTTTGCGTTTCTTTCTCTCGTTCTCTATCTCTTTCACTTCCAATCCAATATATTTCCACAACAACACTTTCGATCTCATTTCTTCCTCTTCAATTCCACATTCTATTCATTCTTCAACACACAATCAAAGGTACGTTTCTCTCATTTCTTCGTCTTCCTTTTTATCATTCCTATTCTCTTTTCACCATTGCGGTTAGATCTAATATACTACTACTAGCTTCGTTCTACAATATTAATCGTTTTTTTTTTTTTTTTACTTGTTTCGTTTGTACTTTGTTTTGCTTTATTCTGCCAATGTAAAACAATTGCGCTTGTGAATTTGGACACGTTCTTCGTTATATTCTCATATGGATCTCGTTATAGCTTGATCTTGATTTGCTTGTTTGATCTCTGCTTGTGCTGTTTGTGAATTGCGAAACTGTAGGGATCGAAGCAATAAGAGAGAAAAATTTCTATCCTATCGAATCTTATGTGCACGAGACTTCCAAGCTCGCGAATATTAGAGAAACAATAAACTCGTCACGTGGTTTTTCGATTGTTATACTTTTTTACAGATTCGTATGCAAAATGTAATATCGCATTTTCATTTATTTCGCAAGTTCATTTTAAGTATTTTCATCACTTGTCTCATCTTAGAAAATTACATTCAATTACTACATTTTCTATATGAAAAATATTAACATGTGCTTTTAAGATATTTTTTAATGTGTTAGAGATAAAAAATTTGTATTAAAAATTATGCATTTTTCTTTTTTGAAAACAGTGCATTTAGTTATTATGAAATCTTTAACATGTGTTCTTTAAATGTACTTTTACATTATTATTTTTTTTAATTATTATTGATGTCGAAGTGATGTATTTATATAAATGTTTATATAAATGTTGTATATGATGTCCATGTGATTTGTTATTACAAATGTTTTTTCCTTATTGATGCATATTATTTGTAAAATGGTCTTTTTTTAGTATAAGTTTAGGTTTGTGGTATAGAATAGAATCGTGGAATTAATGAAATATACTAGTTGAATTTTAAAAAAGGGATGTTTTTCAATTCTAATTCTTTTCACCTCATTCTATATTCTATACTGAGAGTTAGTCTAAGGCTCAAACTAGTAAAGTAAAAGTTTTAGACCTTTCAAATAAATAATTGTTGAAAAAAAAACCTTTAAAATAATTGGTTTTTATGAATATTTAAATACAACATTTTAAAAAGTAATAAAGATAAAATTTAATTAAAATTATAATATTACTATTTAAAAAACGTCAATTTTTTTTTCTTCATAAAAGTATGCTTTAAAATTAACTTTATGCCTCAAATAAGTGTTGGAGCGAACAAGCCAATACTATACCACCAATTCAAACATATAGTCTATGTATGGAATCTCTATAAAATAATAACAGCATTGCTATACAGTGCGAAATTGGTGTGCACGAAATTTGACGACACTAATAAAACTAACCAAACATGTGTAGGATGGTAAAACATAAATTACATAAAGGATAAAATAGTAATCACAAATTTAAAGCAATGCATTTCGTTGGTTTCATATGAACGAATGTTCGTCACATTTAACATTTTTGAAATAATAATAATGTCACATGACATTATTATTAATCCTACATGGCAAACATGACTTGTATTATTATTAGTCATGATATCGCTAAATAAGCTGAGACTAATGACAAGAACTACTAAAAGAAGACATTTTGAAAATCTAATAAAAGGAAATTTATGATGAATAGACTATGTTCAATTGACATTGTCACTAAATATTTAGCAGACCATAGAAATTACAACCATTTTTCATTTCATGGATATGCATGCGGTAGATATTACTAGCTTTTAAATTAAATCTCCAGTTAATTTCTTTTATTCAAGTCATCAATTAACTTCTATATATATACGATTGTTTTTTTGAACAACAGATATGGATACCTTCCTCTTCACCTCAGAATCTGTAAACGAAGGTCACCCTGACAAGATCTGTGACCAGGTCTCAGATGCCGTCCTTGATGCATGCTTGGAGCAAGATCCAGAGAGCAAGGTTGCCTGCGAGACCTGTACAAAAACCAACATGGTTATGGTCTTTGGTGAAATCACAACCAAGGCAAAAGTGAACTATGAGAAAATAGTTCGTGACACTTGCAGGGGCATTGGCTTTGTTTCTGATGATGTTGGTCTTGATGCTGACAAATGCAATGTTCTTGTCAACATTGAGCAGCAGAGCCCCGATATTGCTCAAGGAGTTCATGGTCACTTGTCCAAAAAACCTGAGGAGATTGGAGCTGGGGATCAAGGTCACATGTTTGGCTATGCCACTGATGAAACACCTGAGCTTATGCCACTCACACATGTGCTTGCTACTAAAATTGGTGCCAAGCTCACTGAAGTTAGAAAGAACAATACATGTCCATGGGTTAGGCCTGATGGTAAAACCCAAGTGACTGTTGAATACAAGAATGATAATGGAGCCATGGTCCCTATTCGTGTGCACACAATCCTCATCTCAACTCAACACGACGAAACTGTCACCAATGACCAGATTGCCAAAGATTTGAAAGAGCATGTAATAAAGCCTGTCGTCCCAGCTGAATACCTCGACGACAAGACCATCTTTCACCTTAACCCTTCAGGTAGGTTTGTGATTGGTGGACCTCATGGAGATGCAGGACTCACTGGCAGGAAGATCATTATTGATACCTATGGTGGTTGGGGTGCTCATGGTGGAGGTGCTTTCTCAGGAAAGGATCCCACCAAGGTGGATAGGAGTGGTGCATACATTGTTAGGCAAGCAGCAAAAAGTGTGGTTGCTTCTGGTCTTGCCCGTCGTTGTATCGTGCAGGTTTCTTATGCAATTGGAGTTCCAGAGCCACTTTCTGTGTTTGTTGACACCTACAAAACTGGAAAGATTCCTGATAAGGATATTTTGGTTTTGATTAAGGAGAATTTTGACTTCAGGCCTGGAATGATTGCTATCAATCTTGACCTCACAAGAGGTGGCAATTTCAGGTACCAGAAGACTGCTGCTTATGGGCATTTTGGACGAGATGATCCCGATTTTACATGGGAGACTGTGAAGATACTCAAGCCCAAGGCTTGATTGAGTTATGGTATTTTCAGAGGTTGTTATCATGGTGTTCACCTCTCTGATTTTGGGTTTAAAATAAATAATTAGAGGGGTTTCATAGAATACATATCTTATAAAAATTACGATAATTTTTTTCAGCTGGGATGAGAAATGAGAGCATATATGTGCTCTCCTAGGTGTGGACTGTGGAGGCGTTCGCACAATAGGAGCATCCAGCATTAGTTACCTCTTTGATTTTGATTTTACTTACATAAATTTCTGTACTGTTACTGGTTTTTTGTTTTCATCATTCTGCTATTATTGTCTGGCAACCAACTTGTGTGGTTGGTGTAAACTTAGAATATAATTTATATTATTATTTTATTCAATTTTACTATATTATATTGTTTACCATATAGCAAATACCGTAGAAATTGTTTCATGCTTCTGCTGGCTGTAGTTTCTGATGGAAAACTGCAAAAAATTGTTATTAAACAGGCAATCACAAATTTTGGATGATTGACATTTATAAAAATGTTATATATAGAGAAATGCTTCAAATATAACTTTTGGCTCAGATGAAACGAGATTACCCTTCAGCAAGCTCGTGTGGTATTTCCTTCTTTCCCAAAGAGGTCCAATCTCCCTTCCCTTGACAATGAAAGAAGAGATAACAAATAGATTAGTTTATCTCCACTTACAACAAAACACTAGTATTAAAACACCAACATTTGTCATTAAAAAATAATTTGTACCAATTTTTGAAATTGTTTTTCTTATTTCAAATCATTTAAAACATAATTAATGAATTATTTTTCTCGTTTCTTACAACTATCAAATCAAATTATGATTTATAAAAAGTTAAAACAAACTATATCAATGGTGGTTCGATTTCTTATGATATTGTAATATTTTTTGTCTTTAGTATTTAAACACAGACCGATGCAAAAAAATGATAGCTCTAGTACCTTAGAGTTTTGTTTTGTTGAATATATGATATTCATGAACAAAGTTATATTAATTTCATATTTAATTATCTTTAAGTGAAATCAAAATTTGTTTATAGAAAGAAACAAAAATTAAAATTTTAGTTAAAAAAAAAACATACTAGGAAAATCAAGTAGTGATATTTTAGATTTGTGTTTGGTTTTTTTTGGTACCATATGGAATGACATTAATTTCTACAATGAACCATTGATCCCTTCCAAAGAACAAAGTAAACAATGAACTAGTTACACTACAATGGCGACGAAGCATGCACACGCACTATTATTAGGAATTAAAAACAATGAATGGTTAAAAACATTGGTATCATCATGCAAAACCATTCAACAAGCCTTTCAAATCCATGCCCACATAGTAGTAACTGGTCACCACCAAAATCTCTTGCTCTTCACCAAACTCTTCTCCTTTTATGCATCTTCTTCACAAACATTACGTCATTCTCACATTCTCTTCTCTCAAATCACAAACCCTGATGTGTTCCTATGGAATGCTATCATCAAAGCTTACTCTCTCACAATTCAATCTCCACCTCAACACCCTTTCTCTCTCTTTAAGTCTATGTTATCTTCTTCTTCCTCACCTGATACATTTACATTCCCTTTCCTTCTTAAATCGTGCGCTAATTCGTCGATAAGTGGTCCGAAACTTGGTCTTCAGGTTCATTGCCATGTTGCGAAAAATGGGTTTGAGTCTGATGTTTTTGTTAACAATGCTCTTTTGAAGTATTATTGTGTTTTTGGGGATGCCCATGATGCGTACAAGGTGTTTGAAGAAAGTCTTGTTAGAGATTGTGTTTCGTTTAATACGATGATTAATGGGTTTGTGGGTGCGGGTTCTGTAAGTTGTTGTTTCCGTGTTTTTAGGGAGATGAGAGGGTTTTGTATTCAGCCTGATGAGTACACTTTTGTTGCGTTGTTGTCGGCTTGTTCGTTGTTGGAGGATTTAAGGATTGGGAGGCAAGTTCATGGGTTGGTTTATAGGGAATTGGGTTGTTCTGGTGACAATGTTTTGCTGGTGAATGCACTTGTTAATATGTATGCAAAATGTGGGTGCTTGGTGATGGCTGAAAGGGTTGTGAGTGGAGTGAGAATTGGGAAGAGTGTTGTTGCTGCTTGGACTTCTTTGGTGAGCGCGTATGCTTTACGTGGAGAAGTTGAGGTTGCTAGAAGATTGTTTGATCAAATGGGTGAAAGAGATATGGTTTCTTGGACTGCTATGATTAGTGGTTACTCCCATGCTGGTTGTTTCCAAGAAGCATTGGAACTGTTTGTGCAATTGGAAGGTTTGGGGATGAAACCGGACGAGGTTGCTGTGGTTGTTGCTCTTTCCGCGTGTGCGCGGCTAGGTGCCCTTGAGTTGGGAAGAAGGATTCACCATCAATATGCTGGTGAGAATTGGACCTGTGGTCCAAATGGAGGATTCACATGTGCTGTTGTTGATATGTATGCTAAATGTGGAAGCATTGATGCTGCTTTGGATGTGTTCTATAAAACAAGTGATGATGTGAAAACAACTTTTCTGTATAATTCCCTTATCTCTGGTCTTGCTCATCATGGTCTTGGTGAATATGCTATAACTTTATTTGAAGAAATGAAGTTATTAGGATTAAAACCGGATAAAGTCACATTTGTAGCAATTTTAAGTGCTTGTGGACATTGTGGTTTGGTTGATGTTGGCAAGAAGCTGTTTGAATCAATGTCAACTGTCTATCGTGTTAAACCTGAAATGGAGCATTATGGCTGTATGGTTGACCTTCTCGGAAGGGCCGGTCATCTAGACGAAGCGCATCGTTTAATTCTAAAGATGCCGTTTACGGCCAATGCTGTCATTTGGAGAGCACTTTTAAGTGCTTGTAAAGTACATGGAGATGTTGCATTGGCTAGAGTTGCAAGCCATGAGCTTCTTGAGATGGAGCATGATCACGGCGCGCGTTATGTGATGCTGTCGAACATCCTAGCTGACATGGATCAACATGATGAAGCTCATAGCTTGAGAAAAGCAATAGACAATGTTGGCATACAGAAGCCGGCTGGTTGGAGCTATGTGGAAATGAATGGAGCTCTTCATAAGTTTGTGGCAGGTGATAAGTCTCACCCAGGAGCCAAAACCACCGAGCTAATGCTTAGGGACATCAATATAGCACTGAAATATATTGGCAATGTTAGTGCATAAAAAATGGTGTTTCATATATTGATTAATTGGAGAAATTTTTTGGTTGGGAACTTCTTGATATGAATAAACTGGTCTATTGTTGGTATATTGGATAAAATTAAATTTTGATCAACGCATGACATAATAATAGTAGAAGGAAGATCATGACAAAGCATGAGCTCTGATCTTGCTCTTTGTCCCTTAATCCAATATCAAAGACATTGCTGATTTTTCTGAAAAAACTCAGGATCTTTGAATGTCCAATGTTTATTGGAGTTAGTGCCGGATTAAGACTTCGAGTGCTCGTTGATATTGCAGTTGCAAGTGGCAACATATCAGTAACATTTAATTACTTCCATTATTTTTTTCCTGGAAGTACAGGGACACAATGTTAACATGAATTTTATTAAAATTCTTCCATTATATTTAGTCTTTATTTTTAGTTTTTTTTAAGCGGTAACAAATGGATAAAAACCTTAAAAATTAATTTTTTTTAGAAAGTTTATTATTTTTAAAGATATTATGTTACAAAGTGGCTCTAAGTTAATAATTAATGGATTAAAGTGATGAGCTAATGGATTAGTTAGACTTTTAAGCAATTAGTTGGCTAACTAATTGATTAAGAATAATCAGAAATTGATAAAATTGTTAATTTAACAATTAATCGATTAGAGAGCATAGTTAATTGATTATGAATTTTTCAGAATTAAAATAATAGTTAAAATTAGTTATAATCGATTAGATTATATAATTAATCAATTAGTTAATCACCAAAAGTTTAGATCATTAATATGTAATAAGTCAATAGTTAATTAATTAATAAAGATTAATAATACTGTATGATAATTAGTAAATTGTAGGTAACTAGTTAGTTAGGGGCAATTTAGAGAAGATATTAAGTAAGAATTATGACATATGTTAATAAACATGAATTGTGGTTTAATTGATGATGTATGTGATAATTGCTTGTGACGATGATGTATAATAAGTAAGTTCCAGATATATATGTACTCAGTTATATTGAATAGAATAATGATGATCGTCGTCAAATGTGTAGTTGTTGCCTCATAAGTAGGATATGTCAAGGGTTGTTAATTGTCGTGATAGAATAGAAGTAAACGGGTACGTGCCGTCGGAACAATCTTGTTGAATACCGATATCCCTAATTAGACCTTTTTGTTCACATGGTAGGGAGTGACTTCTCTAAATGTTTCAACCAAAAGTTACTTAGATCTATGTGTCAAGGTTAGTTGTACTCAAGTGTACGTTAAGTGAGCATAACATTATAAATGTTGCATACATGTACATTTCATACATTGCATTCTTTATAAGTAAGTGTTAATGGTTAGCTTGTTATTGGAGAGGAGAAAATGTTAGTAGTAAGGATAGAGCTCCTAATCTCCTCATATTTCTTTAGTGTCCTAACTCAAACCACTAAACTAAATAATGAACTAAATATTATTCTATAGTATGATAAATGGATGTAGTTATGTGCATAATTTAATGAAGTAAATATTACGATATTATATAGATACAGTTTGTTGAGATTCCCACAATGTAGAGTTACAAGTTTGAGAATTCAAGATTCTTTTACTTTGGTTTATCAAGTAAAATGATATATTTTGTAACATTAATAGATTGAAATTATTCTATAAAGTTTTTATTTTTCTCAAAAAAATTTATATTATTTTACGTCATTTATTTATTATTGAGACAGAAAGTGTTGCATTATGCAGGTATTTGATTTCAAAAATGTTTGGTAGACACTCTTTTAAGAGTATACATCTTAAATTTTTGAAATAGTAAGAGACAAAACTTTGAAAGAATAAAAGATAAAAAAGAGTGATGTAATATATGAGATATATCGATGATATATCGATGATATGATAAAAAGAAAGAAATAAAAATAAATTAAGGTGTGTTGAGAAATATGAGATACACGTATATCATTACTTATTTTCCACTTGATTTTATTTCTTCTTTTCGGTGGCTAACAATTCAGAAATTAGTTTTTCTAGAGATTTTGAGATTTTCTTCCTATTTGGAGTTTTAGATTTTTTTTGCCATAAAAGAAAAAGCATTAACTACAATTACAGAAAAAGAATATTAAGTGCAAATATTTTTTAAAGGGAAGTATTGAGATCACTACTAGGCTACGCAAAGGTATGAATACCAACGTAAAATGAAGGTAATTTCAATCACTACTGGCTCACCAACAAAAGAAACTTTGCCCTATTGCTTGGAAATTATGACGTAACGCAACAGTCACAATCATTTCTCATTACAACAACATAAAAAATGAAAAATGAATCATGACAACATGGGTGATGGTACCATAATTATCTCCGGTGTATGCATGAAAAGAACACGTTCAAGTTAAAATATCGTATGGCAATGCTTAATAATTCTTGTTAAAAATACTAAAAAAATCTGTCTAATGCTAATTGTGCTATCTAGAAATTATTCAGACAGAGTCAATTTTTTTTGTAATTTATATTACTCTGTATCTCATATTATAGATCTTATTTGAATATTTGAAATATTTATTTGTATCATATTATTTATCACTTTAAATTATAATTGAAGTTTTAACTATTTTTTTGCATTAATATATTTTCTATAAAATGTATCTCACCTCACCTAACTACTATTAGTATACTTTATTAACTTAAGTTCATTTTGTTAAAGAAATTAGTATATTCATTTATTTTCTTAAAAAAAGTGTATAACTCAAAACCTATATAAGACGCTTTTATAAGATGCATAATCATAGAGTTAAACTTTAATTTTTGTTATATATAGGATAAAAGTCAGATCTGATATATGAACCAATTGAGGCATAAGATTTATGATTTGTGTGAGTTAAGGAAATTAATTGAGGTTGGGCCTACTGCCTTCCCCATCACGCCCTCAAAACTAGTTCATCTCCCTTCCTCCCTGTGTGACCGACAAAATAGTGTTCATTTCTATACTCTTTCAAATATTTGTTTATTTATTCAGGAAAAAGATATTTATTTTATATTTATCATTCTAAGATATTTTTTATGACTCATCATTTTAAGATATTAATAACATGATATTAATTATACTTTTTATAACTTTTAAAATATTTTATTGTAGAAATTAATTTTTTCATTAATTTTCTTAAAAAAATATGCACTTGTATATAATTGGAGGATGTATCTGTATTATTAGCTTTTTTTTGGGTATTATTTATTTTTTAAAATTGAGCACCGATGCTTGTGAGTGTGTGGCTGGAGCTCTCTAGTGCCTTATTTTTGTTGTTTGCATAATGGGAAACCATGCCTTAAGTTTTGGTACCTTTGGCATTCTGGACCCTTTGATTCGTGGGACATTGGTCAATGGCCCATCATAACATTTTGTATGAAAGCGATTCTACAAGATCTAAGTGATTTGTTCTTTTTCTTTTCTATTCTCAAAAAATGCCTCTTAATCTTTCACAAAATTGTTGATTTCTTATTTTCAAGGTTACTCGTGTTTGTTTTTAATTTCTACACATATATTTATTTAAGAGAAACTAAATATATACTTCCTCAATATTAATTTTTTTTACCAAATTTTTATTTATAAATAAAACTAGAGAGAATACATAACACATAATATCAAATCTAATGTGCTTATTGTTGAGTTGAGATACTCTATTTTTTCAA